>MU227469.1:1213208-1252792 GCA_018584345.1 Thuja plicata | reverse complement strand
TCTACATTTGAAACTTAGTCAATTAAAGTCAATTAGGAGAAGAATTTTCCTAGTACAATAGGACTTCGAAGATGAGAAAATTGAAGGAATGCACCAAAATTGATTAGGATTATTAGGTGCCAATTTTTGGGTGTTACAAGGTTACATGTTTATTTATGTATGGCATGTTTGGTGTGGTAGAGGATGGAGATGTAGTTACTTGCATTTGCGATATCCACATGTTCGACCGATCCCTGTCATTGTTTTCTATGATATATTTTGTATGTACATTTATGATCTTGTTGTGATAAGTTTGCAGGTACAAGGCATCGTCTTCCCTAAATTGGCAGGAGTGAGCATGCCAATAATACATCTCAAATGGTAAAGAGGGGAGTTATCAATCAGACCCAAAACCCTAACCTAAACCTAATTTTTCCTAAGATTGGACAAGAATCAGTCTGACTACCCTACCTGAATTCGTCCAAGGGATGTGCATTCAGGGTTACCTCTTGGTGGTTATGTTTGTGTTGTCTTTCAGTGTCTTTTGTTTGAGTGTCACTATTTGCTTGTTAGAATTTAATTAATTACCAATTAATTATATTCATGTTCATGTGTGTGTTGAAATTATCCAAATATTAAATATAGGGTATTTAATTAATATGATTAATTAAATATCTATGTTTAATTATTTAAATAAGTTAAAATGCCATTTTGGAATATTAATTTTAAATTGAATATTTATTTTCAACTTTGAATTACTGAATGTAAATTAAAATTTTAATTCAATTTTAAATGGATAAAAACTTGTGGTTTTGAGAATAAATATATTTAATATATATTTGAATAAAGGTATAGTCATGCTTTTATGGAAAGTTGCTTTTTCTTCCTATTCTGAAAATCAATTTAGATAAATTTTAATTAAAAAAAATAGTTTTTATTTTTTATTTATGAATGCTTTTTCTCTCAAAAATGGAAAAGGAAGTTTGGTGTTTTCTCTATTTTATTGTAAATTAGGGTTTGAGGCTTTATGAAGCTATTTTTCTATTTTTTGAGGGGAGACGGGTTTGGGGATGAAAAGTTGGAGACTCTGGAAATTTTATTGTCATTTGAGTTAAGAAAGTGTTTTCTTGAGACTTCAGATTTTTTTGGGGAAGAGCTCATTACAGGAGGCCTTGTTTTCAAATTCAGCTTCAAAAATCAAATTGGAAAAGGATTGAGACTCTTGGCTTTAGTTTCTTTGAGCAATAGTTTCAGTGGTTGAGGTAGGTTGAATACCCACATGCTTCATTTTGTACTCAAGACTTCTGTGTTTTCGTGTTTGAATAAATCAAGAAAGGAATGCATAATGGTTATTTTAGTTTATTATTTATGTTTGTGCATTAGGGTTTTCAATTATTGTTTTGAAACTTTTTAGAAAGATAGTAAACTTGATATGCTTGTATTAAAGAGATTATGTTGACTAATCTATAAACGAAGTCCTTTCATCATTAGAAATCGACCTTCAACTGAACCTCAGAAACACAGAGAAAATTACATAGTTTGGCTTCAATAATTCATTGATAAAATCCCCTATACCTCCTTCAAATTTTCATAGAAATTTAATATAAATCTTTTTTTTAGGGCTTGCTAGTTTGCTGTTATAAAAAAAATAAAAGATAAAATGCAGAATTGTCAAAAATTAAACTAGTCTAATTTTAATCTATTTATACTAAGATTTTTTTTTATATATTCATAAAATCAAAATAAAACAAAAGAAAATTAAAAAAAAATGATATATAAAAAAGGGAATTAAAAACAAAATTGTTAAATTAAAAAAAAAAAAATGATTATATTGTGAGGGGCGGTGGGGACCACCCACCCCCCACGGGCTGCCAAGGCAGCGTTTGCCAAGGCAGACCGCTGCGCCACCCTTGGGTGGGGGTGGGGTACACGGGACCCCCCCATAGTATTTACTTTTTTTTTATGTTTTAAAAATTTAAATTATTATCAATATAGTTAATTTTATTAATTAGTTTAAATTTTAATTTATAATTAACTTAAGTTATTTAGGGTTAATTCATTTTTTTTGCATTTAATTTAAAAGATTAATTTTATTCTTTTATGGTTGTTTTAACATTTGTAATTATGGATTTGTATATTTAATTTAATCTAAATTTTTATAATACTTTGTTAATATTAATTATTAAACACTTAATGATTAATTTATCTGTTAATAATTAATAATAATATTAAATGTCTTAATTATCGTGGCTTCTTCTGGAGTTCATTTTAAATAGGTTTTTTCTTAATGGTTATGTCTAGAGAATTATATTATTTGAAATGTTTTATTTGGGGAATATCTGATTGGCAATATAGGACCTGTTGTATAGTACCATTGAATTTGAATATGGATATAATCTAGGGAATGAGTTGTAGATTTATCATCGATTTAATTTTTGAATTTCTCATGTTAGTTACATTTGCGTCAAGATATTATTATGGGCTATCTGTTTGGCGTGAGTGTTAACTACATGTTTATGAGCTCATTTTCTCTATGTTTCGGGTTTGAGTTTGAGTGTTGCCTTAGAAAAGTCCAAAGGTTCTGGGGAATTGAAGGGAATTCAAGTACTAAAGATTCATTGGATTCAGAATGCTTTTTCTGACTAGTATTTGGCAGAATTTTATGGTGGGTGAAGTTCCCATCCACCCAAAGAAATTCTGGTATCGATTATCCACCATCTTTAATGAATGGATCTCTCTAAAAAAACCCTTCGCTCACACTTCATTCCAAATCTAACATTCTTTCATCCAATCTATAGTTCAATGAAACACCATTATAGTGTAATTTGGTGGTATACTATTTTCTTTGGAAAAAATTTGTATTTCCCCACATTATATATTTGTTAGTTATAAATCAAATATTGAGAAAAAGATTTGGGATCACTCAACATTGATTCATCTTCTTCATTCTCTCTAAGAATGGAAGGAAGAACGAAAGGAACCAATTTAATGGTTTAGAGATAAGAGATGCTAGGCATTTTTATCTGTCTTTTAGAGTATTTGGGAGGAGGCAATGTAATATATCTAGGAGGAACGATAGGGGTAGGAAGGAGTCCCAATCCAAGATGTGGAGTAGGAGAAGCTGCTTCCATATCCATAGGTGAGAGACAATTGTTAGGGACAGTAGTTGAGGTAGACGCTTGAATATTACATAAGAAAAAGTAAGAGATTATATTAGCTTTGAAATTTTCATTGGAAAGGATTAGGACTTCATTATGAGGTTGAAGAGGCTGAGGTATTCAAGGGAAAAAAATTAGGAGTAAAATATCCACAATTACCTAAGGATTCAAAAATACTATAATTTATAGTTATAACTTTCCCATTAAGAGGAAAATTTAAACACTTACGAATGGTATAAGGGGCTACCTTCATGGATGTGAGCAAAGAATGAGCCAACTTCACACAAAATTAGTTCAAGGCTTGGATAATTGTAAAGGTAATATATAATCACCTAGAGAAAACTTCTATTAGAAGGGTTTTCAAACCTATTGTAGGACAAATAATACCGTCAAACACCTTAACTAATCCTTTTAATTAAACATGTGTCTTGATGTAATTGTTGTGTGTAAATATGCACTTCAATAATAACATTCACCATATATAGTTGATCTATTAGATTATGTCATAGTAGGGTGATACCACAATAGTGGGTTACACTTTTTTGCCTAAACAGACATTGAAGTCTACATTTTGAGAAAAAATTTCACATTCGGATGCATATTGTCATTAAACTATTTGAAATCAGAAGATGAAGTAAAATAGAGTCTTTTAGGAATTTTTGTCTAGACTCTAAATATTTTTATTTATTTATTTTTGAATTGATTTTAATGGTTTTTTTTTTCTCCCACTAAAACTGCTATGTTGTTGAAAACGTCACTTTCAAAAAGGTACAATGACTTCATACAACATAATTTTTTTTCTTAAATAGATATCAATGTAATTATTTCAAATTTGGTTTTGTAACATGCATATGGAGGGCATGCAATTGGTTTGACGACATTATCATGATTATTTCATATTTTATGAAAGTTTGAAGTAGAGTAAACCGTAATTGTGACATACGTTGACTACGTAGCTGATAACTTGTGTATGTATCGAAATTCAATTTTATTTTTTTTTGATAGAAAGAAGACTCAAAGCCGGAGGGAACTGTTATTTTTCAAATTTTTTTTCTCTTTTCTACTATTTTTCATTGAACGTCAAACCTAGAAGTTTGTATTGGATAAAAAACCTACATCCAATGCACATCAAAATACATAAACCTAATTAATTCAAAATTTGTCAAATCTATATTCATTAGAAATCTTGTTTAGAGTACTTGTGCGATGCAAAAGGACATGTCCCTATTGTTCCATTTGAGCCCCGTGCTTGAGCCCCGAAGCCATGAAAACTGTAGATTTCTGTTAGCCTTTGCAGATAGCCTCAATTTTGGGGTTTTCGATAGAAAGTACTTTCGATCAAAACTAATTAGTTTCGATCAAAATTAATTTCTATCAAAATTAATTTCTTAGTTTAACATGCATATGGGTCAAAATCCCACTAAAATCTTTACTAGCTTAGTTTCGATCAAAACTAACTTAGTTTCGATTGAAACTAGGTTAGTTTCGATTGAAACTAAGCAAAAAAAGTAGTTTCGATTGAAACTAAGAAAATAAAGTAGTTTTGATCGAAACAATCAGGTAATTTCTATGGAAAGTACCTGACTAAATCCTCCCACCTCGCGGAATCATGAGGAATTTCTTCCTCTGAAAAAGTGTAACCCACTATTGTGGGATCACCCAGTAATGTATAATGGAACTTCAAGATTTTTTATGGAATTAGTTGAGGTAAAGGTAATGTTATGTTGATGCTTGGGCTTAGGTTTATCTTAGTCAATCAACCTTAGAACATTTTTGAATTCAATAATAATCTTATCGATAGCTATATAGCCATTATTGTTATGATTAACATGACTAGTATAATAGGAAGGAATAGACTTGGTAAATGATTCAAATTTTAATTAGGAGGAGATATATATCTATTCTCTTTATCATTCACACCATCAACCACTATAGCATTAGAAAAAATATGGTATTCCATTTCATGCAATAGATGGATGTATTTTTTTTCTTATGCTTGGGTTGATGATGGAACTAACAAAAGTCTTTTGAGTCAAAAAATGGTAGAATTTTTTTTGGAAAAATCTCTAGGACAAACAAGAGATTTATTATTATTATTATTATTATTATTATTATTATTATTTTATTTTTTTTGAAAAAGGTGGCAGAGCCACTTCATATATTATTAATAAACTGGTTCAAAGAGCTCACGGAGAAAAGAACTAGAAAGAAAAAATCTGATCATTGCTCGTATACAAATTATATTATATCAATCCATGCTAGCCATGGGTATTTACAACAGTATGAAAAACTACTATGATGCCCTAATCTTAAACTACAAAATAAACCCTTAGGTATTTACAATGAAGCCCTTAGGCAAGTTATAGCTGAAGAAAATACATAGGCTCGTGGGCGAACAAAAGCCCTGAGACAAATTACAAAATTAATCAAAAAGAAGTAACCCATGGAAGATCCCAAAAACCACTTCCTTTCAAAAACCACCGTGTAGCCAAGTCTACAAAGAGAGGGAACTATGCAGCAGATAACTAATTACATTATTATTATTATTATTCTTATTATTATTATTTTTATTATTATTATTGAATAATGATGTTGTGCAAGGACACAAAAATGGGTGTCAAATTGAGATGCTTGAATTTAAATGAAACTTGAACTTTGAAAGGTGTTGTTATAGTTGCCACATGGGTAGCAATAAAGATGGAAGAATCCTACTTATTTATCTTAATATTTTTTACATTTTATTTTATAATTTTTAAAAATGTTTCTTGAGCATATTCATTCCTATAAAATAGATTCAAATATGAAAATGTTTCATATTGGTTAATCATTACTAGTGAAAAGAATCTTAAATAAATCAACACGATAGATCATCATTACATCATTGAATGTATGAGGAATAAAATAATATTTCATCACTTGTTTTTTTGTTTTTTTTTGTCAAATTCTTCATCTCTTTTGTGTAGAACAATAAGTAGCACCCCCTTTTTATTTGATGAGTCTGCATTACTGCAGAAAGTCAAACTTCTAGTTGCCCAATTGAATGTGCCATGATTTTCTACACCAGAGACTTTTTTAGCTCCAAAGCTCATAACACCCTTGTCATAAGCATAGATGCCTTGAGATTTTCCATAAAATCCACTTGCATTGAAGGGAATTTTAGTACTAAAGATTCATTGGATTCAGAATGCTTCTGCTGACTAGTATTTCACAGAATTTTATGGTGGGTGAAGTTTCCATCCACCCAAAGAAATTCTGGTATCGATGATCCACCATCATCAACGAAAGGATCTCTCCAAAAAGATCATTCACTTACACATCAATCCATATCTAAAATTCTTTTATTGAATCTTCAATAGAAGAAAAAAAGTGGCAACACTAAATATTTCACAGTCTAATATCTTGATTTAAATATAAAAAGGTTTCATATCGATTAACTTGAAGTTGCTAATTATGAAGCATTGTGGAAAATTATATGAAAGATGTTAATTCACAAAACAAAATATTTTTTGTAACATTTTTTCATATATTAATAAAAATCTTTTGAAAATTAGTATCGGGAATATGATAAAAATTTGGGCTTTCAAATGTTTATATCTTCCATCAAAATTAGTCATGTATTCCTTAACACCTTATTTTGAGTACACTAAATAAGTTTACATAAATTGTAGCTGAATATTGTTTTGAAATTGTTGAATGATTGCATCTTCCAATTGTTTTTTATTTCTGGTAAAAATAGGTTTTATGGGGACCTTAAACCCCTTACAACCATTAAAAAAATATATAGGCAATAAAATAGATAAACACAAACTTGACTGAAACCCAGCCTGAAAAACCCAGGACCAAGATAAAAAACCAGAGAAAAAAGCAAGAAACCAGCTATGCCACCCAGCAACCAAAAACCAAAAAATGATCCAGCAAAAAAGAAGGGGAACAACAAGAACTAGGAAAACTCCAGGAGAGTGCCTTCCACTTACTTCTTAGCCTCTGAAACTTCTTGATGGCTTGATTAAAGTCTGATAGCTCAAAAATCCTGTGTTGTATTTTCTTCTTTTTGGCAAAATGCATACACTTGCTTGGGTCTGCATCCTCCATATCTTCTCTTTCATCCTCAATCTTCACAATAGGAGAACCAGTATCCAACTCTGATTTGATAGAGTTAAAACACTCCATGGCAGAACCCATAAAGATATTGTTATTCTTCATTTGCTTCTTCAGAGTGTTCTCCAGGATGTCAAATCTTTCTCTCAGAGTCTTCAAATTATTCTTCTCCTCCTTGTTCTTTTTTCTATCAATCCCGACCGACCCACAATCCAGATTACCTTGAATAAAATTCACTCGAGCAAACAGGGAACGAAAGATGAGATGGAGGCTTTTGATTTCCTTAAAGACTCATTTCATAAGTTGAAATGTACATAGACATTGCGTTCGCAGTTTGAAAAACTCCAAATGGGTGTTCAATTTTTTCAACCATGTCATCTTGAAGGTGTTGTACATTCCGCTCCTACATATCAACCGTTCTTTGAAAAGGAATATTCCTAGAACTAGAAGGGACATTACCCTTCTCAATAGTGTCTAGAATAAGGGTATCATCCTCCTTCCTCTCCGACTGCACCTCCATGACAACCTCAAGCGTTAGTGAAATGGAAACATTGTGATTTTCAGAGCTCACATAGTTGACCAATATAGGAACTTTCTGACCACCCACATCCCCCTTGATGTCTTTAGGGTCAATCCCTTTCTCCTTGGAAATATGGGAAAATAGAGACTTCTCCTCTTCATTGCCAGAAACACTCATCGAGACTGATAGAGACTCCTTACTCTCATCTCCAGACTGGGAGTAGGGGATATAATCAGTTTCCTGATAACCATTAGCACTCTCACCATGAGAGCCTATATCCATTCCTCTTTTTTTTTTCAAGTTTTAATTTTTTAACAGTCAGCTCTGCCATATCCTCCCCCATCCTAATTATTTTACCTAAGGCCTTTGAAAAGTGAGAGTCTCTCGACAAGAGAATAAGGGGACTGGTAACTGTAATTCTCATAGCATGCTCTACAATAAGGATAATTAGACCCTCATGCAGAATGGGCTTGCTCTTTTTTTGACTATGGTCAATAATAATATTACGGAGAGAATGCAAAAGATAGAAAGGAAATGAAACCCTCACCTTATGTCAGAAATGACATAAAAGCACAAAATGGTAAGAATGAGCCCTTTTATACCTCCCATCCAGGTAGATATACTCCATAAAATCTGTAAGCACCTTCGTCCAGAAATTCTTGATGGAGTTGACATCATTAAACCCCCTAGAATCTTTCACCAGAACCTTAGCTTCCACCTTATCCTTTGGGAAGTGTTGAATAGCCATCTGGGATATCTTCTTGTCCCTGTAGAACTTCAAGCCCTTGGTATTCAAACCAGTAACCTTAGCAATTAGGTCTTCAGTAATATTGACAACCATTCCTCCGATAACCACAGTACCATCCTTCCAGATCTCAATAAAAGATTTTGTGGTAGAATCTTTAGAGCCATGAAGGTGCTCCATGCAGTTAGTGAGGCCACCCTTGTTGAGCTTATCCCAGACATCTGTTTGATTCTTCCATTTCTTACATTTATTTAGCTCCTTACGGTTAAGCCCACCCTGCATAATACCTTTCAAGAATAGGTTGTCAATAGAAATGGTGGAAAAAAGATAGAGATAGAGCACAATATCCAAATTCAAATTGTTTAAAGTGTAAGTATACACATGTCTGGACTTCACAACCTCAGGAAATACAAGCCTTTCCGTAACCCTATTTATTGCATTTAATGACATGCGTAATTTCATGAGAGCTTTTTGATATTTTCCAAATCTTTTCTCTTTCTGTGAGTTAGATCATACGCCAACTTGGCCTTCACCTCAAAATTCAAATGACTACCACCATGCCAGGTAAGGATACCCTTAGTGTTAAATGTGATGTTTGCTAGTGCATCCGTAGTACAATTCACTTTCCTTACTTGTTATGTGATATAATGAGATTTGTGAAAGAGGTAATGATTATACAAGCCTTATCAATAATATCCTTGATAGACCATGATGTCTTAGTGATTCCTTTTATGCAATTTAATATATTCATCGAATTGTCTTTGATCCACACATTCGAGGGCATTCCCTCATTAAAATTTTGTTAATGTTTGAAGGAGGACCATTGCCTCTGCCACGTGGTTGGTCTTGACACCAATGTGGAAGGCCACGAAAGAAAGATAGTTGGTCATGTCATCCTGAATTATACCTCCACATCCAGCAGGGCCCGGATTCCCCTTTGCCGCACTATCAAAATTGGCTTTAATCCAGCCAGGAGGAGGGGAAAGCCAAATGGCATTCTGTTGCAGGGAGGAGGATTTAGCTATGGTTCCTATAGTTACTCTAGCATTAAAATACAACATAACTCCATTCAAGACATTACAGTTCTCCTTGATGTTTCTCTTAATATTTTCAGCTATCACCACTAGAGGGAGGGAAGTATCATGAAATACTCTATCATTGTGTTTATGCCATAGTTTCCAAATGACATGAGGGGAAATGATGTTCCACAAAAACCTATCCATAAGAACTGTTGCATTTCTCCATTGCAGGAAAAAGTTCTCCATATTATTCAGGAAAACCTAGCAAATCTTCCAGGATTACAAGGTAAGGCACCAAACATCACTGGAGTATAGATAGTCAATAGTCATATGGAAAATCAATTCGTCAGTATTCTTGCAGAGAAAAAATATGTTAGGAATAATAATGCCTCTCTTTTGGAGATTATCAATGGTAAGAATCTTATTCTACAAAACCATCCACTAAAATATGTTCATTTTAGGAGTTAGCTATTTATCCCATACCTAGGCCCAAAAGGCAAGAGGATCCAAAGGCTTTAACAAAATCTCAGTGGCTAAAGAAATAGAAAAGAGTCCCGAACAGAGCTTTCTACAAATGAAATTATCCTCCTTAGTAGAGTCCACTTTCCAAACATTCAGATCCAACATCAAGGGCTTAAGCCAAAAATTAACTTCAGACATATCAAACAGGTCTGGTTCTACTAGTAATATTTAGGCCATGAGCCAAATCTCTATTTACATATATCAATAAAAGACTAAATAGAAGGAATGGAGTTTAGAGGAAAATCTTTAACACAACAATCATCCAAGAAATTAATTCTCCTACCAGTACCCAAAAGCCACTTAGCACCCTTGAAGGTCATCTCCTTAGCTTGCTGGATACAGTTCCAAATGAAATATCCATGCACCCTCACATTAGACATCATAAAGTCTGATATATGAGGGAAGGAAAAGAGATATTTTTTGTGAATAATTTCATTCCATTCATTTTTCTCACCATAGATACGCCATATCTGCTTAGCCAAGAGAGGCTGGTTAGTAACCCTTAAAGGTTGAATCCCCAACCCTCCCCACTTCTTTAGAGTAAAAACCTTGTCCCAAGCCACATGAGCTAGTCTCTTTCTATCTCTCACTCCTGACAAAAGAAAATTTCTCTGAATCGACTCTATAATATCTGCAATTTTTCCAGGTATTTTAAATAGACTCAGGACATAGGCGGGGAGACTCCACAGAGAAGCTTTCAGAAGTTGAAGTTTACCTGCTTGACTTAGAAGAGCTCCCTTCCATCCCTCTAACTTCCTATTGAATCTATCCACAATACCTACCCAAAAGGAGTCTAGAGGTTTCAATCCCAAAGGGAGACCAAGGTAGGTTGCAGGCGAAGCACCAATTTCACACCCAATAATTCTAGCAATTTTTTTCTGTCTATCCTCCAACGTATTAATCAAATACAAAGAACTCTTATTCCAGTTAAAAATTTTACCTGTGGCTTGAGAATAAATAAAAAGAGTATATTTGATCATTTTGGCCTCCTTGATAGTAGAAGACCCCATGATAACTATGTCATCCATGAATTTCTCATGGGAGCAAGGCCTTCAGGCAGAGGGAGGAATGAGGCCCTTTAAAGAACCGCTTGAAGGAAATTTCTAAAAATAATGACCAATACCCTCTGCCAGAATAGCAAAGATAATGGGTGACAAGGGATCACCTTGATGGACCCCCCTAGATGGCTTGAAGAAATGGGAAGAGGAGAAATTCACAATAACTGCCACCATCAAAGTGCTCATAAGATGGGAAAATAGATGCAACAATTTATCATAGAAACCAAAGGATTGGATAATCTTAATCAAAAAGTCCCAGTCCACCCAATCATAAGCCTTCAAGAGATCAAGCTTTAGCAAGAAACCATGGTTAGAAGAGGAGTGGGTAGAATGAATGACCTCATGAACCTTCATGCTGGAATCAAGAAATTGCCTACTTGGAACAAATCCACTCTGTTGGGGGAAATAACATGAGAAGGATAGCCAGCAGTCTAAGAGTAGTAACTTTGGAGAAAATTTTATACACCGAGTTACATAAAGTGATCGACCTAAAGGAGTCACCTGAATCAACACCTAGATTTTTAGGGATCAAGGGTATGAAAGTAGCATTAATTGCTTTAAGCATGGTTCTTGACCCAAAGAATTATTTAATAGCATTACTGATATCCCTTCCTACAATGTGCTAGAATTTATAAAAGAAGAACATAGGAAACCCATCTGGGCCTGGGGACTTATCCCCCTCAAAGGAGAAAGTAGCTAACTTGATTTCCTCCAAGGAAGGAATGGCAGTTACAAACTTATTAGTAACTTCATCCACTAATGAAGGAATAGAATCAAGAAGCAGGGCTTGATTTCACAAGGAAAGCGAGTGATATTTGGAAAGAAGGGAGGAGAAAAAGTCAACCATAGCCAAAGAAATATCTTTTTCATTAATAACCACTCCTGAAACTAACCTCAGCTTGGAGATTCTGTTTAAAGCTCCATGTTTGGATGCAGATCTATGGAAGAGTTTCTTAGATACCCGAAACATAGCAAACTCTCAAATGTTATGATTCCACCAATCCCTAATTCTCTACTCTAACTCCAGATGGTCAATCCACATTTTCTCAAATATAAAGGGGAAATTACCCTTTACCTTCATCGAATGAGCATCAAAGAAGAGGGGGAAGTGATCAAACCCAACCTTCATGATAGATGGCAGTGAGCAGGTAAAGTAATAGGCTTTACCTGCATCTTCCAATTGTTGAAATTAAACAAGTGAATAATTAGGAAAGGAACACAATCATTCCAAAGATTTTTTTTTTAAAGAATGAGAAAAAGGTTTTCCATGAAGGTTTTAGTCATAATATAATTCATTGCATAAAGTGGAAAGAATTACAGAAGTGTGAGGGTCACCTTATCTATTATATTCTCCAAATGGAGAATTTTATTTGTTTTGTGAAAGTTGGGTATTAGGGATCTTAATGTAAGGTGTGCTATGTGTAGAATATGGAGGGATAATTTAGATTTAAGTTAGATTCACTTGGTGGTAGTTGCAATGATGAAACATTTTACAACAAGTGGTTTATTGTATAATTAGTGGACAAATTAGGTTGGGAAAGATTATATTATAATGGACTATTCAAAAGTCAAGTATGGTAGCTAGGAGGAACATTGTGGTAGGTGGGTGCTCGAGATGGTTGATAAACAAAAAGGAGATTGGTTCAAGGTAAAAGATAAGAATATTAATTAGTAGGATCTCCTTATTACTATCATGGATAACATTACAATTTTCTATAGTTCTATAAGAATGAACATCTAAACTTGTTTTTGATGAGTGCAATGACTAATACATTTTGTGCAAGTAGACGACATCATAGTATTATCACCCAATATGTGAGATATACCACATAGAACATTCATCATAGGTTCATCATTTTTAACCAGTTTTGTCAAACTTCAATCAAGAGAATCAAATACCCAATCAAATATTCTCAACTCAAAATTTATTTAAAATATTATTTTTTTATTTTCAATCTTACACAATCACTCATCAAGAAATCGTATTTAAGACTCATCCTCACCATGAGAAGGATGGAGAGAAGTTTTCTCAATAATTTTCAATAAGGTAGGTATTAGATTAAGCAAAGAGGATTCACCCAAGCTACACATTGAGAATAATTAAACAAAAAACTCAAGATCAACACCCTAAGTGTTTCAACCATAGGAACCCATGAGTCTATAAATTATTATCACAATGAGATTGGATTTGGCAAAATGAGCTAAGAAAACTCATACACAAGAACAAGATCTAGGAACACAAAATTTCTTCGAGTAATTAAATAAGGAAAGCTAGAGGTAAAGAAACTATCTCATGCACTCAATAGATTTTATATTATTATGAATGAAAATGCAAGAAAATAGAAAATAATGTAAAATTTAATAGAAATAACTAAGGTGATTAAACTTAATATACTATAGAAATAAAATGATTTTCTACCCACTTTAGAAGGAAATATGAGCATAAATATTTTGATTAATTACTAAATGCAAGCACATTAAACATGAATTGTAGAAACTGGTGTCTCTAAATCTAGAAATTATATGGAAATAGACTAAAATAAAAATGCAAAACTTCTTTATTCTCCATGTATCCATTTGAACTCCTTCCTATCTCCTTTGATGGTTTCAGTCATCACTCCACCTTTTGAACTAAAGCTCCAGATGAACTTCCAATATAAACTAAACAACCCATGAAATGATCTTACCTCTATAAGAATTTGAAACCTACCTGTGTGTAACAAGCTCAGACATGTGAACATCAAAGATTAAAAAGCATACAAGCTACATTTCGATATCTAAAAACCTAATATGAACACAAATCTTCTTCTACAAATTTTGATGAGCTAAAACAAGTGCAGCCAAGACTTGTTTTATTTTTTCTTATAGATTTTGTGGGTATGCTCTACCAACACAATACGAAAAATCCAACTATGATTGATTGCTTTCTTTGGGTGATTTATGAAAACTAATGGATTGATGAAGAACTCAAGAATAGTTATGAAGAACTTGCCAGAAGATTTAACCATTGATGAAAATAGAGATTCATTCTATTAAAGTAAGATGAAATGCAAGATTAATCTAAGATTCATTCACCATTAACCTAGCATGTGATTTATACATTCACCTATGAACTAAGATTGAAGGAGATATAGAATGAACTATGATATCCTAGAGCACTACTAACATGATAACAATGCATAGTCCTCTGTTCCATGGGCCAGCACCCTCTTGCTGCTTTTTCTATCAAAAACATGATAACAATGCATAAAGATAAAAAGGATCCCTTTGCAAAGAGTGACGCCTCCGGTTTATAGATTTTTTGAAGGCTAATGAGAATTAATGTTTTATGTGATAATTACATAAAAATATTCTTATATGGTTTTTTGAATTTACATATTACAGATTATTAGTGTTAGTGACTTCAGTGGTGGATTCAATTCTTATTTATTATTTTATGGTATCGATAAAGAATAACTATATATACATGCATGCCAATAAAATCACCACATCATATAGGCATATAAAATATTAAACATCACATAAAATTATTGGAAATACCTTTGAATGCACCACTGAAACTAATATAGAAGGTGGTTAGTGATTGTCGGTCTAATGATCTCTCGTCATAGCTAAATATTTAAATTTTGGGACAAAAATTAGTCCCACATTTGTGGTGGGTATGGGACTTTGGATTTTATATAGAATGATCCACAAATGGAATGTAAGTTGGATGTTTTTGGTTTTTTGACGTGTAGACGCTAGTGTTTATGCCTTATTTGTGCGGAGCTGCTGATATTTATGCATAATTTGTGCCCTCCTTCAGAAAAACTTGACAAAGAATAGCGGATATTTAGGGGAACTCAAAACAAAATATTTTGATAATCCATACAAAACTATGTAGATCAGGCCATAAAATCCATTTGTAAGAAAAATTTCCCTCAAAATGACTTTTATCAAATATGGATAAATTAATAGTGAAACTTTATTGGAATAGCCTCTCAGATGCAATATTGGGCTCATATTTGGAATATATGACACACCTAAAGATCGTTGGTCTTCATATATATAAATTTTTCTCCTTCAAGCATACTAGAATCTCTCCAAATAGGATAATCAAGGATTCTCCAATGAATTTGACACCATGTAAGAATGGCTTTGATAAAATGAAATAAGTTTCCTAATGAAATATCCTAAGATCTTGAAGCGCAATGAATAGAACAAGAGAGACTTGAAATGATATGATAGGAATAATTTGTATTCTTACCAATATGATTAACTCAGTCAAGAATAATGGATCAATTGGAATCAATTACAATGTATATGTGCCTCCATATATAGGTAAGCCGCGATAACTAGGAGATAAACAAAAGATAAGATATCACCCATAAATGGTGGAATCACATGTCCACCGAAGGTGGATCATCCTCCATTATCCAATAAAGTATTCACAATATGTGGAGGATGATAATGTGATAAATTCACTAAATTTGGATCTCACGTGTACATAAACTGGAATGTGATAACAACTTGATCGCCACCTAAAATTGAATTTCTCCTACGCCATGTTCAAAAATTAGATGTAAACTTCTAGCTGTCTTATAGGTTGTCATTAATGGAAACACCACTCAATGGCATGGTCTCATGGAATACAATCTATTTTTGGATGTTCAATTTTTTTAAAATTTCTAAGTTGGGGATGCACTTAACAAGGTACAGTAACATAGTTTTGATGTGAAAGCATAGCATGCATCGAAATAAATAATGAGAGCTTAGATAAGTGTACTATGGGATAGTATAAACCTTTAGTTAAGGTCACTTGAATTTTACAGTTGACTAGATAGAGTTACAACATGTTGAAGCTAGGAAAAAAAAGTACAATAGTGATACAGGGAAAATGAATGGTCGCGATGATAAAAAGCAGTAGTGTGAGGAATCCAAAAGTCCTAATTTGGATTTTTATTGGGTCCTACCCTTATTTTGTTTAAGTATGATCATCAACTATGTATTTTATATTTGGTTAAGTGTTGGAAACATTTGGTGATTTTCCTGTGAGCCCACTAGAAGAACATTTTTTAGAACAAGTATGAGAGTGAAGTTGTTTTATTATGCGAAGATATGTATGGAATGCGTAGATGCATTGTGATGTTAGAATTAGATAGTATTTGATGTGATCTATAAATAGAACTACATAAGCATACTAGATGTTTGTATTTCTAATTTTGATAAATCATTGTAACAAAACAATATTGCTTTGTACGAGCAGTGTGCTCATTGTGTACCACTAACAAGGTTTTCATCATTTAACATAGATATGTACTAAATGTAATATTCAGATCCTAATAGGGCTAGGTCTCCTAACATGGACACTATACTCTTAGATCATTATTTGTGGCTATCATCCCCACCAGTTTTTTCCCTTGGCCGGGGTTTCCTCAAGAACAAATCATGGTGTTATAAGTTGTTTACTTTACGTGCATTTTCTATTTATTTTGTTACTTGCATGGTTAAGTTTTAATTGATTAAATAAGTTTATAAAGTGTTTTAATACTGAGTCACCCCCCTCTTAGTATTAATTAATCCTAAATATTGGTATCAAAGCTTGCCGGCCTTGAGAGAAATCCTAAAAGCTTAAGGGAGATCCAAATGGATTCAAGTGGTTTGGAAGAGAACTTCGAAGCAACACTGGAAGACCCTGATAAGACTAAAGCTGAAAATGGTGATTTGAAATTAAAGTTTAGAAGAGAAGAGGGCTTCAACAAGAAGGTTAAGGAACAACTTGAACTATCTAGGAACCAAAGGAAAGACCTTATTGAAAAGATAAAAGAGGAATTTGATAATGATTTGTCTGATCAGATCAAGTAGCTGGAATAGGAAAAAGAAGCATTGATGCTGGAACATAAAAGTACTTCTATTCAAATGGATAAAGAAATTAAACAAGAGAGATATGGAAACACAAAAATTGAAGACATTTTAAAGAGTGCAAATGTTCAGATGGGAAAAATGCAAGTTGAACTTGATGACTGCAGAATCAAGTATCATAAATTAGAGAAATACAGCCAAACCATAAAAGGAGAGATTTTTGAGGCTAAGAATCACATTGAAAATCTTCATGCAAGTAGTGACAAGATTGTTTAATAGAGGGAAATACAGAATCCTAAAGGTGACATGACAGTAGTTGGTTTTGATAAAGCTGAATGTTCTAAATATCAAGAGAGGGATACATATATAATAATAAGCTTGGTATACGTCCAAAGCATAATTAAATAATTGAATACCATTTGGTGATGTATAGAATAGAGAGAACTATACATGAATAATTCATATAGAAATTTATACCTTAAACTATTGTTTAATAAATTTTATTGTAGTCCTTGAATTCTCAAATGAGCTTTTCTACTTATGAAAATTCATCAATATAGAAATAACGACATATTTCCTTAACTCATTACATGGAGCTAACAAAAAAATAATTTCTTATTACAAGTGAGTTAAAAGAAAAAAATAAAATATTTAATATAAAATAGAGTAAATTTGTTCATAGGAAAAATTGTAACGAATTACCCTTATAAGTTTTCTCTATACCTTCCTAGTTTTGAAATAATGACCAATCAAATGAACTCCATGAAGATAACAACTAAGAATTTATAACTCTTAGCATTGTAAAATTTTACCAGTGAATAGCTTGGCTTGCCTTGTAGGCTCTTCTGTCTTGAAAAATAGATTTTGAATAGGACACCAAACCACATTATACTCATTGATTAATCATCTTATCCTAGTTGACGTGGTCTAACAAAAAGGTCAATGGGATTAAGGTAACTAGTCTTTGGAAAAGAATATGTAAATATCATAAGAACAAAAAAATCAAATCTCTTTGGAAATGTATATGCACATATAATATCAACTAAATAACATTTATTGTAAAACATATAGAAATAATATAAATTACATTAATCCATAACAATAGTTAATTACTAGAGCTGTAGCAATTAATAGATGGGTATGTAGATAAATGTTATTGTCAGCTTAATAGTCAATAAAATGAATCCCATTTTGAATAATTTGAAATATGTCTCTTAGACTATAATTGAACCTACATAAGAAATAACATTCCAAGGTTTGACATACATACATACATAAAACATTTTCAAGATTCAATATATAACATTTTCAATAATCAGGTGGAAGTCTTATGTAACAATTTTTCTTGAAGTGGAGTACATAACAAATTTTGAAAATTATATCAAACATTGAACCAGCTTGAATCTAAGATTTATTTCAAACAAATTCAAGATATATATTCAAACTTAAATAAATCAATATGATAAATCATAATTACATCATTGAACTTATGGGGAATAACATTTAAATACTTTTTTTCTTTTTTTCTTTTGTCGACCTCTTCATCTCTTCTGTGCATCAAAATTAATAATAAATAACACCGTCTATGCTTACAAATCTCTACTATGACTACAAGACATCTCTTGAAACAAATTTACCTGGAAAATTCAATTTAAAATATTAGAACCACTTTCAAGCTAGATTTATATTAGATACTATTGAAGTTACACTAGCTCAATATGTTTAAAAGTAACTGAACATATGTAAAAGTGTGCACTATATAAGTGTGTGATATCAATATACATACATTTTTTAATCTATCACTACATATGGTCATAACCACTAGAATGCAAAGGAATCTATTCAAATATTGTGTCCGCATATTTGTTGTATGTCTATGCAAAGATGCATGCAAAATATTATAGAAAATTAAGTATTCAGTCCATTTGTAAAATGTTACAAGGGAATGATAGATCTTTCAATGTTGAAAATATAACATATTTCATATCCCATATAATAACCAAATACAAATAAAATTATTCATACCTATGATTGACTATTCCCCTTGTTTGAAATTCCCTTAGACATTGTCAACTTTCCTTTTCAATAGATATCTTTCTTTTTCTGGTTCCTCGTACCTCTTTCATTTTTAAATCCTGGGACAAATTAAAAGAAAAAATTGCTCCATCTCCCTTGTTGAATGCTTATCGAATAAAAAGGAGGACTAACGCATAATCCCACTCCCATAACTTCTAACTTTCTAAGTTGAGAGTAAGTAATTACTCAACTAGATCAAGCATCATAAAAGGTGGTTAACGCATAATAAATTATTTCATCAATTTAGAAATACATTAATGGTTATAGTATTTTCACTAGAAACTAAAAAAGATAATTTTATATTTTATCTTTCATTCATAATAAATATATAGTAAAACCAATCAAGATGAGAATAATTAAAAAAGATTTTTTACATACATATTTTTTGCTAGTTCTTTAAGAGGACGGTCCTCAAACAAGGACATTGATATACTTGTAAAGATCATAGATAGAGTCATTGCACATATGTTAATATATACTAAGTTAGGATGATATGCCAAAAATTACTTGTAGTAACCATATAAACCAATTATGGACAAGAACACATTACTTAAAGAGGTACAATCAATTTACTCATTACTAGTTAATTTCTCTAATTCACCTATCATTTCGACTAATTACTAAATGCAATCACATTAAACATGAATTGAAGAAACTGATGTCTCTAAATCTAGAAATTATATGGAAATAAACTAAAATAAAAATGCAAAACTTCTTTATTCTCCATGTGTCCATTTGAACTCCTTCCTACCTCCTTTGATGGTTTCAGTCGTCACTCCACCTTTTGAACTAAAGCTCTAGATGAACTTCCAATATAAACTAACCAACCCATGAAATGATCTTACCTCTATAAGAATTTGAAAGCTACCTATGTGGAAAAATCTTAGACATGTGAACATCAAAGATAAAAAGCATACAAGTTACATTTAGATATCTAAAAACCTAATATTAACACAAAGCTTTTTCCACAAACTTCGATGAGCTAAAACAAGTGCAGCCAAGACTTGTTTGATTTTTTCTTATAGATTTTGTGGGTATGCTCTACCAACACAATACAAAAAATACAACTATGATTGATTTCTTTCTTTAGGTGATTGATGAAGACTAATGGATTGATGAAGAACTCAAGAACAATTATGAAGAACTTGCCTGAAGATTTAACCATTGATGCAAATAGAGATTCATTCTATTAAAGTAAGATGAAATGCAAGATTAATCTAAGATTCATTCACCATTAACCTTTATACATTCACCTATGAACTAAGATTGAACAGAATGAGAATGAACTATGATATCCTAGAGCACTACTAACATGATAACAATGCATAAAGATAAAAAGGTTCCCTTTGCAAAGAGTGACGCCTCCGATTTATAGATTTTTTGAAGGCTAATGAGAATTAATGTTTTATGTGATAAGTACATAAAAATAGTCTTATATGGGTTATTGAATTTACATATTACACATTATCAGTGGTAGTGACTTCAGCGGTGGATTCAATTCTTGTTTATTATTTTCTAGTATCGATAAAGAATAACTATATATACATGCATGCCAATAAAATCACCACATCATATAGGCATATAAAACATTAAACATCACATAAAATTATTGGAAATACCTTTGACTGCACCACTGAAACTAATCTAGAAGGTGGTTAGTGATTGTCGGTCTAATTATCTCTCGTCACAGCTAAATATTTAAATTTTGGGACAAAAATTAGTCCCACATTTGTGGTGGGTATGGGACTTTTGGATTTTATATAGAATGATCCACAAATGGAATGTAAGTTGGAAGCTTTCGGTTGTTTGATGTGTAGACACTAGTGTTTATGCCCTATTTGTGTGGAGCTACTGATATTTATGCACAATTTGTGCCCTCCTTCAGAAAAAACTTGATAAACAATAGCAGATATTTAGGGGAACTCAAAACAAAATATTTTGATAATCCATACAAAACTATGTAGATTAGGCCATAAAATTAATTTGTAAGAAAAATTTCCCTCAAAATGACTTTTATCAAATATGGACAAATTAATAGTGAAAATTTATTGGAATAGCCTCTCAGATGCAATATTGGGCTCATATTTGGCATATATGACACACCTAAAGATCGTTGGTCTTCATATATACAAATTTTTCTGCTTCAAGCATACTAGAATCTCTCCAAATAGGATAATCAAGGATTCTCCAATGAATTTGACACCATGTAAGAATGACTTTGATAAAATGAAACAAGTTTCCTAAGGAAATATCCTAAGATCTAGAAGCCCAATGAATATAACAAGAGAGACTTGAAATGATATGATAGGAATAATTTGTATTCTTACCAATATGATTAACTGAGTCAAGAATAATGGATCAATTGGAATCAATTACAATGTATATGTGCCTCCATATATAGGTAAGCTATGATGACTAGGAGATAAACAAAAGATAAGATATCACCCATAAAAGGTGGAATCACATGTCCACCGAAGGTGGATCATCCTCCATTGTCCAATAATGTATTTACAATATGTGGAGGATGATAATGTGATAAATTCACTAAATTTGGATCTCATGTGTACATAAAGTGGAATGTGATAACAACTTGATCGCCACCTAAAATTGAATTTCTCCTACGCCATGTTCAAAAATCAGATGTAAACTTCTAGGTGTCTTATAGGTTGTCATTAATGGAAACACCACTCAATGGCATAGTCTCATGGAATACAATCTATTTTTGGATATTCAATTTTTTTTTAAATGACTAAGTTGGGGATGCAGTTAACAAGGTACAGTAACACAGTTTTGATGTGAAAGCACGGTATGCATCAAACTAAATAATGAGAGCTTAGATAAGTGTACTATGGGATAGTATAAACCTTCAGTTAAGGTCACTTGAATTTTACAGTTGACTAGATAGAGTTACAACATGTTGAAGCTAGGCAAAAAAAGTACAACAGTGATACAAGGCAAATGAATGGTCGCGATGATAAAAATGAGCAGTGTGAGGAATCCACAAGTCCTAATTTGGATTTTGATTGGGTCCTACCCTAATTTTGTTGAAGTATGATCATCAAATATGTATTTTATATTTAGTTAAGTGTTGGAAACATTTGGTGATTTTCTTATGAGCCCACTAGAAGAACATTTCTTAGAACAAGTATGAGAGTGAAGTTGTTTTATTATGCGAAGATATGTATGGAATGCGTAGATGCATTGTGATGTCAGAATTAGACAGAATTTGATGTGATCTATAAATAGAACTACATAAGCATACTATATGTTTGTATTGTTACTTTTGATAAATCATTGTAACAAAATAATATTGCTTTGTACGAGCAGTGTGCTCATTGTGTACCGCTAACAAGGTTTTTATCATTTAACATAGATATGTACTAAATGTAATATTCAGATCCTAATAGGGCTAGGTCTCCTAACATGGACAGTATACTCTTAGTTCATTATTTGTGGCTATCATCCCCACCAGTTTTTTCCCTTGGCCAGGGTTTCCTCAAGAACAAATCATGGTGTTATGAGTTGTTTACTTTATGTGCATTTTCTATTTATTTTGTTACTTGCATGGTTAAGTTTTAATTGGTTAAATAATTTTATAAAGTATTTTAATACTTATTCACCGCCCCTCTTAGTATTAATTAATCCTAAATATTGGTATCAAAGCTTGCTGTCCTTGAGAGAAATCCTAAAAGCTTAAGGGAGATCCAAATGGATTCAAGTGGTTTAGAAGAGAACTTTGAAGCAACACTGGAAGACCCTAATAAGACTAAATCTTAAAATGGTGATTTGAAATTAAAGTTTAGAAGAGAAGAGGGCTTCAATAGGAAGGCTAAGGAACAACTTGAACTATCTAGGAACCAAAGGAAAGACCTTATTGAAAATATAAAAGAGGAATCTGATAATGATTTGTCTGATCAGATCAAGTAGCTTGAATAGGAAAAAGAAGCATTGATGCTGGAACATGAAAGTTGTTCTATTCAAATGGATAAAGAAATTCAACAAGAGAGATATGGAAACACATAAATTGAAGACATTTTAAAGAGTGCAAATGTTCAGATGGGAAACATGCAAGTTGAACATGATGACTACAGAATCAAGTATCACGAATTAGAGAAATACAACCAAACCATAAAAGGAGAGATTTTTGAGGCTAATAATCACATTGAAAATCTACATGCAAGTAGTGACAAGATTGATGAGTAGAGGCAAATACAGAATGCTAAAGGTGATGTGACAGTAGTTGGTTTTGATAAAGCTGAATGTTCTAAATATCAAGAAAGGGATACATATATAATAATAAGCTTGGTGTATGTCCAAAGCATAATGAAATAATTGAATACATTTGGTGATGTATAAAATAGAGAGAAGTATACATGAATAATCTGTATAGAAATTTATACCTTAAACTATTATTTAATAAATTTTATTGTAGTCCTTGAATTCTCGAATGAGCTTTTCTACTTATGAAATTCATAAATATAGAAATAATGACATATTTCCTTAACTCATTACATGGAGCTAACAAAAAAATAATTTCTTATTACAAGTGAGTTAAAAGAAAAAAATAAAATATTTAATATAAAATAGAGTAAATTTGTTCATAGGAAAAATTGTAATGAATTACCCTTATAAGTTTTCTCTATACCTTCCTAGTTTTGAAATAATGACCAATCAAATGAACTCCATGAAGATAACAACTAAGAATTTATAACCCTTAGCATTGTAAAATTTTACCAGTGAATAGCTTGGCTTCCCTTGTAGGCTCTTCTGTCTTGAAAACTAGATTTTGAATAGCACACCAAACCACATTAAACTCATTGATTAATAATCTTATCCTAGTTGATGTGGTCTAACAAAAAGGTCAATGGGATTAAGGTAGCTAGTCTTCAGAAAAGAATATGTAAATATCATAAGAACAAAAAAAATCAAATAAATCGAATCTCTTTGGAAATGTATATGCACATATAATATCAACTAAATAACGTTTATTGTAAAACATATAGAAATAATATAAATTACATTAATCCATCATTATAGTTAATTACTAGGGCTGTAGCAATTACTAGATGGGTATGCAGATAAATGTTATTGTCAGCTTAATAGTCAATAAAATGAATCCCATTTTGAATTATTTGAAATATGTCCCTTGGACTACAATTGAACCTACATGGGAAATAACATTCCAAGGTTCGACATACATACGTACATAAAACATTTTCAAGATTCAAGATATAACATTTTCAATAATCAGGTAGAAGTCTTATGTAACAAATTTTCTTGAAGTGGAGTACATAACAAATTTTGAAAATTATATCAAACATTGAACTAGTTTGAGTCTAAGGTTTATTTCAAACAAATTATATATATATATATATATATATATATATATATATTCAAATTTAGATAAATCAATATGATAAATGATCATTACATCATTGAACTTATGGGGAATAACATTAAAATACTTTTTTTTTGTTCTTTTGTCGAACTCTTCATCTCTTATGTGCATCAAAATTAATAATAAATAACACCGTCTATGCTTACAAATCTCTACTATGACTGCAAAACATCTCTTGAAACAACTTTACCTGGAAAATTCAATTTAAAATATTAGAACCACTTTCAAGCTAGATTTATATTAGATACTATTGAAGTTACACTAGCTCAATATGTTTAAAAGTATCTGAAAATATGTAAAAGTGTGCACTATATAAGTGTGTGATATCAATATACATACATTTTTTAATCTATCACTACATATGGTCATAACCACTAGAATGCAAAGGAATCTATTCAAATATTGCATCCACATATTTGTTGTATGTCTATGCAAAGATGCATGCAAAATATTATAGAAAATTAAGTATTCAGTCCGTTTGTAAAATGTTACAATGGAATGATAGATCTTTCAATGTTGAAAATATAACATATTTCATATCCCATATAATAACCAAATACAAATAAAATTATTCATACCTATGATTGACTATTCTCCTTGTTTGAAATTCCCTTAGACATTGTCAACTTTCCTTTTCAATAGATATCTTTCTTTTTTTGGTTCCTTGTACCTCTTTCATTTTTAAATCCTGGGACAAATTAAAAGAAAAAACTGCTCCATCTCCCTTGTTGAATGCTTATCGAATAAAAAGGAGGACTAACGCATATTCCCACTCCCATAACTTCTAACTTTGTAAGTTGAGATTAAGTAATTACTCAACTAGATCAAGCATCATAAAAGGTGGTTAACGCATAATAAATTCTTGCATCAATTCATAAATACATTAATGGTTATAGTATTTTCACTAGAAACTAAAAAAGATAATTTTATATTTTATCTTTCATTCATAATAAATATCTAGTAGCACCAATCAAGATGGTAATAATTAAAAAAGATTTTTTACATATATATTTTTTGCTAGTTCTTTAAGAGAACGGTCCTCAAACAAGGACATTGATATACTTGTAAAGATCATAGATAGAGTCATTGCACATATGTTAATATATACTAACTTAGGATGATGTGCCAAAACTTACTTGTAGTAACCATATAAACCAATTATGGACAAAAACACATTACTTAAAGAGGTACAATCAATTTACTCATTACTAGTTAATTTCTCTAATTCACCTATCATTTCGACTTGTTTAGTTTTATGAGAATCTCAATTTCATCATCTACTTTGATAAATGTCTCATCAATTTTATTAGCATAACTTTGGTTGAGTCTTTAGAGCCTAAAGTGACCATCTCTCTTTTATCTATTATCATTCTAAGAAATCAATAGAGTACAGAATAAAAGATGGCCAACCGCCTTTAATCTTTGATCAGTATAAGAAAACAAGATACTACAAATAAAAGATAACCATCTCCCTTTTACATAATTAATTATTCTAAGAAAATAAGATGCTAAATAGTAAAAGATACTCATCTCCCTTTGATCTATCCTCTTTCTAAGAAAATAATATCCTGCATGCAATAAATTGAGCTCTCACTGTTATATATAATCAATTTTAGAAAATGAGATACTACATAATAAAACATAATCATCTCCCTTTTATCTAATTATCATTCTATGAAAATAATATACTACATGCAATAAAGTGACCATATCCCTTCTAGCTACGATGATTCTAAAATTGAGCAGATCATAAAGTTTACTTAGGTAACCATACATGGTCCCAATGAAAGATATAGATATAAAATGGCATACATTCATAACTATCAAAATTTGATTTCCTTCTAATTTTAATAATTTATACAATAATGGAAAATTTGATTTAAGTGACTTATCTTGCACACAGATTCTATAGTTTAACAACACATATTTTTATTGTATTAAAGCAGTTTTATAGCATCATTGCAACCACAGGCATCATATTTTTAACAATCTAATGAAATAAAACATAATTAAATTATAATAATAATCTTGGTATATGTCCAAAGCATAGTAGATTATTTATTTATAGAAGCTCAAGTGTTTCTTAAGAGCAATGTCCGAAGTGCTTCTTAAGAGCAATATCCGAGTGCAGCAAAGAAAGAGATTAACAGCAGTATACATATATTTCGCTACCACACGCTCCGGCGTCGCAGCATAAGTTAGGAGCAACACAATCACCATCCTCAATGCACCAATCATCGCAGGGATTAGTGGGATCAGGTTCAGAGCAGGGACGAGCCTCAGAGCAAGGACGAGACTTAGCTCCTGCCATACCTGCCAATATATCAAAATCGTCATACAATCAAAATCGTGAATCCAGTAATGATGAGGCTGAGCTACTGTTAATATACCTGACATGTCCACTACCAATGTCATTGTTATTATCAGCACGCAAAACAATTTCATTGCCTTTGCCATTTTCTTTTCTGCTCTGTTGTGAAGAAATGATAATCCAATCCTATTTATAGAGGGGGACTGCAGTTTTTAACATTATTGATTGGACAAGCCGTCCGAAACATACCTCCTCCTCCGCTGTTTTAATCGAGAAATTTGTACTTGGGAGCCACTCTCTAGAAGCGAACACCACAATGCATCCGTTGAAAATAAGGCTATCTGAACATATATTAAAATAGAAGAAAGGAATCATTGAATCCTTGTCTACTTTCTCACCCAAATTCCCAAAGGTTAAGAAGTCACATCGAAGACAGGTTTTTGTGTAGTTGTTTACCGTTGACAATGTTTGTCGTTTACCACAAGTTAATCATTGCTGGTGAAAAGAATCTGAAATTGCTGGGGAAAAGAATCTGAAATAAATCAACACGATAGATCATTATTACATCTTTATTACATCATTGAACGTATGAAGAATAACATTTCATCATTTTTTTTCTTTTGTCTACTTCTTCATCTCTTGTGTGTAGCACAATAAGTAGCACCTCCTTGTTATCTGATGAGTCTGCATTACTGCATGAAGTCAAACTTCTAGTTGCCCAATTGAATGTGCCATGATTTTCTACACAAGAGACTTTTTCAGGTCCAAAGCTCATAACACCCTTGTCATAAGCACAGATGCCTTGAGATTTTCCATCAAATCCTCTTGCATTGAAGGGAATTCAAGTACTAAAGAGTCATTGGATTCAGAATGCTTCTGCTGACTAGTATTTAGCAGAATTTTATGGTGGGGGAAGTTCCCATCCACCCAAAGAAATTCTGGTATCGATTATCCACCATCTTCAACAAATGGATCACTCCAAAAATACCATTCACTCACACTTCATTCCAAATCTAACATTCTTTCATCGAATCTATAGTTCATTGAAACACCATTATAGTGTAATTTGGTGGTATACTATTTTCTTTGGAAAACATTTGTATTTCCCCACATTATATATTTGTTAGTTATAAATCAAATATTGAGAAAAAGATTTGGCATCACTCAACATTGATTCATCTTCTTCATTCTCTCTAAGAATGGAAGGAAGAATGAAAGGAACGAATTTATGGTTTAGAGATAAGAGATGCTAGGCATTTTTATCTGTCTTTTAGAGTATTTGGGAGGAGGCAATGCAATATATCTAGGAGGAACGATAGGGGTAGGAAGGAGTCCCAATCCAAGATGTGGAGTAGGAGAAGCTGCTTCCATATCCATAGGTGAGAGACAATTGTTAGGGAGAGTAGTTGAAGTAGACCCCTGAATATTACATAAGAAAAAGTAAGAGATTCTATTAGCTTTGAAATTTTCATTGGAAAGGATTAGGACTTCATTATGAGGTTGAAGAGACTGAGGTATTCAAGGGAAAAAAATTAAGAGTAAAATATCCACAATTACCTAAGGATTCAAAAATACTATAATTTATAGTTATAACTTTCCCATTAAGAGGAAAATTTAAACACTTACGAATGGTATAAGGGGCTACCTTCATGGATGTGAGTAAAGAATGAGCCAACTTCACACAAAATTAGTTCAAGGCTTGGATAATTGTAAAGGTAATATATAATCACCTAGAGAAAAATTATATTAGAAGGGTTTTCTAACCTATTGTAGGACAAATAATACCGTCAAACACCTTAACTAATCCTTTTAATTTAACATGTGTCTTGATGTAATTGTTGTGCGTAAATATGCACTTCAATAATAACATTCACCATATATAGTTGATCTATTAGATTATGTCATAGTAATGTATAATGGAGCTTCAAGATTTTTTATGGAATTAGTTGAGGTAAAGGTAATGTTATGTTCATGCTTGGGCTTAGGTTTATCTTAGTCAATCAAGCTTAGAACATTGTCGACTTCAATAATAATCTTATCGATAGCTATATAGCCATTATTGTCATGATTAACATGACTAGTATAATAGGAAGGAATAGACTTGGTAAATGATTCAAATTTTAATTAGAAGGAGATATAGATCTATTCTCTTTATCATTCACACCATCCACCACTATAGCATTAGAAAAAAATATGGTATTCCATTTCATGCAATAGATGGATGTATGTTTTTTCTTATGCTTGGGTTGATGATGGAGCTAACAAAAGTCTTTTGAGTCAAAAAATGGTAGAATTTTTTTTGGAAAAATCTCTACGATAAACAAGAGATTTATTATTATTATTATTATTATTTTGGTTTTTTTTTTTTTAAAAGGTGGCAGAGCCACTTGATATATTATTAATAATCTGGTTCAAAGAGCTCATGGAGAAAAGAACCAAAAAGAAAAACTTGGATCATTGCTCATATACAAATTGAATTATATCAATCCATGCTAGTCGTGGCTAATGACAATAGTATGAAAAACTACTATAATGTTTTTTTTTTCCTATGGTCAATAATACTATTACGGAGAGAATGCAAAAGGTAGAAAGGAAAAGAAACCCTCACCTTATGTCAGAAATGACATAAAAGCAAAAAATGGTAAGAATGAGCCCTTTTATACCTCCCATCAAGGTAGATATACTCCATAAAAGCCATAAGCACCTTCGTGTAGAACTCCTTGATAGAGTTGACATCATAAAACCCACCAGAATCTTTCACCAGACTCTCAGCTTCCGCCTTATCCTTTGCGAAGTGTTGAATAGTCATCTGGGATACCTTCTTATCCCTGTAGAACTTCAAGCCCTTGAATTCAAACCAGTAACCTACAATTAGGTCTTCGGTAATATTGACATCCATTCCTCCGATAACCACAGTACCATCCTTCCAGATCTCAATAAAATATTTTGTGGTAGCATCTTTAGAGCCATGAAGGTGCTCCATGTAGTTAGTGAGGCCACCCTTGTTGATCTTATCCCAAACATCTGTTTGATTCTTCCATTTCTTACATTTATTCTGCTCCTTACGGTTAAGCCCACCCTGCATGATACCTTTCAAGAACAGGTTGTCAATAGAAATGGTGGAAACAAGATAGAGATAGAGCACAATAGCCAAATTCAAATTGTTTAAAGTGTAAGTATACACATGTCTAGACTTCAAAACGTCAGGAAAGACAAGCCTTTCTGTAACCCTATTTATTGCATTTAATGACATGCGTAATTTCATGAGAGCTTTTTGAGATTTTCCAAATCTTCTCTCTTTCTGTGAGTTAGATCATACGCCAACTTGGCCTTCACCTCAATAGTCAAATGACTACCACCATGCCAGGTAACGATACCCTTGGCGTTAAATGCAATGTTTGCTAGTGCATCTGGGTGATCCCACAATGGTGGGTTACACATTTTTGGAGGAAGGAATTACTCACAAAATCTGCGAGGGGGAGGATTTAGTCAAGTACTTTTGATAGAAAGTACCTGATTGTTTCGATCGAAACATTCTTAGTTTCGATCGAAACTACCTTTTTTGCTTAGTTTCGATCGAAACTAACTCAGTTTCGATCAAAACTAAGTTAGTTTCGATCGAAACTAACTAGTCAAAATTTTTCTATGTTTTTTACCCATATGCATGTTAAAATAAGAAAGTACTTTTGATGGAAAGTAGTTTCTATCAAAACTAATTAGTTTCTATCGAAACCCTCTAAATAGAGGCTAACAAAAATCTGCACTTTTCATGGCTTCGGGGCTAAAGCGCGGGGTTGAAATGGAAGAATGGGGAGACGTCCTTTTTCATTGCACAAGTACTCTGAACAATCTTTCTAACTAATATAGATTTGACAAATTTTGAATTAATTAGGTGTATGTATTTTGACGTGCATCGGATATAGGTTGTTTATAGAATATAAACTTCCAGGTTTGACATTCAATGAAAAATAGTAGAAAATAGAAAAAAAAATTGAAAAATAACAGTGCCCTCTGGCTTTGAGTCTTCTTTCTATCAAAAAAAAAATTTGAATTTTGATAAATACATAGGAAGTTATCAGCTACGCAGTCAAGGTATGTCAATATTATAGTTGACTCTACTTCAAACATTCATAAAATATGCAATAATTATGGTAATGTCATCAAACCAATTGCATGCCCTTCATTTGGATGTTACCAAACCAAATTTTAAAGAAATGCATTGATATTTATTTTAGGAAAAAAGTTATGTTGTACGAAGTCATTGTACCTTTTTGAAAATGACGTTTTCAGCAACATAGCAGTTTTAGTGGGAGAAAAAAAACCATTAAAATCAATTAAAATTTTTTTTTTAAAAATATATTTAGAATCTAGACAGAAAATCCTAAAAGAGACTAGTTTACTTCATCTTCTTATTTCAAACAATTTAACAACAATATGCCTCCGAATGTGAAAGTTTTTCTAAAAATGTAGACTTTAATGTCCATTTAGGCAAAAAAGTGTAACCCACTACTGTGGTATCACCCATATGTAGTACAATCTGCTTCCCTTAAGTTATGTGATATAATGAGATTTTTGAAAGAGGTAATGATTATTCAAGCCTCATCAATAATAGCCTTGATAGACCATTATGGCTTAGTGATTCCTTTTATGCAATTTAATATATTCATCGAATCATCTTCAATCCACACATTCGAGGGAATTCCCTTGTTAATTTTTTTTAATGTATGAAGGAGGGCCATTTCCTCCACCATGTCATTGGTCTTGACACCAATGGGGAAGGCCACAAAAGCAAGACAGTTGGTCATGTCATCCTGAATTATAACTCCACATCCAGCAGGGCCCGGATTCCAATTTGCCACACCATCAAAATTGGCTTTAATCTAGCCAGGAGGAGGGGAAAGCCAAATGGAATTCTCTCACAGGGAGGAGGATTTAGCTATGGTTCCTACAGTAACTCCAGCATTAAAATACAACATAACTCCATTGAAGACATTACAATTCTCCTTGATGCTTCTCTTAATATTTTCAGCTATCACCACCAGAGGCAGGGAAGTATCACGAAATACTCTATCATTGTGTTTATGCCATAGTTTCCAAATGACATGACGGGCAATGATGTTCCACAACAACCTATCCATAGGAACTACTGCATTTCTCCATTGCAGGAAAAATTTCTCCATATTATTCGGGAAAACCTAGCAAATCTTCCAGCATTGCAAGGTAAGGCACCAAACATCTCTGGAGTATAGATAGTCAATAGTCATATAGAAAATTGATTCATCAGTATTCTTGCAGAGAAAAAATATGTTAGGAAGAATAATGTCTCTCTTTTGGAGATTATCGATGGTAAGAATTTTTTTTTGCAAAACCATCCACTAAAATATGTTAATTTTAGGAGTTAACTATTTATCCCATACCTGGGCCTAGAAGGCAAGAGGATCTAGAGGCTTTAAAAAAATCTCAGTGGCTAAAGAAATAGAAAAGAGTCCCAAATAGAGCTTTCCCCAAATGAAATTATCCTCCTTAGTAGATTCCACTTTCCAAAAATTCAGATCCAGCATTGAGGGCTTAAGCGAAAAATCTACTTTAGACATATCAACCCATGTCTAGTTCTCCTAGTAATATTTAGCCCACATACCAAATCTCTATTTACATATATCAATAAAATATTGAATAGCAGGAATGGAGTTTAGAGGAAAATCTTTAACCCAACAATCATCCTAGAACTTAATTCTCCTACCAGTACCCAAAAGCCACTTAGCACCCTTGAAGGTCATCTCTTTAGCTTGTTGGATACAGTTCCAAATGAAATATCCATGCACCTTCACATTAGACATCATAAATTCTGATATATGAGGGAAGGAGAAGAGATATTTTTTGTGAATAATTTCATTCCAATCATTTTTCTCACCATAGATACGCCATATCTACTTAGCCAAGAGAGGCTGGTTAGTAACGCTTAAAGGCTGAATCCCCAACCCTCCCCACTTCTTCAAAGTAAAAACCTTGTCCCAAGACACAAGAGCCAGTCTCTTTCTGTCTTTCACTCCTGACAAAAGAAAAATTCTCTGAATCGACTCTATAATATTTACATTTTTTCTAGGTATTTTAAACAGACTCAGGACATAGGCAGGGAGACTCCACAAAGAAGCTTTCAGAAGTTGAAGTTTACCTACTTGACTTAGAAGAGTTCCCTTCCATCCCTCTAACTTCCTATTGAATCTGTGCACAATACCTGCCCAAAAGGAGTCTAGAGGTTTCAATCCCAAAGGGAGACCAAGGTAGGTTGTAGGCAAAGCACCAATTTCACACCCAATAATTCTAGCAATTTTTTTTCTGTCTATCCTCTGGCATATTAACCAAATACAAAGAACTCTTATTCCAGTTAAAAATTTGACCTATGGCTTGTGAATAAATAGAAAGAGTCTATTTGATCATTTTGCCCTCCTTGATAGTAGAAGACCCCATGATAACTGTGTCATCCATGAATTTCTCATGGGAGCAAGGCCTTGAGGCAGAGGAAGGATTGAGGCCCTTTAAAGAACCGCTTGAAGGAAATTTCTAAAAATAATGACCAATACCCTCTGCGAGAATAGCATAGAGAATGGGTGACAAGGGATCACCTTGACGGATCCCCCTAGATGGCTTGAAGAAATGGGAAGAGGAGTGATTCACAATAACTGCCACCATCAAAGTGCTCATAAGATGGGAAAAAATCTGCAACAATTTATCATAGAAACCAAAGGATTGGATAATCTTAATCAAAAAGTCCTAATCCACCCAATCATAAGCCTTTGAGAGATCAAGCTTCAGCAAGAAACCATGGTTAGAAGAGGAGTGGGTAGAATGAATGACCTCATGAACCTTCATGCTGCAATCAAGAAATTGAGAAGGATAGCCAACAGTCTAAGAGTAGTAACTTTGGAGAAAATTTTATACACCGAGTTACATAAAGTGATCGACCTAAAGGAGTGACCTGAATCAACACCTGGATTTTTAGGGATCAAGGGTATGAAAGTAGAATTAATTTATTTAAGCATGGTTCTTGACCCAAAGAATTATTTAATAGCATTACTGATATCCCTTCCTACAATGTGCTAGAATTTATAAAAGAAGAACACAGGAAACCCATCTGGGCCTGGGGACTTATCCCCCTCAAAGGAGAAAGTAGCTAACTCGATTTCCTCCGAGGAAGGAATGGTAGTTACAAACTTATTAGTAACTTCATCCACTAATGAAGGAATAGAATCAAGAAGCAGGGCTTGATTTCACAAGGAAAGCGAGTGATCTTTGGAAAGAAGGGAGAAGAAAAAGTCAACCATAGCCAAAGAAATATCTTTGTCATTAATAACCACTCCTGAAACTAACCTGAGTTTTGTGATTCTGTTTGAAGCTCCATGTTTGGATGCATATGTATGGAAGAGTTTCTTAGACACCCAAAACATAGTAGACCCTCGAATGTTAGCATTCCACCAATCCCTGATTCTCTACTCTAACTCTGGTTGGTCAATCCACATTTTCTCAAATGTAAAGGGGAAATTACCCTTTACCTTCATCGAATGAGCATCAAAGGAGAGGGGGAAGTGATCAAACCCAACCTTCATGATAGATGGGAGTGAGCAGGTAAAGTAATAGACTTTACCTGCATCTTCCAATTGTTGAAATTAAACAAGTGAATAATTAGGAAAGGAACACAATCATTCCAAAGATTTGTTTTTTTAAAGAATGAGAAAAAGGTTTTCGATGAAGTTTTTAGTCGTAATAGAATTCATTGCATAAAGTGGAAACAATTAAAGAAGTGTGAGGGTCACCTTATCTATTATATTCTCCAAATGGAGAATTTTATTTATGTTGTGAAAGTGGGGTATCAAGGATCTTAATGTAAGGTGTGCTATGTGTAGAATATGGAGGGATAATTTAGATTTAAGTTAGATTCAGTTGGTGGTAGTTGCAATGATGAAACATTTTCCAACAAGTGGTTTATTGTATAATTAGTGGAGGAATTAGGTTGGGAAAGATTATATTATAATGGACTATTCAAAAGTCAAGTATGGTAGCTAGGAGGAACATTGTGGTAGGTGGGTGCTCGAGATAGTTGATAAACAAAAAGGAGATTGGTTCAAGGTAAAACATAAGAATATTAATTAGTAGGATCTCCTTATTACTATCATGGATAACATTACAATTTTCTATAGTTATATAAGAATGAACATCTAAACTTGTTTTTGATGAGTGCAATGACTAATAAATTTTGTGCAAGTAGACGACTTCATAGTATTATCACCCAATATGTGAGATATACCACATAGAACATTCATCATAGGTTCATCATTTTTAACTAGTTTAGTCAAACTTCATTCAAGGGAATCAAATATCCAATCAAATATTCTCAACTCATAATTTATTTAAAATATTCTTTTTTATTTTCAATCTTACACAATCACTCATTGGGAAATCATATTTAAGACTCATCCTCACCATGAGAAGGATGGAGAGAAGTTTTCTCAATAATTTTTAGTAAGGTAGGTATTAGATTAAGCAAAGAGGATTCACCCAAGCTACACATTGAGAATAATTAAACAAAAAACTCAAGATCAACACCCTAAGTGTTTCAACCATAGGAACCCATGAGTCTATAAATTATTATCACAATGAGATTGGATTTGAGGAATTGAGCTAAGAAAACTCATACACAAGAACAAGATCTAGGAATACAAAATTTCTCCTAGTAATTAAATGAGGAAAGCTAGAGGTAAAGAAACTATCTCATGCACTCAATAGATTTTATATTATTATGAATGAAAATGAAAGAAAATAGAAAATAATGTAAAATTTAATAGAAATAACTAAGGTGATTAAACTTAATATACTATATAAACAAAATGATTTGTTACCCACTTTAGAAAGAAATATGAGCTTAAGTATTTTGATTAATTACTAAATGGAAGCACATTAAACATGAATTGCAGAAACTGATGTCTCTAAATCTAGAAATTATATGGAAATAAACTAAAATAAAAATGCAAAACTTTTTTATTCTCCATGTGTCCATTTGAACTCCTTCCTATCTCTTATGATGGTTTCAGTCATCACTCCACCTTTTGAACTAAAGCTCCAGATGAACTTCCAATAGAAACTAACTAACCCATGATATGATCTTACCTCTATAAGAATTTGAAACCTACGTGTGTGGAACAAGCTCAGACATGTGAACATTAAAGATTAAAAGCATACAAGTTAGATTTAGATATCTAAAAACCTAATATTAACACAAAGCTTATTCCACAAACATTGATGAGCTAAAACAAGTGCAGCCAAGACTTGTTTGATTTTTTCTTACAGATTTTGTGGGTATGCTCTACCAACACAATACAAAAAATCCAACTATGATTGATTGCTTTCTTTAGGTGATTGATGAAAACTAATGGATGCAAATAGAGATTCATTCTATTAAAGTAAGATGAAATGCAAGATTAATCTAAGATTCATTCACCATTAACCTAGCATGTGATTTATACATTCACCTATGAACTAAGATTGAACAGAATGAGAATGAACTATGATATCCTAGAGCACTACTAACATGATAACAATGAATACAGATAAAACGGATCCCTCTACAAAGAGTGACACCTCCGATTTATAGATTTTTTGAAGGCTAATGAGATATGTGGGGGATGATAATGGGATAAATTCACTAAATTTGGATCTCACGTATACATAAAGTGGAATGTAATAACAAGTTGATCACCAATTAAAATTGAAATTCTCCTACGCCATGTTCAAAAATCAGATGTAAATTTCTAGGTGTCTTATAGGTTGTCATTAATGGAAACACCACTCAAAGGCATAGTCTCATGGAATACAATCTATTTTTGGATATTCAATTTTTTTTAAAATGACTAAGTCAGGGATGCATTTAACAAGGTATAGTAACACAGTTTTGATGTGAAAGCATTGTATGCATCGAACTAAATAATGAGAGCTTAGATAACTATACTATGGGATAGTATAAACCTTCAGTTAAGGTCACTTGAATTTTACAGTTGACAAGATAGAGTTACAACAAGTTGAAGCTAGGCAAAAAAAGTACAATAGTGATACAGGGCAAATGAATGGTCACGATGATAAAAATGAGTAGTGTGAGGAATCCAGAAGTCCTAATTTTGATTTTGATTGGGTCCTACCCTAATTTTGTTGAAGTATGATCATCAACTATGTATTTTATATTTGGTTAAGTGTTGGAAACATTTGGTGATGTTCCTATGAGCCCACTAGAAGAACATTTTTTAGAACAAGTATGAGAGTGAAGTTGTTTTATTATGTGAAGATATGTATGGAATGCGTAGATGCATTGTGATTTCAGAATTAGATAGAATTTTATGTGATCTATAAATAGAAATACATAAGCATACTAGATGTTTGTATTGTTAATTTTGATAAATCATTGTAACAAAACAATATTGCTTTGTACGAGCAGTGTGCTCATTGTGTACCGCTAACAAGGTTTTTATCGTTTAACATAGATATGTACTAAAAGTAATATTCATATCCTAATAGGTCTAGGTCTCCTAACATGGACACTATACTCTTAGTTTATTATTTGTGGCTATCATCCCCACCGGTTTTTTCCCTTGGCAAGGGTTTCCTTAAGAACAAATCATGGTTTTATGAGTTGTTTACTTTATGTGCATTTTCTATTTATTTTGTTACTTGCATGGTTAAGTTTTAATTGGTTAAATAAGTTTATAAAGTGTTTTAATACTGATTCACCCCACTCTTAGTACTAATTAATCCTAAATATTGGTATCAAAGCTTCCCAGCCTTGAGAGAAATCCTAAAAGCTTAAGGGAGATCCAAATGGATTCAAGTGGTTTGGAAGAGAACTTTGAAGCAACACTGGAAGACCCTGATAAGACTAAAGCTGAAAATGGTGATTTGAAATTAAATATTAGAAGAGAAGAGGGCTTCATTAAGAAGGTTAAGAAACAACTTGAACTATCTAGGAACCAAAGGAAAGACCTCATTGAAAAGAGAAAAGAGGAATCTGATAATGATTTGTATGATCAGATCAAGTAGCTTGAATAGGAAAAAGAAGAATTGATGCTGGAACATGAGAGTACTTCTATTCAAATGGATAAAGAAATTCAACAAGAGAGATATGGAAACACGAAAATTGAATACATTTTAAAGAGTGCAAATGTTCAGATGGGAAACATGCAAGTTGAACTTGATGACTAAAGAATCAAGTATCGTGAATTAGAGAAATACAACCAAACCATAAAACGAGAGATTTTTGAGGCTAAGAATTGCATTGAAAATCTTTATGCAAGTAGTGACAAGATTGATGAATAGAGGGAAATACGGAATCCTAAAGGTGACATGACAGTAGTTCATTTTGATAAAGCTAAATGTTATAAATATCAAGAAAGGGATACATATATAATAATAAGCTTGGTATATGTCCAAAGCATAATGAACTAATTGAATACATTTGGTGATTTATAGAATAGAGAGAACTATACATGAATAATTTATATACAAATTTATACCTTAAACTATTGTTTAATAAATTTTATTGTACTCCTTGAATTCTCCAATGAGCTTTTCTACTTATGAAAATTTGTCAATATAGAAATAATGACATATTTCCTTAACTCATTACATGGAGCTAACAAAAAAATAATTTCTTATTACAAGTGAGTTAAAAGAGAAAAAATAAAATATTTAATATAAAATAGAGTAAATTTGTTCATAGGAAAAATTGTAATGAATTACCCTTATAAGTTTTCTCTATACCTTCCTAGTTTTGAAATAATGACCAATCAAATGAACTCCATGAAGATAACAACTAAGAATTTATAACTCTTAGCATTGTTAAATTTTACCAGTGAATAGCTTGGCTTGCCTTGTAGCCTCTTCTGTCTTGGAAACTAGATTTTGAATAGGACACCAAACCACATTATACACATTGATTAATCATCTTATCCTAGTTGACATGGTCTAACAAAAAGGTCAATGGGATTAAGGTAGCTAGTGTTTGGAAAAGAATATGTGTATATCATAAGAACAAAAAAATCAAATAAATCAAATCTCTTTGGAAATGTATATGCACATATAATATCAACTAAATAACATTTATTGTAAAACATATAGAAATAATATAAATTACATTAATCCATAACAATAGTTAATTACTAGGGCTGTAGCAATTTCTATATGGGTATGCAGATAAATGTTATTGTCAGCTTAATCGTCAATAAAATGAATCCCATTTTGAATTATTTGAAATATGTCCCTTGGACTACAATTGAACCTACATGGGAAATAACATTCCAAGGTTCGACATACATATGTACATAAAACATTTTCAAGATTCAAGATATAACATTTTCAATAATCAGGTAGAAGTCTTATGTAACAGATTTTCTTGAAGTGGCGTACATAACAAATTTTGAAAATTATATCAAACATTGAACCAGTTTGAATCTAATATTTATTTCAAACAAATTCAAGATATATATTCAAATTCAAATAAATCAATATGATAATTCGTCATTACATCATTGAACTTATGGTGAATAACATTTCAATACTTTTTTTGTTTCTTTTACTTTTGTTGACCTCTTCATCTCTTCTATGCGTCAAAATTAATAATAAATAACACCGTCTATGCTTGCAAATCTCTACTATGACTGCAAAACATCTCTTGAAAAAACTTTACCTGGAAACTTCAATTTAAAATATTAGAACCACTTTCAAGCTAGATTTATATTAGATACTATTGAAGTTACACTAGCTCAATATGTTTAAAAGTAACTGAACATATGTAAAAGTGTGCACTATATAAGTGTGTGAT
>MU227469.1:1180341-1213118 GCA_018584345.1 Thuja plicata | reverse complement strand
GGAATGATAGATCTTTCAATGTTGAAAATATAACATATTTCATATCCCATATAATAACCAAATACAAATAAAATTATTCATACCTATGATTGACTATTCTCCTTGTTTGAAATTCCCTTAGACATTGTCAACTTTCCTTTTCAATAGATATCTTTCTTTTTTTGGTTCCTTGTACCTCTTTCATTTTTAAATCCTGGGACAAATTAAAAGAAAAAACTGCTCCATCTCCCTTGTTGAATGCTTATCGAATAAAAAGGAGGACTAACGCATATTCCCACTCCCATAACTTCTAACTTTGTAAGTTGAGATTAAGTAATTACTCAACTAGATCAAGCATCATAAAAGGTGGTTAACGCATAATAAATTCTTGCATCAATTCATAAATACATTAATGGTTATAGTATTTTCACTAGAAACTAAAAAAGATAATTTTATATTTTATCTTTCATTCATAATAAATATCTAGTAGCACCAATCAAGATGGTAATAATTAAAAAAGATTTTTTACATATATATTTTTTGCTAGTTCTTTAAGAGAACGGTCCTCAAACAAGGACATTGATATACTTGTAAAGATCATAGATAGAGTCATTGCACATATGTTAATATATACTAACTTAGGATGATGTGCCAAAACTTACTTGTAGTAACCATATAAACCAATTATGGACAAAAACACATTACTTAAAGAGGTACAATCAATTTACTCATTACTAGTTAATTTCTCTAATTCACCTATCATTTCGACTTGTTTAGTTTTATGAGAATCTCAATTTCATCATCTACTTTGATAAATGTCTCATCAATTTTATTAGCATAACTTTGGTTGAGTCTTTAGAGCCTAAAGTGACCATCTCTCTTTTATCTATTATCATTCTAAGAAATCAATAGAGTACAGAATAAAAGATGGCCAACCGCCTTTAATCTTTGATCAGTATAAGAAAACAAGATACTACAAATAAAAGATAACCATCTCCCTTTTACATAATTAATTATTCTAAGAAAATAAGATGCTAAATAGTAAAAGATACTCATCTCCCTTTGATCTATCCTCTTTCTAAGAAAATAATATCCTGCATGCAATAAATTGAGCTCTCACTGTTATATATAATCAATTTTAGAAAATGAGATACTACATAATAAAACATAATCATCTCCCTTTTATCTAATTATCATTCTATGAAAATAATATACTACATGCAATAAAGTGACCATATCCCTTCTAGCTACGATGATTCTAAAATTGAGCAGATCATAAAGTTTACTTAGGTAACCATACATGGTCCCAATGAAAGATATAGATATAAAATGGCATACATTCATAACTATCAAAATTTGATTTCCTTCTAATTTTAATAATTTATACAATAATGGAAAATTTGATTTAAGTGACTTATCTTGCACACAGATTCTATAGTTTAACAACACATATTTTTATTGTATTAAAGCAGTTTTATAGCATCATTGCAACCACAGGCATCATATTTTTAACAATCTAATGAAATAAAACATAATTAAATTATAATAATAATCTTGGTATATGTCCAAAGCATAGTAGATTATTTATTTATAGAAGCTCAAGTGTTTCTTAAGAGCAATGTCTAAAGTGCTTCTTAAGAGCACTATCCAAGTGCAGCAAAGAAAGAGATTAACAGTAGTATCCATATATTTCACCACCACACGCTCCGGCGTCGCAACATAAGTTCGGAGAAACACAATCTCCATCCTCAATGCACCAATCATCGCAGGGATTAGTGGGATCAGGTTCAGAGCAGGGACGAGCTTCAGAGTAAGGATGAAACTTAGCTCCTGCCATGCCTGCCAATATATCAAAATCGTCATACAATCAAAATCAAAATTGTGAATACAGTAATGATGAGGCTCAGCTACTGTTAATATACCTGCCATGCCCACTACCAATGCCATTGTTATTATCAGCACGCAAAACAATTTCATTGCCTTTGCCATTTTCTTTTCTGCTCTGTTGTGAAGAAATGATAATCCAATCCTATTTATAGAAGGGGACTTCAGTTTCTAACATTATTTATTGGACAAGCCGTCCGAAACATTCCTCCTCCTCCACTATTTTAATCGAGAAATTTGTACTTGGGAGCCACTCTCTAGAAGCGAACACCACAATTCATACGTCGAAACTAAGCCTATCTGAACATATATTAAAATAGAAGAAAGGAATCATTGAATCCTTGTCTACTTTCTCACCCAAATTCCCAAAGGTTAAGAAGTCACATAGAAGACAGGTTTTTGTGTAGTTGTTTACCGTTGACAATGTTTGTCGTTTACCACAAGTTAATCATTGCTGGTGAAAAGAATCTGAAATTGCTGGAGAAAAGAATCTGAAATAAATCAACACGATAGATCATTATTACATTTTTATTACATCATTGAACGTATGATTATTACATTTTTATTACATCATTGAACGTATGAGGAATAACATTTCATCACTTGTTTTTTTTCTTTTGTCTACTTCTTCATCTCTTCTGTGTAGCACAATAAGTAGCACCTCCTTGTTATCTGATGAGTCTGCATTACTGCATGAAGTCAAACTTCTAGTTGCCCAATTGAATGTGCCATGATTTGATTTTCTACACAAGAGACTTTTTCAGGTCCCAAGCTCAAAACACCCTTGTCATAAACACAGATGTCTTGAGCTTTTCCATCAAATGAACTTGCATTGAAGGGAATTTTAGTACTAAAGATTCGTTGGATTCAGAATGCTTCTGCTCACTAGTATTTGGCAGAATTTTATGGTGGGTGAAGTTTCCATCCACCCAAAGAAATTTTGGTATTGATGATCCCCTATCTTCAACGAATGGATCTCTCCAGAAAGATCATTCGCTCACACTTCAATCCATATCTAAAATTCTTTCATTGAATCTTCAACAGAAAAAAAAGCGGCAACATAAAATAGTGCGCAGTCTAATATCTTGATTTAAATATGAAAAGGTTTGATATTGGTTAACTTGAAGTTGCTAATTATGAAGCATTGTGCAAAATTGTATGAAAGATGTTAATTCACAAAACAAAATATTTTCTCTAACATTTTTTTCATATATTAATAAAAATCTTTTGAAAATCAGTACCGGGAATATGATAAAAATTTGTTCTTTCAAATTTTTATATATTCCAGCAAAATTAGTCATGTATTCCTTAACACCTTATTTTGAATACACTAAATAAGTTGACATAAATTTGTAGCCCAATATTATTTTGAAATTGTTGAATGATTGCATCTTCCAATTGTTTATGTTTGCTGGTCAAAATAGGTTTTATGGGGACTTGAAACCCCTTACAACCATTACAAAAAAGATATAGGCAATAAAACCACTAAATAGAAACATGACTAAAACCCAACCCGAAAAACCCTGGACCAACACAAAAAACTAGAGAAAAAAGTCAGAAACCAGCTAGGCCACCTGACAAAAGAAAACCAAAAAATGATCCAAAAAAAAAGCAGGGGAACAACAGGAACTATGGAAACTCCAAGAGAGTGCCTGCCACTTGCTTCTTAGCCTCAGACACCTTCCTTATGGCTGCATTGAAGTTTGATAGCTCCAAAATCCTATCTTTTATTTTCCTCTTTTTGGCAGAACGTGTGTGCTTGCCCGGGCCCGCATCCTCCATATCTTCTTTTTCATCCTCAATCTTCACAATAGGAGAGCCAGTATCCAACTCCAATTTGATGGAGTTAAAAAACTCCATGGAAGAACCCATAAAGCTATTGTTATTCTTCATGGGCTTCTTTAGAGTGTTCTCCAGGATGTCAAATCTGTCTCATAGAGTCTTCAAATTATTCTCATCCTCCTTGTTATTTTTTCCATCAATCCGACCCACCCAGAATCCAAATTACCTTGAATAAAATTCACTCGAGCAGACAGGGAACGAAAGCTAAGATGGAGACTTTTGATTTCCTTAAAGATCCATTTCATAAGTTGAAACGTGTACATAGACATTGCGTTTGTAGTTTGAAAAACTCCAAATGGGGGTTCAATTTTGTCATATATGTCATCTTGAAGGTGTTGTACATTCTGTTCCTGCATATCAACCGTTCTTTAAAAAGGAATATTCCTAGAGCTAGAAGGGACATTACCCTTCTCAGAAGTGTCTAGACTAGGGGTATCATCCTCCTTCCTCTCTGACTACACCCTCATGACCACCTCAAGCTTTAAAGAAATGGGAACATTGCAATTTTCAGAGCTCGCATAGTTGACCAATATAGGAACTTTCTGACCACCCACCCTTGATGTCTTCAGGGTCAATCCCTTTCTCCTTGGTGATATGGGAAAATAGAGACTTGTCCTCTTCACCCCCAGAAACACTCATCGAGACTGACAGAGACTCCTTAGTATCATTGTTAGACTGCGAGTGGGGGACATAATCGGTTTCCTCATAACCATCAACACTCTCACCATCAGAGACCGTATCCATTCCTTTATTTTTTCAAGTTTTAATTTTTTAACAGTTAGCTCTACCATATCCTCCCCACTCTAATCCTTTTACCTGAGGCCTTTGAAAAGAGAGAGTCTCTCGATGAGAGAATAAGGGAACTGGTAACTGTAATTTTCTTAGCATGCTCTACAATAAGGAAAATTAGGCCCTCATGTAGAATGGGATTTCTCTCTTTTTTCCCGTGGTCAATAATACTATGACAGAGAGAATGCAAAAGGTATAAAGAAAACAAAACCCTCACCTTATGTCAGAAATGACATAAAAGCACAAAATGGTAAGAATGAGCCCTTTTATACCTCCCATCAAGGGAGATATGCTCCATAACAGTCGTAAGCACCTTCACCCAGGACTCCTTGATGGAGTTGACATCATAACACCCCACAGAATATTTCACCAGACTCTCATCTTTGGCCTTATCCTTTGGGAAGTGTTGAATAGCCATCTGGGATATCTTCTTGTCCCTGTAGAACTTCAAGTCCTTGGTATTCAAACTAGTAACCTCAGTAATTAGGTCTTCGATAATATTAACAAGCATTCCTCTTATAACTATAGTACCATCCTTCCATCTCTCAACAAAAGCTTTTGTAGCACCATCTTTAGAGCCATGAAGGCGCTCAATGTAGTTATTGAGGCCACCCTTGTTGAGCTTATCCCAAACATTTGTTTGATTCTTCCATTTCTTATAGTTCTTTGGCTCCTTACGGTTAAGCCCACCCCGCATGATACCTTTCAAGAACAAGTTGTCAATAGAAATGGTGGAAACAAGATAGAGATAGAGCACAATAGCCCAATTCAAATTGTTTAAAGTGTAATTATACGTGTGTCTAGACTTTGTAACCTCCGGAAAGACAAGCCTTTTCGTAACCCTATTTGCTACATTTAATGACATGAATAATTTCATGAGAGCTTTTTGAGATTTTCCAAATCTTCTCTCTTTTTGTGAGTTAGATCATATGGCAACTTTGACTTCACCTCAACGGTAAAATCACTACCACCATGCCAAGTCATGATGTCCTCAGCCTTAACTCCGATGTTTGCCTGCGCATCTGCAGTACAATTCGCTTCCCTGAAGTTATGCTATATAATGACATTTTTTAAAGAGTTAATTATTATGCAAGCCTCATCAATAATAGCCTTGATAGACCATGATGGCTTAGTGATTCATTTTATGCAATTTAATATATTCATCAAATTGTCTTCGATCCACACATTCAAGGGCATTCCCTCATTAATTATTTTTAATGTTTGAAGGAGAGCCGTCGCCTCCGCCACGCGGTTGGTCTTGACACCAATGGGGAATTCCATAGAAGAAAGATAGTTAGTCATGTCATCCTAAATTATACCTCCACATCCAGTAGGGCCCAGATTCCCCTTCGCCGCACCATCAAAATTGGCTTTAATCTAGCCAGGAGGAGGGGAAAGCCAAATGGCATTCTCCTATAGGGAGGAGGATTTAGCTATGGTTCCTGTAGTAACTCTAGCATTAAAATCCAACAAAACTCCATTCAAGACATTACAATTCTCCTTGATGCTTCTCTTAATCTTTTTAGCTATCACCACCAAAGGGAGGGCAGTATCATGAAATACTTTTTCATTGCGTTCACGCAATAGTTTCAAAATGACATTAGGGGAAGTGATGTTCCATAACAACCTATCCATAGGAACTGCTGCATTTGTCCATTGCATGAAAAAAATCTCCATATTATTTGGGAAAACCCAACAAATCTTCCAGCATTGCAAGGTAAGGCACCAAACATGTCTAGAGTATAGATAGTCAATAGTCATGGAAAACCGATTCATCAACATTCTTGCAGAGAAAAAATCTGTTAGGAAGATTAATCCCTCTCTTTTGGATATTATCAATGGTAATATTCTTATTTGGAAAAACCATCCTATATAATATGTTAATTTTAGGAGTTAGCCATTTATCCCATACCTAGGCCCAGAAGGGAAGAGGATCCAGAGGCTTTAACAAAATTTCAGTGGCTGAAGCAACAGAAAATAGTCCCGAACGGAGCTTTCCCCAAATCAAATTATCCTCCTTAGTAGAGTCCACTTTCCAAACCTTCAGATCTAGGATCAAGGGCTTAAGCGAAATATCTACTTCAGAAATATCAACCCAGGTCTGGTTCTCCTAGTAATAGTTAGCCCATGGGCCAAATCTTTGTTTACATATATTAATAAAAAATTGAATAGCAACAATCGAGTCTAGAGGAAAATATTTAACCCAACAATCATCCCAGAACTTAATTCTCCTGCCTATATCCAAAAGCCACTTAGCAACCTTGAAGTTCATTTCCTTAGCTTTCTGGATACAGTTCCAAATAAAAGATCCCCGCACCTTCAAATTAGGCTTCATAAAGTTTGATATATGAGGGAAGGAGAAGAGATATATTTTGTGAATAATTTCATTCCATTCTATTTTCTCACCATAGATGCGCCATATTTGCTTAGCTAGTAGAGGTTGGTTAGTAACCCTTAAAGGCTGAATCTCCAACCCTCCCAACTTCTTCGAAGTAAAAACCTTGTCCCAAGCCACAAGAGCCAGTCTCTTTCTATTTTCCACTCGTGACCAAAGAAAATTTCTTTGAATCGACTCTATCATATTTACAATTTTTCCAGGTATTCTAAATAGACTCAGGGCATAGATGGAGAGACTCTGCAGAGAAGCTTTCAGAAGTTGAAGTTTACCTACTTGACTTAGAAGTTCTCCCTTCCATCCCTCCAACTTCCTATTGAATCTGTCCACAATACTTGCCCAAAAGGAGTCTAGAGGTTTCAAGCCCAAAGGGAGACCAAGGTAGGTTGCAGGCAAAGCACCAATTTCACACCCAATAATTCCAGCAATCTTGTTCTGTCTATCCTCCAACGTATTAATCAAATACAGAGTACTCTTATTCCTGTTAAAAATTTGACCTATGGCTTCAAAAATAAATAGAAAGATTCTATTTGATCATTTTGGCCTCCTTGATAGTAGAAGAAGCCAAAATAACCATGTCATCCATGAATTTCTCATGGAAGCAAGGCCTTGAGGAAGAGGAAGGAATGAGACCCTTTAAAGAGTTGTTTGAAGAAAATTTCAAAAAATAATGACCAAGATCCTATTTACGAATAGAAAAGAGAATGGGGGACAAGGGATCACCTTGACCGATCCCCCGAGAAGGATTGAAGAAACAAAAAGAGGAGCCATTCACAATAATCACCACCATCAAAGTGCTTATAAGATTGGAAACAAGCTGCAACAATTTATCATAGAAACCAAATGATTGGAGAATCTTTATGAAAAAGTCCCAGTCCACCCAGTCATATGCCTTCGAGAGATCAAGCTTCAGCAAGAAACCATGGTTAGAAGAGGAGTCGGTAGAATGAATGACCTCATGAACCTTCATGATGGAATCAAGAATTTGCCTACCTGGAACAAATCCACTCTGTTGGGGGGAAATAACATGGAGAAGGATAGCCAATAGTCTAAGAGTAGTAACTTTGGAGAAAATTTTATACACAGAGTTACATAAACTTATTGGCCTAAAGGAGTCATCTGAATCAACACCTAGAGTTTTAGGGAGCAAGGCTATGAAAGTAGCATTAATTTCTTTAATCATAGTTCTTGACCCAAAGAATTATTTAATAGCATTACTGATATCCCTTCCTACAATGTGCTAGAATTTATGAAAGAAGAACATAGGAAACCCATCTGGGTGCGGGGGCTTATCCCCCTCAAAGGAGAAAGAAGCTAACTTGATTTCATCTGAGAAAGGAATGGAAGTCATAAACGGATTAGTAACTTCATCCACTACTGAAGGGATAGAATCAAGAAGCAAGGCTTTATTTCACAAAGAAAGCGAGTGATCTTTGGAAAGAAAGGAGGAGAAAAAATCAACCACATCCAAAGAAATATCTTTATCATTACTAACCACTCCTAAAACTAACCTGAGTTTGGATATTATGTTTTAAGCTATATATATATGGAAGAGTTTCTTAGACACCTAAAACATAGCAGACCCTTGAATATTAGCATTCCACCAATCCCTGATTCTCTTCTCTAACTCCAGATGGTCAATCCACATTTTTTCAAATCTAAATGGGAAATTACCCTTTACCTTCATCAGATCAGCAACAAAAGAGAGGGGGAAGTGATCAAAATCATCCTTCGTGATAGATGATAGTGAGCAGGTAAAGTAATAGACTTTACATGCATCTTCCAATTGTTGAAATTAAACAAGTGAATAATTAGGAAAGGAACACAATCATTCCAAAGATTTGGTTTTTTAAACAATGAGAAAAAGGTTTTCTATGAAGGTTTTAGTCATAATAGAATTCATTGCATAAAGTGGAAAGAATTAATGAAGTGTGAGGGTCGCCTTGTCTATTATATTCTCCAAATGGAGAATTTTATTTGTGTTGTGGAAGTGGGGCATCAGGGATCTTAATGTAAGGTGTGCTATGTGTAGAATATGGAGGGATAATTTAGATTTTAGTTAGATTCAGTATGCGGTAGTTGCAATGATGAAACATTTTCCAACAAGTAGTTTATTGTAGCTAGGAGGAACACTGTGGTAGGTGGGTTCTCGAGATTGTTGATAAAAAAAAAGGAGATTGGTTCAAGGTAAAAGATAAGAATATTGATTAGTTGGATCTGCTTATTACTATCATGTATAACAGTACAAATTTCTATAGTTCTATAAGAATGAACATCTAAACTTGTTTTTGATGAGTGCAATGACTAATAAATTTTGTGCAAGAAGATGACTTCATAGTGTTATCACCCAATATGTGAGATATTCCACATAGAACATCCATCATAGGTTCATCATTTTTAACCATTTTTGTCAAACTTCAATCAAGGGAATCAAATATCCAATCAAATATTCTCAACTCACAACTTATTTAAAATATTCTTATTTATTTTCAATCTTACACAATAATTCATTGGGAAATTGTATTTAAGACTCATCCTCACCATGAGAAGGATAGAGAGAAGGTTTCTCAATAATTTTAGTTAAGGTATGTATTAGATTAGGCAAAGAGGATTCACCCAAGCTGCAAATTGAGAACAATTAAACAAAAAACTCAAGATCAAACCCCTAAGTGTTTCAACCGTAGGAACCCATGATTCTATAAATTATTCTCACAATGATATTGTATTCGGAGAAATGAACTAAGAAAACTAATACACAAGAACAAGCTCTACAAACACAAAATTTCTCGTAGTAATTAAATAAGGAAAGCTAGAGGTAAAGAAACTATCTCATGCACTCAATAGATTTTATATAATTATGAATGAAAATGCAAGAAAATAGAAAATAATGTAAAATTTAATAGAAATAACTAAGGTGATTAAAATTTATATACTATAGAAATAAAATGATTTGTTACCCACTTTAGAAGGCAATACGAGCTTAAATATTTTGATTAATTACTAAATGCAAGCACATTAAACATGAATTGTAGAAACTCATGTCTCTAAATCTAGAAATTATATGGAAATAAACTGAAATAAAAATGCAAAACTTCTTTATTCTCCATGTGTCCATTTGAACTCCTTCCTATTTGCTCTTATGGTTTCAGTCATTACTCCACCTATTGAACTAAAGTTCCAGATGAACTTCCAATAAAAACTAACCAACCCATGAAATGATCTTACCTCTGTAAGAATTTGAAACCTACCTGTGTGGAACAAGCTCAGACATGCAAACATTAAAGATTAAAAAGCATACAAGTTACATTTAGATATCTAAAAACTTAATTCCGACACAAAGCTTCTTCCACAAACTTCAATGAGGTAAAACAAGTGCAGCCAAGACTTGTTTGATTTTTTCTTACATATTTTGTGGGTATACTCTCCCAACACAATACTACAAATCCAACTATGGTTTATTTCTTTCTTTAGGTGATTGATGAAAACTAATGGATTGATGAAGAACTCAAGAATAATTATGAAGAACTTGCCTCAAGATTTAACTATTGATGCAAATAGAAATTCAATCTATTAAAGTAAGATGAAATGCAAGATTAATCTAAGACTCATTCACCATTAACCTAGCATGTGATTTATACATTCACCAATGAACTAAGATTGAACAAAATGAGAATGAACTTTGAAATCCTAGAGCGCTACTAACATGATAACATTGTGCATAAAGATTAAAATGATCCCTTTGCAAAGAGTGATGCCTCATATTTATAGATTTTTGGAAGGGTTATGAGAATTAATGTTTTATGTGATAAGTACATAAAAATAGTCTTATATGGGTTATTGATTTTACATATTACAGATTATCAGTGGTAGTGACTTACGCGGTGGATTTAATTCTTATTTATTATTTTCTAGTATCGATAAAGAATAACTATATATACATGCGTGTCAATAAAATCACCACATTATATAGGCATATAAAGCATTAAAAATGACATAAAATTATTGCAAATTCCTTTGAATGCACCACTGAAACTAATATAGAAGGTGGATAGTGATTGTGGGTCTAATGATCTCTCGTCATAGCTAAATATTTAAATTTTGGGACAACAATTAGTCCCACATTTGCGGTGGGTATGGGAATTTTGGATTTTATATAGAATGATATGGAATGTAAGTTGGAAGCTTTCAGTTGTTTGACGTGTAGACACTAGTTTTTATGCCCTATTTGTGTGGAGTTGCTGATATTTATGCACAAATTGTGCCCTCCTTCAGAAAAAAATTGACAAAGAATAGCCAATATTTAGGGGAACTCAAAACAAAATATTTTGATAATCCATACAAAACTATTTAGATCAGACCATACAGTCCATTTGTAAGAAAAAATTCCCTCAAAATGACTTTTATCAAATATGGACAAATTAATAGTGAAAATTTATTGGAATAGCCTCTTAGATGCAATATTGGGCTCATATTTGTCATATATGAGACACCTAAAGATCATTGGTCTTCATATCTACAAATTTTTCTCCTTCAAGCATACTAGAATCACTCCAAATAGGATAATCAATGATTTTCCAATGACTTTAAAACCATGTAAGAATGGCTTTCATAAAATGAAACAATTTTCCAAAGGAAATAACCTAAGATCTAGAAGCCCAATGAATAGAACAAGAGAGACTTGAAATGATATGATAGGAATAAGTTGTATTCTTACCAATATGATTAACTGAGTCAAGAATAATGGATAAATTGGAATCAATTACAATGTATATGAGCCTCCATATATAGGTAAGGTGTGATAACTAGGAGATAAACAAAAGATAAGATATCACCCATAAAAGGTGGAATCACATGTCCACCGAAGGTGGATCATCCTCCATTGTCCAAAAAAGTATTTAGAATATGTGGAGGATGATAATGTGATAAATTCACTAAATGTGGATCTCACGTGTACATAAAGTGGAATGTGATAACAACTCACCACCTAAAATGGAATTTTTCCTACCACATCTTCAAAAATAAGATGTAAACTTCTAGGTGTCTAATATGAAACTACTTGTTGTCAAGTGGCCTGATCAACATAGCTTATAGGTTGTCATTAATGGAAACATCACTCAATGGCACAATCTCATGGAATACAATCTAGTTTTGGATATTCATTTTTTTTTTAAATGACTAAGTCAGGGATTCATTTAACAAGGTACAGTCACACAATTTTGACATGAAAGCATAGTATGCATCAAACTAAATAATGAGAGCTTAGATAAGTGTACTATGGGATAGTATAAACCTTCACTTAAGGTCACTTGAATTTTAGAGATGACTAGATAGAGTTACCACATGTTGAAGCTAGGCAAAGATAGTACAATAGTGATACAGGGCAAATGAATGGTCGTGATGATAAAAGGGAGTAGTGTGAGGAATCCATAAGTCATAATTTGGATTTTGATTGGGTTCTACCCTAATTTTGTTGAAGTATGATAATCAACTATGTATTTTATATTTGGTTAAGTGTTGGAAACATTTGTTGAGCCCACTAGAAGAACATTTTTAAGAACAACTATGCAAGTGAAGTTGTTTTATGATGTGAAGATATGTATGGAATGCGTAGATGCATTGTGATGTCTGAATTAGAAAGAATTGTATGTGATCTATAAATAGAACTACTTAAGCATACTAGATGTTTGTATTTTTAATTTTTATAAATAATTATAATAAAACGATATTGCTTTGTACGAGAATTGTGCTCCTTGTGTACCGCTAACACATTTTTTATCCTTTAACATAGATATGTACTAAATGTAATATTCAGATCCTACTAGGGCTAGGTCTCCTAACATGGAAACTATACTCTTAGTTCATTATTTGTGCCTATCATCCCCACCAGGTTTTTCCCTTGGCCAGGGTTTCCTCAAGAAAAAATCATGGTGTTATGAGTTGTTTACTTTATGTGCATTTTGTATTTATTTTATTACTTGCATGGTTAAGTTTTAATTGGTTAAATAAGTTTATAAAGAGTTTTTATACTGATTCACCCCCTTCTTAGTATTACTTAATCCTAAATATTGGTATCAAAACTTGTGGGCCTTGAGAGAAATCCTGAAATCTTATGGAAGATCCAAATGGGTTCAAGTAGTTTGGAAGAGAACTTTGAAGCAACACTTGAAGACCTTGATAAGGCTAAAGCTAAAAATGGTGATTTGAAATTAAAGTTGAGAAGAGAAGAGGGCTTCATCAAGAAGCTTAAGGAACAACTTGAACTATCTAGGAACGAAAGGAAAGACCTTATTGAAAAGATAAAAGAGGAATCTGATTATGATTTGTTTGATCAAAACAAGTAGCTTGAATAGGAAAAAGAAGCATTGATGTTGGAACATGAAACTACTTCTATTCAAATGAATAAATAAATTCAACAAGAGAGAGATGTAAACACAAAAAAATTGAAGAGATCTTAAAGAGTACAAATGTTCAGATGGGAAACATGAAAGTTGAACTTGATGAATATAGAATCAAGTATCATGAATTAGGCAAATACAACCAAACCATAAAAGGAGAAATTTTTGAGGATAAGAATCACATTGAAAATCTTCATGCAAGTAGTGACAAGATTGATGAATATAGGGAAATACAAAATCGCAAAGGTGGCATGATAGTAGTTGGCTTTGATAATGCTAAATGATCTAAATCTCAAGAAAGGGAATCTGAAGAAAAGATAGATGAAGAAAGACCTACAGAAGAAGAACCTAGAGAACAAATCAGACCTTTGAGAGGTAGATGCTTTGGATGAAACAAATTTGGTCACATGAAGAGAGATTAGAGAACTAAAGCCCCTTACAAGCCCTTTTCTGGTTAATGTTTCATTTGTTATGAATATGGACACAAGAAGACATAATGTACAAAGCTTGATCAATCCCACACAAAAAGGACTACATCAGAGAAGAAACAAAGCTAACATTACATGTTACAAGAGAAAAAACTTTGGACACGTCACAAGGAACTGCGGGTTATAGGTTAATCATAACAGATCATCCTCTACATGTTATAAATGTAATAATCAAGGACATATGGAAAATTTTTGTAGGTATAATGGAGGAGAAAGTAACAGAATACCACCACCTATTATTGTAAAGTAAAATGTTGGTATTGTTGGAAAAATTATGGCAGAATACATGGAAGAGTTTGACATTTAATTTGTGAAGGAAAATGGTAAAGTATGGAAATCGAAGGAACATAGTGAGCCTAAGGTTCAGGGAGATTTAGCATATGCTAATGAACACTCACCTGATGTTTCTACATCAACCTAAATGGAAAAGCATGGCCTTAGTGGGAGATTTGGAGAAGTATAATAGAAACATATCTAGCCCCTGTTTATGTGGAATAAGAATAGTTATACACATTGTATCTTGTGATCACCAAATTAATGGTCGAATGGATCATTGCAGACATATGAGTTCATTGGGAAATGTGTCAATGTGTGGATAGAAAAGTATAATTTTATTCTCTTAGACATTTCTATTCACAATTCAAGTAGAGATTAAGGAGACTAGAGGAAGAAGTAAAGAAGCTAGGGCATTTTTGTGATTGTTGAGCTTGCATACGCTGATTCATAAAGGAAAATGTGTTTTGATCACTTGCGAGTTTTTGATTACTACGACGTGATTCATGTGGAAGACATTAGGGCATACATATAGTGAAAATATGAGCCACTTGGAGACTTTTAAATATTCAAAGAGATGAAAGACATGTTCAAGGATGATGGGTAACGGAAGGATGAGTTCGCTCATTTAGAAAACCTCAATATTATGTGAATGGCAGAACTCTATGAGATTATTTAAGAAGAATGGATCAAGATTGTTCTAAGAAGCATGCTCATGATTAGTTTCTATGAATATGTGAGAAGCTAGTTAATATTACCAGTGAGATGATACATGATATCAGAATATTAGATAATTCTTGCATTATCTATGTTGCGGAGAAGAACACAAAGAAACAAGTGGAAATCCTAACACACTCTAGATGGGATAAGAGGGTAATGACCATAGCCGACATCTTTCAACAAGATGTGAGGTTGATATATATTATTTTAGGGTATAAGCTTCATTATAGCAGCTGAACTAATTTGGTTTCTACATGATTCATTATGATGGCCTACAAAATGGTGAAGGAGAATGTAAAATATAATATATGCGATGTTCTAACTATGCAAGTAGAACTTATCTTATCTTCTAAGACTCATCCTTCAAAAGAAAGATTGGGAACTTATGAAGAGTAATCATAAAAGATAATAGAATAATAGGCCAGAGAAGCAAGGACGATAAAATTTGAGAATGTAGTTGACAATCTTTGAGCAAAGGCGGGTATTACCAAGGATGAAATGAAAGAAGTGAGGAAAAAGATGGTAGAAGGCATTTTTGGATTGGCGACCACTACTCTTGGATCCCTTACACCTCCATAAATAGAAAAGGTTATCAGTCCACCTTATATTATGATCAATGTTGATGTCAGAGCATTTTGGGTCATTGGGAATCCTGCTCAACCAAAAAGATGTTTGTTTTTGTTTAGTAGTTGCTTAGAAAATACTTTGTTCCTCGCGCTCTGTTGCTCGGTAAAGCTTGTCTGTTGCTCAGGTTGTTTTGCTCAGGCATGCTTGTTTCTGCATCTCGATAATGCTTAGTTATGATGCCCAGGTTCTATTGGTCAGGCATGCTTGTTATTTTCCTATTGCTTGGGGTGTTCTTTTCTTGAGTCTCTCTGTTGCCTGGTGATCCTTTGCCTAAATGTTTATTTTGGAGTTATATCTTATTTGAGTTCTGACCTCTCTTTTTGGTCTCTTGAATATATTATTTTGTATGTTCTTAGTTTAGGTATCATTTCTTAGAGAAATAAAGAAAATGTTTAGATATTGAGATCGAAGGTCTGTGATCTATGTTGTATGAAGATCTTATTGTAATTCATTGAATATATGGCTGAAACTAGGAAGGCCTTATAGCCCAGCATGTAATGATTTTAATCAATTTAATCTAAAGGATCTCTATATTTTATTCTCCCACTGTGTTTTTTGGCTTTCGCATTGGTTCTGCAAGGTGGTTTGGTAGTTGGGAGTGCCTCGTGCCCCTTTTCTCCTACCCTCCTTGCATTAGGTGGTATCAGAGCATGGTGAGATCTAATTTCCTTCATGAAACCCTAACCCTAGTTGGTATTGTTGTGGAGTGGAATATTTCAATCTAACCTACAATTATAGAGGGATTCAAGATGGTTCATGGGAGAGGAAATGCATATCCAGGTCTAGTTGATATGCTTAGAAAGATGGCTGCTAGATTGGAAGTTGTTGAGATAGCCCAGCGTAGAGGAAGACATCATGATGATGGTAGTGATGAATAAATTGAAGAGGTTCAAGGTGAATCTGCACCTGCACCTATGATGAGTTAGGAAGAAGAGCGATTCCTGAGAGCTTTGACAAGTTTGAAAACCACACCTCAGTTTAATCCTCCTGAGTATAGTAAAAAAATTGGATTATGATGAATTGATTAACTGGATAAAAGAGATGGACAAGTATTTTTAATATGAGAATGTGGCAGAGGATAAGAAGGTGAAGATTGCAAGCAAAAATTTAAAAGGTCATGCATCCCTATGGTGGGAACACTTGCAATTGGATCAGAAGAAGAAAGGTAAAGACAAAATCAAGGTATGGGACAAGATGGTAAACAAATTGAAGGGAAAGTTTCTACCTTGTGATTATCAGATTAACCTAATCTGATGAATGCAAATTTTGAAGTAGAAAGACAAATTAGTAAAATATTACACTAAGGAATTCTACAGATTGCACATTAGATCTGGACATGTTGAAGATGAAGTGGAAAGAGTTGCAAGATACCTAAATGGCTTGAGAAGTTCTATACCAGATGAAATTAGTTTGGTCAATATGGAGAGCATTGAGGAGGCATATCAATTTTCCCTAAAAGCTGAGGAAAACTTGAATTGAAGATATGAACAAAGAAAAAGAGGTAGAGGTGGTAGATTCCCTAGAGGAAGAGGTAGATCTCATGGTGAGAACAATACATTTGAAACAAACAAGTCAATTCCAGACACATCTCAAGATAAAGGAAAGTCTTAATGGAAAGGTGGAAATTCATAACGAGGAAGAGGTAATTACTACAGAGGTGTTTATAGAAGAAAAGGATTCCAAATTAATTGTTACAATTATGGTGAAGAAGGACATAAATCTTTTGAATGTACACATGCAAGCAAGAAAGGTAGTAGTAGCGGAAATGCATTGGTGCAAGAGGAGTCACCAAATGAAGCTGAGAAGGAAGGAAATTTCATGATCTGAATGATACTATGGAGTGAGAAGGATAAGCAAGATGCTATCAGGCAAATTTTATTAAAGACCAGATGTAGAGTTGCAGACAAAGTTTGGAAGGTGATTGTTGACAGTGGAAGCTCGGAGAATCTCGCATATGAGGAAATGGTTGCAAAGTTGTAGTTGGAGAGGATGAAACATCTGAAACCCTATTAGATCTCATGGATCAAAGATGATCATACATTAATGGTGAGTGAAAAATGTTTTGTGAATCTAAAAATTAGAAATTACTATGATAAGGTGGTGTGATATTATGCCTATGGATTGTTGTCATATTTTGTTGGGTAGAACTTGCCAATATGATAGACATGCTATACATGATATGTACCTACTGGCGAGATATGTACATTTGTGAAAGTTTGTTTGATGGAAGGTAGACAGTTTGTTAAAGATTTGAAAAGAAACGATATTTGTTATGCATTGATTCCTAACAAATCGAGTAAGAATACATAAGCTAACATTCCTACAAAAGTTGGAAAGTTGCTCACTGGGTACAAGGAGATAATCTTAGATAATGTACCTAATGGTTTTCCACCAATGAGAGATATTAGTCATTGTATGGATCTGATTCATGGAGATAGTTTGTCGAATAAAGTACCACATCGGTTAACACCTACCGAAAATGAAGAGCTTAACAGTCAAGTTCATGAATTGTTGAACAAAGGTTTGATCTGAGAAATTTTGATTCCATGTGTAGTACCTATTGTATTGGCACCTAAAAAGAATAAATAATGGTGAATGTGGACAGATTCTAGAGCCATTAATAAGATTACAGTAAAGTATAGGTTTCCTATACCAAGAATGGATGACATAATGGATTGTTTAAGTGGAGAAAAATATTATACCAAAATTGATTTGAAAAGTGGATATCATCATATCAGAATAAGAGAAGGTGATGAATGGAAGACTACTTTGAAGACAAAGGATAATTTGTATGAGTTGTTGGTTATGCCCTCTGGTCTAACTAATGCACCGAGTACTTTAATGAGCTTAATGAATGAAGTTTTAAAGAAATTATTGAATAAGTGTGTGATTGTATGCTTGGATGATATTTTGATATTCAGTAAGACTAGAGAAGAGCATTTGATGCACATAAGACAAGTGTTGCAAATATTGAAAGAGGAAAATTTGCTGATAAATCTGAAGAAGTGTTCCTTCATGAAATAAGAGCTTGTGTATTTGGGTTTTGTGATTTTGGCTGATGGTTTGAAGATGGGTACAGAGAAGGTTGAAGCTATATTGAGTTGGCCTACACCTTAAAATTTCACTAAGGTAAGATCATTTCATGGATTGGAAAGTTTTTACAGGAAGTTTTTCAAAAATTCCAATTCTATTTGTAATGCTATGACTGAGGCAGTAAGAGGAGACAAAAGAAAATTCAAATGAACACATGGAGCTAATAAGTTTTTGGAGGCTTTGAAGCTGAAGGTTGTTGAATTACCTATGTTAGCATTACCTAATTTCAATAAGGTATTTCAAGTTGAATGTGATGCAAGTGGAAGTGTAATTGGAGTTGTATTGACTCAAGAAGTTAAATCTATTGCTTTCTTTAGTGAAAAGTTGAATGATACAAAGAGAAAATATTCTATATATGATCAAGAATTATGTGCTATTGTTCAAGCTATGAATAAATGAAGACATTATATTATGCCCAATGAATTTTTGTTTTATACAAATCATAAGGCTTTACAGTATTTGGGTAGTCAAAATAAGTTGAATCAGAGACATATGAAATGGGTAGAGTATTTGCATAGCTTAAAATTTGTGATTGAGCATAAGAGTGGAGTTTCTAATAGAGTTGTTGATGCATTGAGTAGAAGATATTTGTTGACTGAAATGAGAATTGAAGTTCTTGGTTTTGATGACATGAAGAATTTGTATGAAAGTGATCCTGATTTTCTGAGAAGTTGAGAGTGTGCAGAGCACCTAATTCAAATAAATCAAGTAAGTATGAAGACTATTTAATTCAAAAATATATGTTGTTCAAAGGTATTTAATTTTCCATACAAAGAGGTTCAATGAGAACTAATTTGATTAAGGATAAATATAGTAGTGGATTGGTTGGACATTTTGGTATTGATAAACCATTGATTTTGCTGAAGGAGAGGTATTTTTGGCCTCAGTTGTATGTGGATGTTCAGATGTTTGTAAGAATTTGTGGATTTTTCCAAGTTGCAATAGGAGTGAGTTAGAATACTAGTTTGTATACACCTATTACTGTTCCTGAGAAACCTTTGAGTGATATCAACATGAATTTTGTTCTGGGCTTACCTAGGATGGCAAGAGGTAATTATTCCATATTTGTTGTTGTGGATAGATTTTATAAGATGACACATTTCATACCATGTAAGAAAACATCAAATGCAGTACATATAGAAGATCTTTTCTTTAAGGAGATTGTCAGATTGCATGGATTACCAAGGAGTATCATCTCTGACCGACATAGTAAGTTTGTTAGCTATTTTTGGAGAACACTTTGGAAGAAGTTGGATACTCAGTTAAAGTTTAGTTCTACATTTTATCCATAGACTAATGGAAAAATAGAGGTTGTAAACCAAAGTTTGGGTAATTTGTTGAGATTTCTAGTTAGAGACACACAAAGCAATTGGGATTTGATGTTGGCACAAGAAGAGTTTGCATACAATAGTTTAGTAAATAGAAGTACTGGAAAGACACCTTTTGAGATTGTTCATGGCACACAACCAAAAGATATATCAAATTTTAGGGATATTTTTGGAGAAGAAAAAAGAAGTGCTAAACTAGAAGAATTTGTTGAGTTCATGAAGACATTGCATGAAGATGTAAAACAAAAGCTGGAAAAAAGTAATCAGAAGTTCAAAGACAGTATAGATAGATCAAGAAGACATAAAAAATTTGAAATTGGTGATGTTTTAATGGTTCATTTGAAGAGAGGAAGATTTCATGTTGGCACATATGGAAAACTGAATATGAAGAAATTTGGTCCTTGCAAAATACTGAGAAGATTTGATAGTGGAAATGCTTATGAAGTTGAATTACCTAATGACATGGATATATCACCTATATTCAATATTTAAGACTTATATGAATATCATGAACCTGATGAAGAAATGACAGTACCATGTGATTATCCTAAGAAGCAGATAGAAGATTTGAGAAGATTTTGAAATAGAGATTTGGTAAAAGAACAAGAGGAAAGGAATACATGGAATATCTAGCAAAGTGGAAGAAAAGGCCGATTGAGGACTCATCTTGGATTTCTCAATCTAAGTTGGATTCATTTTAGGTTGGACCTGATACATGATTTGGGGAATCATTTTTTTGTAACCCACAGTGTTTGATGCAGGACCATCTTGGTTCATTGGAAATCATGCTCAACCAAAAAGATGTTTGTTTTTGTTTAGAATTTGCTCGATAAATACTCTATTCCTTGGGCTATGTTGCTCGGTAAAGCTTGTCTGCTGCTTGGGTTCTAATTCTCAGGAATGCTTGTTTTTGTCGCTCAGTAATGCTTAGTTTTGATGCTTGGGTTTTGTTGCTCGGGTTTTCTTGTTATTTTCCTTTTGCTCTAGGTGTTATTTTCCCAAGTCACTCTATTTATCTATCATCCTTTGCCAAAATGTCTATTTTGGAGTTATGACTGGTTGCCAAATTCTTCAGTTAATTCTGATGGCTTAGTTGATTTGGGGTCTCTCATTGGGATCTATGTGGACCTAAATCTGGGTCTCACTTATGGATTTGAGCGTCGACCTCTCTCATTGGTCTCTTGTATATATTCTTTTATATGTTATTACTTTATTTATAATTTTTTAAAGAAAGAAATAAAATATTTTGATATTGAGATCGAAGGTCTATGATCTCTGTTGTATGAAGATATTGTTAGAAACACTAAGACGGGGGGGCTAAATCAGTGTTTATCTATTAATTATATTTCAGCCAATTAAACATATATCAAATGTGCATCCAAAGAAATATAACGCAAGAACACATAACACATGATATGATTATGGAGAACCTTGATTAGAGGAAAACTCCAGTGGGGATTAGTACCCACAAATATTGTACTATGTATAATGAACCTGTTAAAGTTCCTTTCCCCTGTTAGAAGCAGTCTTTACAAATTGAGTACAATGACCTGGTTAAAGGTCTGACCGTGTTAGGATTCTTTTACAAAACCCTGTTAAAGGTATATGGCTCACTACCTAGGCTCACTGCCCAATAACATGAAGGCTACAACCTTCTGAAAGATGATATGCACTATATCAAAATGATCTATTTTGATGACACTGTTGTCTGATCAATTCTGTGTATGCGTGAGTGCTATTACTCTCTTAAAGAGCTATATCATATACTGACTTCATTGTACTGTCCCTCTATAACTTTCTCTTACATTATAATCAACACTTGTAACATTACATTACATTACATACTTATATGTTTACAACTGAATAGGTGTGACCCAAAATATAACACTAGTCGGCCTTAGAAAAAATATACAATGCTTCCAAACAAGTCGGCCTAAGCGTGTTTACTACAACATTAATTACATTAATACAAACTTATAACTAAAGGTGCTTATCCATTACATTACAAAATCATTCACGGTGATCAAAACTGTAGTCAGCTTCCATGCTCTATTTCTTGGACTGTAGGTCTACTGATCTGCCTGCAACTTTTTTGTACTGATGTTCTGTACATTGCACATCTAGATATAGCATGTATATACATAATATAGTATATACCTAAGCATGCATGCTATGGTGTGATCTCTAACATGTGCACTGATGTGCTGATCTATGTATCTCTTTGTCTGTCCTATTTTCTGTACTTAGTCATTTTATCTTCTAAGTTATCTTTGACAAAAACTTAGTATGAATTTGTTGCCATGATTGAAAAAACAAAATAAGTCATGCTTCCTCAGGAAGTCAACTTGCCAACAATCTCCCCCTTTGTCATTTATGGAAACAAAGGAATGTGGCTAAGTTACTCAAAATGACTTCATACAAAAATGACTGTATATCATAATACTTTATGCTATATACATATATACTTCTCCGCATATACACATTCTATACTACTCCCGCTTTGACATTAATGACAAAGGTGAGAAAAAAACTGTAACTCTTCAACATACTTACTCCATGTAGACTTCTGGGTACACAACTTGAAGAGATTGAATCTCTTTCTACCAAAAGAATTTCATTGCCTCAACTGTCTGAAGATGCACGCATAAAGCATATGTCAATTTCTCCATTTTTATCAGATCCATCCAAGGACCTTGATCATATGTCGGTATGGTGTTATAAATCTATTTTAAGTTCTCATTAAGAGCTGCTAGAGATGGCGCAAGTGCATTTCTCAACTGAGTTTTCCTTATTCTGATCTTGCTAATTTCCAGTTTTGCCTTCTTAATTTTGTCTAGCTGACCTTGATAGACATTATTGCATATGTTCATATCTTGCATGGAGTTTTCAAGTGATTTCCTTATGCTATCCACCATTTCTTTTGCCTCTTCAATCTTTTTGGTGTGCTCAGAGGTGAGCTTCACTCTATCCATGCAATTTGCATTAACCTTCTTTCCTTTTGCTGCCAACTCTTTTAATATATATTGCCCAATCTTTAAGGAGTTCAAATCTAAGGTAAAGTTATTTACCAATTCATTTAGTCTCTCCGTCTTGTATTCTTCTTCTGCAATCTTAGTAGCTGATTCTACTAGACTTGTGAAATGTGCCTTGAAGTTTGTCAGTATGCTATCCACATGTTCAACTATTTGAACTATATCAACTTTCTTATCAGTAGGAACTAATTCATTCAGAATGTTTATTGATGACACAAAGTGAGGGTTCCTCATCACATGTTTCTCTTTTGCCTTTTCCATGGCAAGGACGTTGATCTTGATAAGGTCTTCTTCTTCCCATGCATCTAAACTTCCTGAGTCAGGAGTTAACCTTGACAACAATGAGGTGGATGGTTGAGTGGATGGTGAGAGAATAGTATTCTGACTTGTATCTATACATTCACTTTTGACATGAATTTCCTTTACTGGTGACTCATTATCTTGAGTATCTTTCTCCTTATCCAAGTCTATTGGATCAATCAAAGGAACTTCATCCTGTTGTAGAGATGTGTCATTAGTGTCCATTTCCTTGGTGTTTACAAATGCTTTATCAACTTTATCCATATCTTATTAGAATTTTTCATAGATATTTTTACATCATCAATTACTATAGTATCCTCTTTATCTTTGACTGTCTTAGAGGTTATTGTCATTGTGGGCGCAGAGACTTGTGGACCTATCATAGGTGCAATCTAAATTACTGGAGTTGTAGCCTGTTTGGGAGGAGCTGGGGTAACTTTTACTGTAGGCGTTGTTGGTGGATACATGTGTCTGTCCATAAAGACTTGTGCAAATGCCTTTTCAGTCTCCTTACCAAATTTGTTCATACTCCTTGTTCATAATTTGTACATAATTTGTAGAGTCCTTGTCTTAGTTCAGAGATGAGGCTTCACCAAATCTAACGGAATAGTTTTCTCATCATGTGAACAAACATGGAGAAGAGTATCCAAGGTTTCTTCTCTAATCTTCATTTCTTCTTCTATAGCATGTCTTTTCATGATCTCCAATATGTTCCATACTTGATCCGGTATCACTGTCTTAAGTTCAAGAACTGATTTCTTAAACTTGATCATATGAGATATGATCATAGAGTGTATCTCTATTTTATCAATTTCTTGATACTTTTCATAGACTTTGGAGAGTGTATCTAATCTTCCTTCATTAACAATCATGTTTCTCAAAATATTTAGACTAGGTCTAAATCCTACCTCAAGTGGAGCTTGAACATTCTTAGCTTTGCTCCAAGTGTTCCTTGAGGATGGGTGATTTGTAGGCACTTGCTTCCTTCCTCTAGGTTTCTTTCTAGGTACAAAAGGTGGAGATGTATCTAGATGAATTGTGGTAGTAGGCGCAGAGGTGCTTTCTACTTTCTTATTTTTCTGAATCTGTTCAACTTTTTCAAGTTCTTTAGCAATTTTGGCTTCTTTTTCCTTCTCCAAATCTTCTTGAGTGATTCCATGCTTTTTCAGAATGTTGGATGTAGTTCTGGATGCTTTTCTTTTGTTAATAGAAAGTTGTAGTTCAATATCTAATTCATCAGTCTTTTCTCTATAAGTGCCCCATCTAGGTTCATTAGGGTCTTTAGGTGCTGACAATAAGACTTGCGCATATCCTTCTAACACATGGTCTTCTACTTCATACCCTAGTGGATGAATCCACTTAGTTTTAGGCTCAATAGCCTCCATGCATGTGCAATCTATCTCTACCATGAATCATATTGTATCCCTGTATTTGTCAACTATCTTCTCAGATAGTCTGAACCTGCTCTGCATTTTGACCCTGAATATCTTTATATCCATATCGATTGTATCCCCTGCACTACTTTCTAATGTGGCCTTAAGAGATATCTAAGACATTGTAGGTTTTCTTTTGTCTAGATAAAGGTCTGCAACCTTTCCAACTATACAGTAATATAAATAGATGATCAGAGATCCAAACCTAAATGTTTTGTTCCTGTCATGTTTTATAATTCTGATATTGTCAATAAATTGACCATGTAAGATCTCACATAGGTTGTATTAGGTGTTGTCCTTCACTATTCTAATAGCTGCAAGGACTGTTGCTACAGAGACACTATTCAACTTCTTGCATGCTGAAACTTATATCCAAGTATCATTGTCAAGAGTTTTATGTCACCTTCCTTGATAGGGTAAACTGTCATTCCTCGCCTATCACTCCTAGACAAACAAATTTTCTCAATTTGTTTCTTGACATCCTTACCAGTGGGAAACATAGGTCTAGTCATTGGAAGTCTGGTTAACTGATGGATTAGTTCTATAGTAATGCGAATAGGGACATCTCCAATCCAAAAAAGATCATCATGAATTCTGCTTAACAGAATCTTTACCCATTATGGTTCTTCAAACTCATGCGCATTCGAATACTCAAGAATAGGGTTATCTTGTAGGTGCGTGAACTCATCCTTGAATGTGAAGTCCAGATTTAACATTGATGCCATATGAGAAGCTATATTATCATCTCCTAATGAATCCTTCTTATAGTAAATGTATGCGCAGATATCTTCAATGTGAACAACGCCAAACAGGGTTTTGGAGAAAGCCCCTTCCACATCATCCAGTATGGATTTGAATGGATGCTTCTTAAATATAAACCTCTTCCTCTCTGCTACATCAAAAACAACTGGGGTCGCCATACTTACTTGGTGATTTTTTATGTAGGGTTTCCACAAAATTCTGAAACGACGTGATGGCTAGGGCTCCGTTTCAACCTGATTATCTATTTTCTTCAACTGCCAAACTGCTATGCCTTCATGCCTTGATGTCTTAGTGCTCCAATGCTCTTTAATTTCTATGCTCTCGAATGTAAATGTGAGAATGATCGACCGCAAAATTATTTTTATACAATCTGTCGCATTTAATGCTTGCAATCATACATAGAGATTTTCAAACTTTGATCTCGATACAATTTAGATAATGCATGAATGCATATAGTTATAACATGTTCTTTTAACCATGAATCCAAAGGCGCATACTCTTAAGTGAGTACACCAACCGCACAGGGGTCCTGAGCTAGAATAGCTCCCCCTTAGACCAAGAAGGTCTATTCAGGAAGAAGTAGAGGGTGCGTCCACTGTGGATGCATCAACTACTTTGTCAACATATTTTTCCTTCTTTACTTCAACCCAAATTTTGCTTGAATCATCATTTTCTTTGACAAACTCAACTTCTCCTTTCTCTTCAAATAGTGACTTTTTAGGATCCTCTTGTTTTTGAGTTTTGGATTTGCAAAACCTTGTGATATGTCCAACCTTTCCATATGTGTGACAAATGATAGGAGGTCTGATGTTCTTGCTCATCATGCTACACTGCTTTGCTATGTGTCCATTGTAGTTGCATATTTGACATGTAATGTTCTACAAATTTCTTGAGAGTTGATTTCTTTGACTTGTTCTGCAATGAATAGCCCCGTGACCAAACTTATTACAGGAGTAAAATAACCATTAAAAGGTCTTACCTCTTTGCAATCTCTTGCCAAATTCCCATGTTTATTGCATGCATAACAAGTTTTGTTAACTTGCTTGATTTCTCTTTTAGGTGGTTCAGATATAACCTCTGTAGTATCTTCAACTTTCTTAGCTTCTGAAGAAGTTTCAAGTGTTCTCTCTCTCTCTCTCTCTCTCTCTCTCTCTTTGTGATGATTTTATTTCATCTTGTGTTGTACTAAATCCAAGACCAGTAGTGTTCCCTTATTGCCTTTGTGCATTGATCTGGGATTGAATTGAATTAGAACTTGTGCGAAGTTTATCAATCTTATCCTTTTCTTCTTTTAATTTAGATTCCAACTTCTTTTTTATGTTTTCCAATTCTAGAACTTTCATGTTTGCTTTTAAAAGTTCATCTTCCAAATGTTTGCTTTCTTTGATCTTGTCTTCAAAGGTGTTCTGGCTATCTGTAAGCTGTTCCTCTAGATCTTCAAGTTTATCCTTTAGAGATTTATTCTCTTCATTAAGCTTTTTGACCATTTTTCCTAGATCACTTGTAGAACAATCTTTCAGATATTTTCTTAGCCTTTTAATAAGTATTTGAGAGCCATCATTTTTCAATCTTAGTTCATCATTTTCTTTCTCAGATCTGTCAAGATATTCAAGAGTTACTTCAAGATTCTTTTTCAAATGTTTTTCTTTAGCTGAGTCCATGATCTCCTTAAGTGGTTAAACTTTCTTTCAGAGGACTAGAGCTCTAATACCAATTGTTAGAAACATTTAGAGGGGGGGGGGCGGGGTGAATCAATGTTTATCTATTAATTATATTTCAGCCAATTAAACATATATCAAATGTTCATGCAAATAAATATAACACAAGATATGATTACGGAGAACCTTGATCAGAGGAAAAATCTGGTGGGGATTAGTACCCACAAATATTGTACTAGGTATAATGAACTTGTTAAATTTCCTTTGCCCTGTTAGAAGCAGTCTTTACAAATTGAGTACAATGACCTAGTTAAAGGTCTTACCCTGTTAGGAGTCTTTTACAAAACCCTGTTAAAGGTATATGGCTCACTTCCTAGGCTCACTTCCCAATAAGATGAAGGCTACAACCTTCTAAAAGATAATATGCACTATAACAAAATGAATTGCTGTGATGACATTGTTGTCTGATCAGTTCCATGTATGCGAGAGTGCTCTTACTCTCTTAAAGAGCTATATCATATATTGACTTGATTGTATTGTCCCTCTATAAATTTCTCTTACATTTTAATCGACGCTTGTAACATTACATTACATTACATACTTATATGTTTACAACTGAATAGGTGCAACTGAAATTATAACACTAGTCGGCCTTAAAACAAAATATACAACGCTTCCGAATAAGTCAGACTAAGCGTGTTTACTACAACATTAATTAAATTAATACAAACTTATCACTAAAGGAACTTAGCCATTACATTACAAAATCATTCATGCTGATCAAAACTGTAGTCACCTTCCATGCTCTATTTCCTAGACTACAGGTCTATTGATCTGCCTGTATCTTTTCCGTACTGATGTTTCATACATTGCGCATCTAGATATATCATGTATATACATCATATAGTATATACCTAATCACACATGCTCTGGTGTGATCTCTAACACATACACTGATGTGCTGATCTCTGTATCTCTCTATCTATCCTATTTTCTGTACTTAGTCATTTTATCTTCTAAGTTATCTTTGACAGAAACTTAGTATGACTTTGTTGCCATGATTGACAACACAAAATAAGTCATGCTTCCTCAAGAATTCAACTTGCCAATAGATATTATTATAATTCATTGAATATATGGCCAAAATTGGGAAGGCCTTACAGCCCGGCATGTAACGAGTTTGATAAATTTAATATAAAGGATCTATGTATTTTCTTCTCCAAATGTGTTGTTTGGCTTCCATATTGGTTCTGCAAGGTGGTTTGGTAGTTGGGAGTGCCTCAGGACCCTTCTCTCCTACCTTCCTTCCATAAAATTTACCTTCTACCACACCTACACCACCCAAGAAGACATTGTAGGAAAAAATAGAAGAAATCCCTATGAGAAGCACAATGTCGTCCCAAAATAGTTCACCACCTAAAAGATAGAGGACTCAAGTAAAAGAGGATAAAGTAGAGGAAAAGAGAGTGGAAGAAAAGAAAATAGAGGAAAATACATCTTTGGAAACCAGATCTAAAGGTGATGGAAAAGAGAATCATTGATCAAGGAAAGCCCAACAAAGTACCTAGCTATTATGAGAGGTATGATGAGAAAGATAAGATTCTAATTGAAGATTTTTTCATAGATCATATGCTTGTATTAAAAAAGAATCTACTCTAAATAGTATTTAGTATTCCTAAGGAGTTGTATGAGAAACTGAAAATAAGGAAAAAATTAGCACTCATAGAGGATGATCAGGTAAGGAGGAAATCCATAGATGATAGACTACCTGTTGTATCATATGATGAACATGAGAGGATATTAAAAGCCATAAAACCCCAGTTAAGAATAAAAGCAAGACTAATAAATATTATAGGAAGGGAGTATGATGATTTCATACAGGACACACATAAAGCTATTAATAAGGTACTAGTGGAGACAAAACCTAAGAATTATTCACCTCCTAAGTCCAAGGATGCTAAGCACAAAACTATTCTTAGATGACAGTCCTCCAAACCTACAACAATGAACATTGATTCACCTAAGAACAAACATGATATCAGCCAATTTTTAATATATTCAAGCAACCAAAAGTCCTTGTTGTTGGTGTTCCTATGTGTTTGGATACCTCACAAGATACAAGCGACCCTTGTCAAGGGAATACTGATACAATTACTCTTATTGATGGAAGCAGTCAACAAAATGAGACTGAGAAGGAAGTTGACACTAAGGCAGAACTGAAAGAAAGAACAGTTGTGGACATAAAGAAATTAGAAACTAAGGTTGAATTTAAAAAAGAAACACATATATTCTTATTGTTGGCAAGTAGAAATAAACCTTTGAATATTGTTGTCGATGGTATGAATGAGGATGAACTAATGAGAGTATCTTACATAGAATTTTCTAAGGCCAATAACAAATTTGAACAGAAAATAGAAAAGAAGTCAAAGGTATTTGAAAGAGAAGTTGATACCATCAAAAAACTGTTAGAATAGTCCCAAAGGATAACTGAGAGGGGGGGTGAATCAGTTATCAGCTACTTAATTTATTTTATTTTCTTAGATATCAATTAATATAAAGTAAATGCACATTTAGATAACACAATAGAGAACACAACAATTTTGGTTACGGGGAAACCAAATAGGTAAAAACCCCGGTGGGAATTAGCACCCACAAAGAACTATACATGAGTATAATTATCCCTGTTAAGAGATCTTGCAACCCTATTAGGAGTTGTTCTTTACAATGAAATAAGTATAGAGACCTGGTTAAAGGTTGGACCCTGTTAGGAGTCTTTTACAATTAACCTGGTTAAGGGTGGGGACTCACTGTCCAAAAGGTCACTGCTAAAATGATGAAGGCTAGAACCTTCAGTAGAACAAATATACACTATATCTGATAGATGAACTGTTAGAGTAGACCTACTGTCTTGATCAGTTCCAGTGTGTTGTATACTTCCACTTCTTCTTCACATAGATCTTTACTTGATGAATGAAATGTCTCTACTGTCCCAAAACAACATACACTCTGTCCTGCACTTCTTCTATCTTTATTCTTCTCATTCACACTTGGCATTCATCAAATGAACTACAATAAGTATCTTCTCCAAAGGATGTGATCTCCGTTGGCTCCAGGAGTCCCTTCAATACTTCTTTAGTTAGCCACATCATCCATACAACCTAATTAGAAACACGTAACTCATACTGAATAGATGCGACACTTCACGAAGTCGGTTCCACCAAATCAACTCCAACTTCACGATTCGGATAGAACATGTTTGGCACCTTTAGATAATTATCTTTAACTCATAACTAAACATGAATATAGACACGTGTATCCCAAGGATAGGCGCAACTCAAGAAATAATGTAATTATGTCGGCTCTTCACAAATAGTCTTCAATCTCTGTAACTGTCATAACTGATTAACATAACTGAATTGAAACTTGATATCTGACTCAGCATGAATGCACATAGCATCTAGAACATGTATTGACTATGGAAATGAACACGCATAGCTCCAAAACATCTGTACTGATAAATGCATATAGAACACTATTGTATATTATATGTTTTCATCAATGACAAACATACAATCAATTATTTGCACAGAAGCAAATTTCCAACCATCTCCCCCTTTGACATTGATGGAAACATATATCATCAACTTAAAGTATCTTCCTTCTTTTTACAATCTTCTCAATATCCTCATCAAAAGTTCCTCTTCACTGTTGTTTCTCTGTATACTCTCCCAGATTATATGCTCCCCTTACTAATACTCCCCCTTTGATATCAATAATAAAGGGTGTTAAATACCACTAAGCACAGGTACTACTCCAGAAGTAGAGTAGTCAACCATTCATCAGTCACCAAGGAATGATGTTCTTGCTGCAAGTTCTAATTAGACTTAGGAAATGGAATTACTCCCAACTTCTCCCTGAGATACTCAAAAGTATCTTTTGATAATGTCTTTGTAAAAATATCTGCTAATTGTTCTCTAGTCCTTACATAATCCAACTTTACTTCTATGTCTGCAACTTTTTCTCTTAGAAAATGGTATTTGATCTCAATATGTTTTGTCTTTGCATGCATCATAGGGTTCTTTGACATATTGATAGTACTAGTGTTGTCACAGTGAATAACAATAGGATAATCAATCTGAATACCAAAGTCTTTAATCCTCTATTTGATCCAAACCATTGTTGAACAATTCAATGTTGTTGCAACATACTAAGCTTCTACTATTGACTAAGAGATGTAATTCCTCTTTTTACTTGTCCAAGTGACCAATCTCTCTCCAAGAAATACTTCTCCTCCTGATGTAATCCTTTTGTCATCAACACAACCTGCCAAATCTATATCTGTGTACACATGAAGTTGTATATTCTTTGAGTTAGGATACCATAAACCATAGTCAATAGTCCCTTTTAAGTATCTAAATATTACTTTTATTGCCATTAGGTAATTTTTCTTAGGTTCAGCTGCAAATCTTCCAACAATGCGAACTGCATTAGAAATATCAGGTCAAGATTGGGTAAGATATATGAGTTTTCTGATCATAGACTTGTATAGGGTCTTGTTAATTGATGTGGAAATGACATACATACAATCAATATAGAATATTGTTGTATATTATATGTTGTCATCAATGACAAACATACAATCAATTATTTGCACAGAAGAAAATCTCCAACAGAAACATCTACTACTGCATATCACTTTCAAAGGAAATGACATAGTAGACAACTTGAACAAAGTCCTAGATGACTTTTATGTTCACTTAGAATCTTTAAAGAAGGCATAGAAGTTAAATATGGAAAAGAGTACATGGCGAAGAAGCTAGAAGAAATATGTAAGTCCAACAATTAGAATTTGGTTATACTGGACAACATTATTACTGAAGCAAAGTCTTGTATAACTCATGGAAGAAAGGTATACTATTATTGTATAAATCCCCTTGTGCATTTTAAAGATATAGATAATATAATCAAGAATGACAAAGGGACTTTACATGGATTGGTAAAGAGTTGTGGGTCCTTCTCATAAACTGTCAATGATTTGGATAATGAAGTGTCTAGGCTATTAGACAAAATCAGTGTACTTGAGACCAAGAAAAAAAGAGTTTTGGAAAGATTGGTTGTGTTGAGGAGTCTAATCATTCCCAAACTATCAATTTTGGAAAAACATCTTTCAAGTATTGAGAAATCGAAGAAATCTCTTAATGAAGAGATGACTAAAGCATTGAAGGCCACAAAAATACCCTTTTTACTCTAAATGGTTTGATTCATGTTGGTCAAATCTTAGTAAAGACATGGACAAAAGAGCCAAAGTTCTTGGAAACGTCTTTCCAAGATGTTCTTCTCATGGTATGAGTTTTTTATTAGCAATTGTGCAATTTTTATATGTATATAGATGTGTGCATAAATGTTGTCACACTTGTATGAACCATTCCATTCAAGGTTGCTCAAGAATGAGGCCTCAAATATCGATCCATAGCTCTCTAGCCATAGATGTGTAAAAATGTAAAATGAAGGCTCTCAAATTGTGTCTATTGCAAATACACCATGAAATGAGAGATTCAAATGCATAAAAATAAAATCTACTCTATATGATAACAATGCATATTAGTCTATGAAAGGAAATATGAATGAAAATCTAATCTATGGAAATAAACATGATTCTAATCTACATGAGGAGCCATGAATGCAAGAATAAAGAAAACAAGAAGAGAGCTTGAGTGCTCAAATTCTCCTCTAAAATTGCTCTCCAAACCTGCAGCATAACAATATTATGAAAACCTAA
>MU227469.1:1160616-1174782 GCA_018584345.1 Thuja plicata | reverse complement strand
TTAAATTAAATAAGGCTCAAACCTTAGGAAATATTGAATTGATTATGATTTGATCAAGGAAATTGATATAATTGATATTGTTGATATTTGAAAATATTGATTCATGGATTTGATAAATTGATAAAATAATAAAATGGGGCCCAAAGTCTAGGCGACCATTTTAGGGTGCATACAATAGATACTATTTTTTTTTACACATGTTCCATTGATGTCAAAGGGGGAGTAATAAGTATGAAAAATTTGAACTTAGTCAATAGTTTGGTATTGAGCACTTAGTAATTTTTCACTAAGTGTTTCCATCATTGCCAATGGGAAGATTGATGGAAACTAGCCTTATCGACGTATCTTATAGGTTGTCATGTATGGAAACACCACTCAGTGGCATGGTCACTTGGAGTACAATATTGTTTTGGATATTTAGTTTTGTAAAAATTACTAAGTCCAAGATGTAGTTAACAACACACAGTCACACAATTTTGATCTCCGAGCATGGTATGTATCAAACTAAGGTATGCAAGCTTAGAGAAATGTACTATGGGATTGTATAGACTGTCATTTAAGGTTTCTTGGATTTTAGAATTGGCTAGACTGAGTTACAACATGTTGAAGTTAGGCGAAGACAATACAATAGCGATACAGGGAAGATGAATGGTCCCGAAGATTAAGAGAGTAGTTTGAGGAATCCACAAGTGCTAGTTTAAATTTGGATTGGGTCCTACACTAATTTTGTTGAAGTATGATCAATGACTATGTATTTTATATTTGGTTAAGTGTTGGACACATTTTGTGATGTTCTTGTGAGCCGACTGGAAGAACATTTTTGAGATCGAGTATATAAGTGAAGTTGTTTTATGATGTGAAGATATGTATGAATGCATAGATGCATTGTGATGTTAGAATCAAAAAAAATTTAATGTGAGCTATAACTGGGACTACTTAAGCATAGCATATGCTTGTATTGTTAATTTTGATAAATGATTGTAACAAATTTTGTTTTCTTTATAAGAACAGTGTGCTTAATGTGTACCCTAACAAGCTTTGTATCCTTTAACAAGGATATGTACTAAATGTAATATTTAGCTCCTAATAGGACTTGGTCTCCTAACATGGAAACTATAATCTTTGTGCATTATTTTTGGGTATCATCCCCACCGGGTTTTTGCCTTAGCTAGGGTTTCCTAATGAAAAAATCATGGTGTTATGAGTTGTTTACTTTCTGTGCATGTTCTATTTATTTATGTACTTTCATGGTTAAGTTTTAATTGGTTAAATAAGTTTATAAAGTGTTGTAATACTGATTCACCCCCCGTCTCAGTATTATTTAATCTTTGCACTACTATGTAATGCATTATCCTACGTAAGCTTAAGTAAAGTGGAATTGAATAAATTTATAATCCAAGTTTATCGAAAGAGCTTCTTATGTGCAATGGTTAGCTTAGATTTTGGATGTGACACAACTAAATAATTTTTTCCTTCATATCTATAAATTTTTCTCCTTGAAGCAAACCAAAATATCTCCAAGTATACTTATCAAGTATGGTCCAATGACTTTGATAACATGTAATAATTTCTGTGATGCAATGCAAGAATTTTCCTGAGGAAATATGTCATGATGTAGAAACCCAATGAATAGAACAATAGAGACAAAATGATAGGATAATAATAAGTTGTATTCTCACCAATGTGATTAACTAAAACAAGAATAATGAATCTACATGAATCCATTACAATGTAGACGTGCTTTCATATATAGGTAATGCATGAAAAATAGGAGATAAGAAACAAATAACCTATCACTCACATATCACATGTCCAACAAAGGTGGATCATCCTCCATTATGCAATAAATTATGTGCAACATGTAGAGGATGCTAATAGGATAAACACATTAAAGGTGGATCTCACACATAAAGTGGAATGTGATAACAACTAGAACACCACATAAAGTGAAATTTGTCCTAAACCATGCGTTATAATAAGATACAAACTTCTAAATGTGTGTAATATATGAAAAATACTATGTAATGCAATCCTAAGTAAGCTTAAGTTAAGTATAATTAATAAATATTTAATTAAAACAACAATAAGATATCTATTCATTTACCTTTGACAATCACCCATCTTAACTTTAGAAGGCTAGCGATTTAAGTGGCCGCTTGTTACCTTAAAATTTGATTTAGTCCTACCTATTCAAATTATTATTATTAAATAGAATTCATAAGAATGTTTATTATGTAGTATATTCAACATGATTGATTTTTTCAATAGAATGAGAAAGTTTATAGTGCAATATGTTCTTGACATGATTGCTTTTTGAATAGAATCAATGAGAAATCATCTTGAAAATCATTCATACAAAACCCTACATAATGATTGATGAGAACCATATATAAACTCAATTTAGATGGTTCTTGACATGAAAAAGATATTCGTCGTCAATAATTTAAAATTTCTCATGAACCATTAAATAAAATATCTAATAGTTGTTTCCTTCCTCCTACAAAGAACTTATTTTATCACTTGGGGTAAGTTTGACACAATTTGAACTTCTATTTCAAGATTAGGGAAGTTTTTTTATTTCATATAGATCATATTTGGGAGAACCTTTGCATTTGGTTCAAGGGACTAATAAAAGAAAGAAACATTTCTAAAGAATCAATTACAAAATATTCAACTAGTAGTAGACCAAATGCAAAGAGAAAGTTCTCCCACACTCCACTCACCCTCCTTCACCTCTTGTAAAGTACTATTAACCATTGGATAGAAGAAAAGAAAAGTTGAATAATTTGTAAGATATTAGAAGCAACATGACGACTAATACTCTGCCTATTCATCACATGAATGAAATAAAATAGCATGCAAAAAATGATCACATTTGGTGATGTATAGAATAGAGAGAACTATACAGGAATAATTTATATAGAAATTTCTACCTTAAACTATTGTTTACTAAATTTTACTGTAGTCCTCTAATTCTCAAATGAGCTTTTCTACTTATGAAAATTTATGAATATAGAAATAATGAGATATTTTCCTTAACTAATTAAATGGAGCTTAAAAAAAAAAAAATCTATTACAAGTGAATTAAAAGAAAAAATAAAATATTTAATATAAAATAGAGTAAATTTGTTCATAGGAAATTTTTTAGTGACTTACCCTTATAAGTTTTCTCTATACCTTCCTAGTTTTGAGATAATGACCAATCAAATGAACTCCATGAAGATAACAAGTAAGAATTTATAACTCTTAGCATTGTAGAATTTTACCAGTGAATCACTTGGCTTTCCTTGTCGCCTCTTCTGTCTTGGAAACTAGATTTTGAATAGGACGTCAAACCACATTATACTCATTGACTAATCATCTTATCCTCATTGACCTGGTCTAACAAAAAGGTCAATGGGATTAAGGTAGCTAGTCTTTGGAAAAGTATATGTATATATCATAAGCACAAAAAAATAAAAAAATAAAACCAAATCTCTTTGGAAATGTATATGTACATATAATATAAACTAAATAATGTTTATTGTAAAACATAAACAAATAATATAAATCACATTAATCAAGAACAATAGTTAATTAATAGGGTTGTAACAATTATTAGATGGCCATGCTGATAAATCTTGTTGTCGGGTTAATAGTGAATAAAATGAATCCCATTTTGAACGATTTTGAATTATTTGAAATATGTCTCTTGGACTAAAATTGAACCTACATGGGAAATAACAATCCAAGGTCAGACATACATACAACATTTTCAAGATTCAAGATATAACATTTTCAAGGATCATGTAGAAGTCATATGTAAATAAATTTCTTGAAGTGGCATACGTAACAAATTTTGAAAATTATATCAAACATTGAACCAGTTTGAATCTAAGATTTCTTTCAAACAAATTCAAGATATATATTCAAATTGAAATAAATACATATGATAGGTCATCATTACATCATTGAACATGTGAGGAATAACATTTCAGTACTTGTTTTTTTTTTCTTCTTTTGTCAACCTCTTCATCTCTTCTGTGTATCGAAATTAATAATAAATAACTTTACCATGACTACAAAACATCTCTTGAAACAACATTACCTAGAAAATTCAATTTAAAATATTAGAACCACTTTGAAGATAGATTTATATTAGATACTTTTCAAGTTAGACAAGCTCAATATGTTTAAAAGTAACTGAACATAGATAAATGTGTGCACTATATAAGTGTGTGATATCAGTATACATACCTATTTTAATATATCTTTACATAGGGTCATAATCACTAGAATGCAAACAAATCTATTCAAATATTGCATTCTCATCTTTGTTGTATGTCTATGCAAAGATGCATGAAAAATATTATAGCAAATTAAGTATTTAGTCCATTTGTAAAATGTTACAATGGAATGGTAGATCTTTCAATGTTGAATATATAACATATTTCATATCCCATATAATAACCAAATACAAATAAAATTATTCATACCTATGATTTACTATTCTCCTTATTTGAAATTCTCTTAGACATTGTCAACTTTCCTTTTCAATAGATATCTTTCTTTTTTTGGTTCCTCATACCTCTTTCATTTTTAAATCTTGGGACAAATCAAAAGTAAAAACTACTTCATCTCCCTTGTTGCATGCTTATCAAATAAAAAGGAGGACTAAAGCACATTCCCACTCCCATTACTTCTAACCTTTTAAGTTGAGAGTAAGTGATTACTCAACTAGATCAAGCATCATAAAAGGTGGTTAACACATAATAAATTCTTTCATCAATTCATAGATACATTAATGGTTATAGTATTTTTCACTAGAAACTAAAAATAATAATTTTATATTTTATCTTTCATTCATAATAAATTGTTAGTAATATCTGAGGGGTGGGGGGGGGGGGGGGGGGGNGGTGAATCAGAGGCCTCAAAATTTATCCTTCAACTATTTACCACCAATCAAATAAAACTTAGATTATTATGTCCCTACAAGATGCATGCCATGAAATACATATAATTATTAACTGTCTGTCAGTTTTCCTTGTCTGTCCTTATTTTCCTTGATTACCGATAAGCAGTAAAACTATTTATCGAAACTCAGTAAATAAGTAGAGTATACCGATCAACCCAAAAATGCATATCTGAAATGTAAAATAGTAAAGTAATAAAGCATACACACATAACACATGGATTTTAATGTGGAAACCCTGTTAAGGGGAAAAACCACTGGGACTAGTACCCAAGATTTTCACTCTTCTGAAGTGATCCCTGTTAGGAGCCAACCCTGTTAAAGGTTACAAACACACTATTAGGTGTGACCTTGTTAGAGGATTTTATACATAGAGGTTGTCACTTAGTATCGGGCATCTATTGCTACCATCCTTGAATCAGCCTCCTTCTTACACCTTCAATAGGTATTGGGAAAGTCCAATGCTACTTTAATGAATCAACCTTTTTGGCACTCCTTGGGATATACCTCAATATATAGAAGATTGTTGTGTCCTACTCGGTTAAGAGACTTGAGGCTTCAATGGTTAAACTGAAACATAGTGACCTATTTCTAATGCAACTTGAATTGCAAATTTTTAGATCTATTTAAGTACATTACTTCTCTAATCAATGTATTAATTCAATTCTTTATACTCCACACTTTCTTCTCTGTGATGATGTGCTTCACTATTCGTCGGTGTCTGCAAAATTCTTTAGCTCTTCTTTAGCTTGATTGATCAAGACTATATGAAGTTCTTCTTCATCAATTTCTCTTCAGCATCCTTCTTTCTATTCACTCCCCTTCCATGCATACGGAAATGAATTAAGCTTGTCTCCTATATAGACATGATATTCAATGTTTCTTGATTCTTGATTCTTGATTTTTGGCATGAAAAACAATCTAGCCAATTTGATTTAAAGCATAACTCCTGATTTATCTTGCAATTATCTTCTTATCAATTGTACAAATCTTCTTTAAATCAATTACTTAACTATGGTTCAATAAAACAAAGAAAACAACCAGTTATGTCTATCTTTAGCTCTTGCCAGGTAGATATTTTGTCATTTTCTGAACTCTCTATTCTGTCGGTCAACTCTACAGTTAGTTGTTAGTCACAACTGCCAGTTCTGTCGGTGTGACTCCAGTTAGCTTTGGGATCTCCATCCGTCGGGCAACTCTATTTTTAGCTCATCGGACATCCTATGGCTTTTCTTCATCGGGCAACACTGTCTTCTGCTCGTCGGGTATCATTGTGACTTTTCTTCTTTGCCTTTACCGATGGTGTGCACTCCGTCGGTGTTGTCTGTCACTTGGTGAATACTTGAAATTTATGCATTGTTGAAAGCATAACCTTTGTTCCATTGATTCTTTGAAGTCTTTGGCATTATGTACATGATCGTACATATGATATCAAGTTGACATCGATGACAATACAAACCATTAACTGATTTAATGTCTTGCATTATCTTCAACTTAACATTTATCAAACATTCAATCAGTTAAATGTCATCATAAATATCTAGTACCACCAATCAAGATGGGAATAATTAAAAATGATTTTTTACATGCATATTTGTTGCTAGTTCTTTAAGAGAATGATCCACAAACAAGGACATTGATATACTTATAAACTTAATAGATAGAGTCATTGCACATATGTTAATAAATACTAAGTTAGGATAATGTGCCAAAAATTACTTGTAGATAACCATATAAACCAATTATGGACAAGAACACATTACTTAAAGAGGTACAATCAACTTACTCATTACTAGTTAATATCTCTAATTCACCTATCATTTTGACTTCTTTAGTTTTAAGAGAATCTCAATTTCATCATCTACTTGGATAAATGTCTCATCAATTTTATTAGCATAACTTTGGTTGAGTCTTTAGAGCCTAAAGTGACCGTCTCTCTTCTATCTATTATCATTCTAAGAAACCAATAGAGTATAGAATAAAACATAGCCAACCACCTTTAATCTTCGATCAGTATAAGAAAACAAGATACTACAAATAAAAGATAACCATATCTCTTTTGCATAATTAATTATTCTAAGAAAATAAGATGCTAAATTCTAAAAGATAATCATCTCCCTTTGATCTATTCTCATTCTAAGAAAATAATATCCTACATGCAATAAATTGAGCTCTCCTTGTAATATATAATCAATTTTAGAAAATGAGATACTACATAATAAAACATAAATCCTCTCCTTTTTATCTAATTATCATTCTATGAAAATAATATACTACGTGCAATAAAGTGACCATATCCCTTCTAGTTACGATGATTCTATAATTTAGTAGATCCTAAAGTTTACTTAGATAACCATACATGGTCCCAATTAAAGATATAGATATAAGATGGCATACATTCATAACTATCAAAATTTTATTTCCTTCTAACTTTAATAATTTACACAATAATCAAAAATTCAATATAAGTGACTTATCCTGCACACAGATTCTATAGTTTAACAACCCATAATTTTATTGTATTATAGCAGTTCTATACCATCATTGCAACCACAAGCATCATATTTTTAACAATCTAATGAAATAAAACATAATTAAATTATAATAATAATCTTGGTATATGTCCAAAGCATAATAGATTATTTATTTATAGAAGCTCAAGTGTTTCTTAAGAGCAATGTCCGAAGTGCTTTTTAAGAGCAATATCCGAGTCTAGCAAAGAAAGAGATTAACAGCAGTATCCATATATTTCGCCACCACACGCTCTGGCATCGCAGCATAAGTTAGGAGCAACACAATATCCATCGTCAATGCACCAATCATCGCAGGGATTACTGGGATCAGGTTCAGAGCAGGGACGAGCCTCAGATATATCAAAATCGTGAATGTAGTAATGATGAGGCTGAGCTACTGTTAATATACCTTCCAATCATATTTATAGAGGGGGACTGTAGTTTCTAACATTATTGATTGGACAAGCCGTCCCAAACATTCGTCCTCCTCTGCGGTTTTAATCGAACACCATAATGCATACGTCGAAACTAAGGCTATCTCAACCAAATTCCCAAAGGTTAAGAAGTCACATCGAAGACCGGTTTTTGTGTAGTTGTTTACCGTTGTCAATGTTTGTCGTTTACCACAAGTTAATCATTGCTGGTGAAAAGAATCTGAAATTGCTGGGGAAAAGAATCTGAAATTGCTTCAGTGCATGTTGTTAGAAGAATCATTGCTGGTGAAGAGAATCTAAAATTGTTGGTGAAAAGAATCTGAAATAAATCAACACGATATATCATTATTATATCATTGAACGTATGAACGTATGAGAAATAACATTTCATCACTTATTTTTTTTTAAACTTTTAGTTGCCCAATTGAATGTGCCATCATTTTCTACACAAGAGACTTTTTCAGGTCCAAAGCTCATAACACCCTTGTCATAAGCACAAATTACTTGAGCTTTTCCATCAAATCCTCTTGCATTGAAGGGAATTCAAGTACTAAAGATTCATTGGGTTCAGAATGCTTCTGCTGACTACATTTTGGCAGAATTTTATGGTGGGTGAAGTTCCCATCCACCCAAAGAAATTCTGGTATCGATGATCATTCGCTCACACTTAAATCCAAATCTAACATTCTTTCACCGAATCTTCAACAGAAAAAGAAAGCGGCAACAGTGAACAGTGCGCAGTCTAATATCTTGATTTAAATATGAAAAGGTTTCATATTGGTTAACTTGAAGTTGCTAATTACGAAGCATTGTGCAAAATTGTATGAAAGATGTTAATTCACAAAACAAAATATTTTTTCTTACATTTTTTCATATATTAATAAAAATCTTTTGAAAATCAATATTGGGAATATGATAAAAATTTGTGCTTTCAAATGTTTATATCTTCCAACAAAATTAGTCATGTATTCCTTAACACCTTATTTTGAATACACTGAATAAGTTAACATAAATTTTAGCCCAATATTATTTTGAAATTATTGAATGACTGCATCTTCCAATTGTTGAAATTAAACAAGTGAATAATTAGGAAAGGAACACAAGCATTCCAAAGAAATGGTTTTTAAAAGAATGAGAAAAGGGTTTTCCATGAAGGTTTTAGTCATAAAAGATGTCAGTGTATAAAGTGGAAACAATTACACAAGTGTGAGAGTCACCTTGTCTATTATATTTTCCAAATGAAGAATTTTATTTGTGTTGTGGAAGTGAGGTATCAGGGAACTTAATGTAAGGTGTGCTATGTGCAGAATATGTAGGGATAACTTAGATTTCAGTTAGATTATGTTGGCGGTAGTTGCAATGATGAAACATTTTCCAACAGTTTATTCTAGATTTAGTGGACGAATTAGATTTGGAAAGATTATATTATAATGAACTATTCAAAAGTCAAGTATGGTAGCTAGGAGGAACATTATCGTAGATGGGTGCTCGAGATGGTTGATAAAGAAAAAGGAGATTGATTCAAGGTAAAAGATAAGAATATTGATTAGTAGGATCTCCCCATTACTATCATGGATAACATTACAATTTTCTATAGTTCGATAAGAATGGATATCTAAACTTGTTTTTGATGAGTGCAATGACTAAGAAATTTTGTGCAAGTATACAACTTCATAGTGTTATCACCCAATATGTGAGATATACCACATAGAACATCCATCGTAGGTTAATATTTTTACACCAGTTTTTTTCAAAATTCAATCAAGGGAATCAAATATCCAATCAAATATTTTCAACTCACAATTTATTTAAAATATTCTTGTTTATTTTCAATCTTACACAATCATTCACTAGGAAACTGTATTTAAGACTCGTCGTCACCATGAGAAGGATGGAGAGAAGGTTTCTCAATAATTTTAGGTAAGGTCTCATACACAAGAACAAGCTCTAGGAACACAAAATTTCTTCTAGTAATTAAATAATGAAAGCTAGAGGTAAAGAACTATCTCATGCACCCAATAGATTTTATATAATTAAGAATTAAAATGCAAGAAAATAGAAAATAATGTAAAATAATAGAAATAACAAAGGTGATTAAACTTAATATACTAGATAAATAAAATGAATTGTTACCCACTTTAGAAGGAAATAAAAGCTTAAATATTTTGATTAATTACTAAATGCAAGAACATGAAAGATAAATTGCAGAAATTGATGTCTCCAAATATAGAAATTATATGGAAATAAACTGAAATCAAAAATGCAAAATTGCTTTGTTCTCCATGTGTCCATTTGAACTCCTTCCTATCTCCTCTCATGGTTTCAATCATCACTCTGCCTATTGAACTAAAGTTCTTGATGAACTTCCAATAGAAACTAACCAACCAATGAAATGATCTTACCTATATAAGAAGTTGAAACCTACCTGTGTGGAACAAGATCCGACATGCAAACATTAGAGATAAAAGAGCATACAAGTTACATTAAGATATCTAGAAACCTAATTCTGACACAAAGCTTCTTCCACAACTTTCGATGAGCTAAAACAAGTGCAGCCTAGACTTGTTTGATTTTCTCTTACAGATTTTGTGGGTATGCTCTCTCAATACAATACAACAAATCCAACTATGATTGATTGCTTTCTTTAGGTGATTGATGAAAACTAATGGATTGATGAAGAACTCAAGAACAATTATGAAGAATGTGCCTCAAACTTTCAATGTTGATGCAAATAGAGATTCAATCTATTTAAGTAAGATGAAATGCAAGATTAATCTAAAATTCATTCACCATTATCCTAGCATGTGATTTCTACATTCAACAATGATCTAAGATTGAAAAGAATGAGAATGAACTATGAATCCCTAGAGAACTACTAACATGGTAACAATGCATAAAGATAAAAGGGATCCCTTTGCAAGGAATGAGGCCTCTTATTTATAGATTTTTGGAAGGGTTATGAGAATTAATGTTTTATGTGATAAGTACATAAAAATAATTTTATATGGGTTATTGAATTTCCATATTACAAATTGTCAGTGGTAGTGACTTCCATGCTAGATTCAATTCTTATTTATTATATTTTGGTATCGATAAGAATAACCATACATGCATGTCAATAAAATCACCACATCATATAGGCATATAAAACATTAAACATCACGTAAAATTATTGGAAATGCCTTTGAATGCACCACTAAAACTAATATAGAAGGTGGTTAGTGATTGTGCGTCTAATGATCTCTTGTCACAGCTAAATATTTAAATTTTGGGACAAAAATTAGTCCCACATTTGTGGTGCGTTTCAGACTTTTGGATTTTATATTGAATGATCCACAAATGGAATGTAAGTTGGAAGCTTTCGATCGTTGGACTAGTTTTTATGCCCTATTTATTTGGAGTTGCTGATATTTATGCACAATTTGTGCCCTCCTTCAGAAAAAATTGACAAAGAATAGCCAATATTTAGGGAAACTCAAAACAAAATATTTTGATAATCCATACAAAACTATGTAGATCAAGCCATACAATTCATTTGCAAGAAAAATTTCCCTCAAAAATGACTTTTATCAAATATGGACACATTAATAATAAAAATTTATTGGAATAGCCTCTCAGATGCAATCACAGCTCGTATTTGGCATATATGACACACCTAAAGATTGTTGGTCTTCATATATACAACTTTTTCTCATTCAAGAATACCAAAATGTCTCCAAATATGATAACCAAGGATTCTCCAATGACATTGACACCATGTGAGAATTGATTTGATAAAATGAAACAATTTTCCTAAGGAAATATCCTAAGATCTAGAAGCCCAATGATTAGAACAAGAGAGACTTGAAATGATATGATAGGAATAAGTTGTATTCTTACCAATATGATTAACTGAATCAAGAATAATGGATCAATCAGAATCAATTACAAAGTATATGTGCCTCCATATATAGGAAAGGCATGATAAACATGAGATTAAAAAAAGATACGATATCAGACATACAAGGTGGAATCACATGTCCACCGAAGGTGGATCATCCTCCATTACCCAATAAATTATTTACAATATTTGGAGGATGATAATGTGAAAAATTCACTAAATGTGGATCTCACACATAAAGTAAAATGTGATAACTTGATCACTACCTAAAATGGAATTTCTCCTACGTCATCTTCAAAAATAAGATGTAAACTTCTTGGTGTCTAATATGAAAAGTACTTGTTGGAAAGTGTCCTCGTTAACATAGCTTATACATTGTCATTAATGGAAACATCACTCATGATGACATGTAACTGATCAAATGATTGACTATGTTAAGTTGAAGATAATGCAAGACATTAAATCAATTAATGGTTTGTATTGTCATTAATGTCAACTTGATATCATCTGTATGATCATGCAAAAGACTTCAGAGAACCAATGGAATAAAGGTTATGCTTCTAGCAATGCATAAAAGTCTAGTATTCACTATGTGACAGACTACACCGATGGACTGCACACCATCGATAAAGATAGAGATTAAAGTCACAGTGATGCCCGACGAGATAAAAATAGTGTTGCTCGACGAACAAGATCCAACGATGCCTGACAAACAGAGATCTCAAAGCTAACTAAAGCGACACCAATGGAACTGGCAGTTGTCACCGGTGATGAACTGCAGAATTGACCGATGGAACAAAGAGATTAGAAAATGACAAAATATCTAGCTGACAGAGCTAAAGGATAGACTCAACTGGTTGTTTTATTTGTTTTATTTGACCATAGTTAAGTAAGTGATTTATATGGTTGGCAAGAAGATAACTACGAGATAAATCAGGATTTAATGCCATAAATCAATTTGGCTGGATTGTTTTTCACACCAAGAATCAAGAATCAAGAATCAAGAACTAGAATTAAGGAAAATCATGTCTATTTAAGAGACGAGCATAATTCATTCTCATGGTGGTCAATACAAAATTTGATACACAGGGGAGTGAAATGATAGAAGATGCTGAAGAGAAATTGATGAAGGATTAACTTCATGCAGTCCTGATCAATCAAGCTAAGGGAGAGCTAAAGAATTCTATAGACATCAACGAATAGAAAAGCACAACATCACAGAGCAGAAATAAATAAGTACAAAGGAATTGTAGTGTTACATTGATCAGAAAGATATTGTAAGTAAATAGATCTGAAAATCTGCAATTCAATTGCATTAGAAACAGGTCATTTTGTTTTAGTTTAACCATTGAAGCATTAAAGTCTCTTAACAGAGCAGGATTTAACAGTCTTTTGTAATTGAGGTATATCCTAACAGATTACCAGAATGTTGACTCGTGATAGTAGCACCGGTCTTACCTAAATCCTATTGACAATCTAAGAAGGAGGCTGATTCAAGGATGGTAGTAAGATTTTGCATAAAGCCTATTGATAGTCATGAGACTGATTCAAGGATGGTAGCATAGATGCTAGATACTTAGTGACAACCTATGTATTGAAAATTGTCTAACAAAGTCGCACTTAACAATGTGTTTGTAACCTTTAACAGGGTTGGCTCCTAATAGGGCTCACTTCAGAAGAGTGAAAATTTGGGGTACTGGTCCCAGTGGTTTTTCCCTTAACAAGGTTTCCATGTTAAAGTCCTTGTGTTATATGTGTATGATTTATTACTTTACTGCTTTACATTTTGCATATGCACTTATGGATTGACTGGTATACTCTACATATTTACTGAGTATCGGTAAATACAGTTTACTGCTTATTGGTTATCAATGAGAAACATGATAGACAAGGTAAATCGACATATAGTTTTTTGTTTCAAATATTTCAAAGGCATGCATCTTGTTGGGACTGAATAATTTGAGAAGTATTGATTGGTGGATTAAAGTGTAAATTGGATAAATTTTTGAGGCCACTAATTCAACCCCCCCTCTTAGTTATTACTAACAATTGGTATCAGAGCTTGTGTGCTTAGAAGGAAGGTTTCAAGACCTAAATAAAAGATCACAAGATGAACAGACGAGATGTGCTCAAGTTGAACAAAGACAACTTTGCTTCATGGCAAAGCAGGATAAAGCTTCACTTATCAGGTATTGGCAATGATATTACTCAATACTTAGAAACTAAATATGTGTTGCCTACATGATCATTGACAGTGGATTAATTGAGAGTAAAGCATGAACATAACTGCATGGTTATAGAGCTTTCAGCCTCACTCTCTGATGTTGAATTTGAGGATGTCAAAGATTGCAAAAATGCAAAGACAATGTGGGACAAGTTGAAACTTGT
>MU227469.1:1140825-1156111 GCA_018584345.1 Thuja plicata | reverse complement strand
AATTCACCCCCCCCCCCTCTTAGTTATTACTAACAACTCAATGGCATGGTCACTTAGAATACAATCCAATTTTGTATATTCAATTTTTTTTAAATGACTAAGTTGAGGGTGGAGTTAAAAAGGTATAGTCACATAGTTTTGATATGAAAGAATTATATGCATTGAACTAAGTAATGAGAGTTTAGATAAGTGTACTATGGGATAGTATAGACCTTCAATTAAGGTCACCTAACTTTTTGAGTTGACTACATAGAGTTACAAAATGTTTAAGCTAGGAAAAGATAGTACAATAGAGATACAGGGAAAATGAATGGTCACGATGATTAAGGAAGTAGTGTGAGGGATCCAGAAGTCCTAATTTGGATATCAAGCCTAATTTGGAATAGCCTCTCAAACAAAATCATGGGCTTGTCTTTGGCATATATGACACACCTAAAGATCATTGGTCTTCATGTCTACAACCTTTTCTCCTTCAAGCATACCAGAATATCTCTAAATAGGATAATCAAGTATTCTCTTATGACTTTGACAACATGTAAGAATTGCTTTCATAAAATGAAATAATTTTTTTAAGGAAATATCCTAAGATGTAGAAGCCCAATAAATAGAAAAAGAGAGAATTGAAATGATATGATAGGAATAAGTTGTATTCTTACCAATATGATTAACTGAATAAGGAATAATGGATCAATTGGAATCAATTACAATGTATATGTGCCTCCATATATATGTAAGGCATGATAACTAGTTTTAGAATAAATGAGAGGGGGGGTGGGTGGGGTTGAATAAGTGGCCTAAAAAATATTCCAATAAATTAACCCAAAAACTTATTACCTCAATTATAAGCCTCTAATTATCTACAGTCTTGCAAGATGAATGCCTTGAAATAATCTCAATAAATAACTACTGCTCAGAGTTCACTATTAAACCTTATTCTTACTATTTACTGATTAGCAGTCTTTCATTTAACAAAATGCAGTAAATAACTTAGTGTATACTGATCAATCCACATTAGTTATGTGTAATGAGAAACACTAAATTAATGAGTCATAAACACATTGACACCTGGATTTTTAACATGGAAACCCTTTTAAGGGAAAAACCACTTGGGACTAGTAACCCAAAATTATCACTCTTCTGAAGTGAGCTCAGTGAAGAGCCAACCCTGTAAAAGGTTACAAATACAATGTTAGGTGTGACCTTGTTAAAAGATTTAAATAAAATAGTTTGACCCTTGATATCTGGCATCTCTATGCTACCTTTTATGACCAAAGCCTGTGTAGTTTGCCACTTGGTATCTCACATCTCTATACTATCTTCATGACCAAACCTTTTGATACTCTTTAGGATGTATCTCAATATATAAAGGATTGTCAAGTCCTTCATGGTAAAGAGAATTTTTGATCCAATGGTTAAATTAAAATAGTAAATGATATGTTCACATATACAACTATAATTTGCAGCTCTTCAGATCTATTATAAGCTCATAATATGTTTCTCATAAATGTCTCCTTTCAATATCTTTTCTCCACTTCTTTGTGCTTTGTGATGTTGTTCTTCTTAGTTTCTTGGTGTCCACAAAAATATAGCTCTTTCCTTAGCTTGATTGATCAAGACTGTGTGAAGTCTTTCACCAGTTTCTCTTCAGCATCTTCTTCATCTATCTACCTATAATTCACAATGAATTATCTTGTCTCTTATAGACATGATTCTCCATTTCTAGGTTCTTTATTTTATTTTTCTTGGCATGATCCACAATTCTCTCCAATCTTGCTTTAAATCTTTACATCAGTTTTAGCCTCTACATTTCTCTTTGACAACTGGAATAGAACAACTTAAAAAATATCTCTTAAATATTTGTCTTTTAACTTGTCGATGAAAACAATTTTAACAACTAGTTATCTCCATATTTATCTCGTGCCAGCTAAGTCTTTTTTCATTTTTGAACTTTAGTTCTTTTTCAGTGTTTAACTCTTTGTTAGCTTCGATCAACACTTTATCTCTCCTTGATCATCTCCTTTGGAGTTGGCTGTCCATCGGGGTTGTCTATCTGTCGAGGTTTTCTATCTGTCAGGTTACACTTTGAAGTTATTCTCATCAGTAATTCTTTCTCGCAGTTCATTCTCGAGTATCACTCTGACTTTCCTCTTGGGTTTCACATTCTGTTTGGGTGCACTGCCTGTTGGTGTTTGTTGTCACTTAGTGAATACTGAACTTTTATGCATTGCTGAAAGCATAACCTTTATGTCTATGGTTCTCTGAAGTATTTGACACTTTGTATATAACCAATCAGATTATATCAAGTTGACATCAATGAAAATACAATACATTAACTTATTTAATGTCTTGCATTAAATTTTGCCAGCTTGGTGATCATCAACTTAACATTTTCAATCATTCAATTAGTTATATTTCACCAATCTCTCCCTTTGGCATTCATGGAAACACACTACATTATCACACTATATTATTACTAATACAATATGAAATATATTAGTTGTAGTTCATCAAGCTACCAATCCTTTTTTTTACTATAACCAATACAAATGTCTGGCTCTCGGTAAGCTCTTCTAGCTTAGATTTGTTTCCTACAGAGTGCCTTCTTCAATCTTCAATCCCTTCATTAGATAGATATAGCATATTTTGATCCTATCTCTGATGTTGTCTCTCCCTTTGACTGTTCCTCTCCTTGATCATCTCTTTTTTCTTTGACAATATTAAAGTCATCTCTCCCTTATGATACTTCTCTCCCTTTTGATATTCTCTCCCTTACAATAGTCATGATGGATATTTCATATGTTATTTCTTTCTTTAGTTATTCACTCCCTTTGGATAATTTTGATGGATATTTCATATGGATAATGAATATAATCTCTCCCTTTGACAACAATGCCAAACAATCCTTTCTCCTTTATAATATACTCCTTGAATTTCCCTATCCATCAACAATACAATGACTCTGGTGTTCGGTGCAGATATGTACCTTGCTATGTATAGATGTATCTTTTCAGTCCATCTCTTTTCTTGCATCAACATGAATAGTCTTCAAATTGTGTGTAGGCTGATGCAACCTCCTAGTTAGATTACTAATCAATAGACAATAATTGGACCCCTAGTCTCTTTCTCAGGTACTCAAATGTATCTTTAGGCAATGGCTTTGTGAAAATATCAGCTAATTGTTCCTTGGATTGAACATATAACAATATCACTTCTTTCTCTTGCACTTGTTCTCTTAAGTAATGATACTTGATAGAAATATGCTTAGTCTTAGCATGCATGACTCGATTCTTAGATATGTTTATTGCACTGGTATTATCACAATAGATAATGACTGGTTCAAGAATTTTTATATTCATACCTTCTAGTAACTTTTTTATCCATGCAATGTTAGAGCGGTTTGTAGCAGCAACCACATATTCTTCTTCTGTAGAAGATTGTGAGATGCATCCTTGCTTCTTACTAATCCATGTGACTAGAATGTCACCCATGAAGAATGATCCTCTAGTGGTGCTCTTTCAGTCAAATAGTTATGAAATAGAATCCTTAACTTGAACTTTCTACCTTCCATCAAACTAACTTTCAAAGATGTACATATCTCACCAACAGATTCTTAAACCAAAGGTAACAAGACTTGTGTTTTACCATCAACCCAAATAGTATATCTATTCAATCTTCCATCATGTGTATCATTGTTTACTCAACATTAATCTATGCTCATCCTTGATCCATGAAATCTGATAGGGATTCAAATCCTTCATCCTTTCCAATTGCAACTTTTTGACCATTTCCATAGATGCTAGATTCTTCGATCTTCCACTATCAACAATCACCTTCCAAACTTTATCTGCAACTCTACATCTAGTCTTGAAATTTTTTTTCCTAAAAGGATCTTTCTTATCTTTATCTCTCAATAGTATCCTTTAGATCATGAGATTTCCTTCCTTCTCAGGTTCATTCGGTGGTTCTACTTACACCAAAGAATTTATGTTGATACCAACTTTCTTGCTCGCATGTGTACACTCAAAAGATTGATGTCCTTCTTCACCAAAATTGTAACAAGTTCCTTGGGACCCACTTCTTCTATAAACACATCAGGACTAATTGCATCTTCCTCACTATGAACTTCCAGCTTTCCATTCAGTCTTTCCTTTATCTTGCGATGCATCTGAAATTGACTTCTCTGGTTCAGATCTACTATTTTCACCATGAGATCTACCTCTTCCTCTAGGGAATCTAGCACCTCTTGCTCTTTGTTTTTTCTCATATCTCTTGTTCAATTTCTCCTTATCTTTTAGGGAAAATGGATATGCCTCTTCAATTGTCTCCATCTTGACCAAGATAATCTCATCTTGTATAGAAATTCTCAATCCATTCAGATATCTTGCTATTCTTTCCACCTCATCTTCCACATGTCTAGATTTGATGTCTAATCTGTAGAATTATTCAATATACTCTTTTACTGAGCTATCTTTCTACTTCAAAGTTTGCATTCGCCAAATTATGTTAATTAGGTAATCACAAGGTAGAAACTTGCCTTTCAATTTGTTTATCATCTTATCCCATACCTTGATTTCATCTTTACCCTTCTTATTTTGATCCAATTGTAGATGTTCCCACCATAGGGATACAAGACCTTTCAACTTTGCACTTACAATATTTACATTCTTGTCCTCTGATACCTTCTCATATTCAAAGTACTTTTCCATTTCAATTATCCAGTCTATCAATTCATCAAAATCTAATTTTCCACTATACTTAGTAGGATTGAACTGAGGTCTGGACTTCAAACTTGTCAATGCTCACATGAATCTCTCTTCTTCTTGATCCATAGCAGGTGCAGGTGCAGCTTTTTCTTGCACTTCCTCCAATTCGTCATCACTAACATCTTCAAGATGTCTTCCTCTATGCTAGGTTGTTTCAACATCTTCCAATCTTGCAGCCATCTTTCTTAGCATATTAGGTAGACCTGGATCTGCATTTCCTTTCCCACAAACCATCTTGAATCCCTCTGCAGTTGTAGGTAAGATCACAATCTACTACCCCACAACAATATCACCAACTAGGGTTAGGGTTTACAAGAAGGAACTTAAATCTAACCTTGTCTCTGATACCACTTGACACAAGGAGGGATGATATTTAGGGCCTAGGGCACTCCCAAGTACCAAAAAAACTTGCAGATAGAATGCGAAAACAACAACACACAGAGTGAGAGAAGAAACCACAAGATCTTTCTTTAACAAATCAAACTCATTACATGTCAAGCTGTAAGGCATTTCTGGTTTTGTCCAAATACCTTCAATAATTATAGTTCCTAATGATCTTCATACAAGCAAGGTCACGAACCTGTCTTGCAATATCTCAATAGTTAATCTTCTACCCCAAAATCTACTATCTCTTAAATCTGCTCAAACAAAGAACAAAGAATCAAATATGTACAAGAGTCCACCAATGAGGTCAACACTCAAATCCATAAGTGAGACCTAGATTTAGGTCCACATAGATCCCAAAGAGAGACCCCACATTAATTACTCCATGGAAATTAAATGCACAAGTCAGCTAAATCAGGATAAACAACATGAGAAGAGAAACACCGAGCAACAAAAACCAATCGATAAGATGATACCCAATCATTAGGAGAAACTTGGTGAGAACATAACCAAGCAATAAAAAACCAACTCGGTAAAATCATAACAAAGAAAAAAAAAACCAAAACACCCCAAGACCGGTCAGTAAAGAAAGACATAAAAGTACCCGAGAAACAAGGTAATCGAGCACCTCATCGAGCAGTCTCCAAACAAGCTAAAGAACAAAAGTAAACATATTTTTGGTTGAGAAGGATTTCCAGGGACCCAAGATGCTCCTACATCAGAAAGATAAGATTCTAATTGAATATTTTATCATAGATCATATGCTTGTATTAAAAAATAATCTACTTTAAATAGAAGCTAGTATTCCAAAGGAGTTGTATGAGAATTCAAAATAAGGGAAAAAAATTTAGCACTCATAGAGGATGATCAGATACGGAGGAAAGCCACAGATGATATACTACCTTTTGTATCATACGATGAACATGAGAGGATATTAAAAGCCATAAAACCCCAGTTGAGAATAAAAGCAAGACTAATAAAGATTATGGGAAGGAAGTATGATGAGGTCATAAAGGACACACATAAAGCTATTAATAAGGTACTAATAGAGAGAAAACCTAAGAATTCATCACCTCTTAGGTCCAAGGCTAGTAAGCACACAACTATTCTTAGAGGAGAATCATCCAAACCTACAACAATGGACATTGATTCACCTAAGGACAGACATGGTAGAAGCAAGTTTTTTCAGTATATTCAAGCAACTAGACTTCTTTGTTGTTATCATTCTTGTGTCTTTAGACACCTCATGAGATACAAGTGACCCTTTTCAAGGGAATACTGAGATTGTTATTGTTATTGAATGAAGTGGTCAAAAAAATGAGATCAAGAAGGAAGTTGACAGTAAGGCAGAACTGAAAGAAAGCACAATTGCGGACATAACAGAATCGAAAACTAAGGTTGAAGGTAAAAATGAAACACATGTATCTGTTTCTTCAACTATATTTTTGGCATGTAGAAACAAACCTTTGAATACTTTTTTCGATGGTATGGATGAGGATGAACTTATGAGGTTATCTTATATAGCCATTGCTAAGGCCAAGGAGAGATTTGAATAGAAAATAGAAAAGAAGTCAAAGGTATTGGAAAGAGCGTTTGATAGCATCAAAAAAATTCTACTCCTACCTATCACTTTAAAAATAAATGATATAGTAGACAACTTGAACAAATTCCTAGATGACTTTGATGTCCACTTAGAGTCTTTAGAGAAGGCTGTAGTAGTTAGAGCTAGAAAATAGTACATGGCGAAGAAGCTGAAAGAAATATGTAAGTCAATGAATTGGAATTTGGGTAAATTGGACAACATTATTACTAAAGAAAAGTCTTGTATAACTCATGGAAGAAAGGTATACGGTTATTGTATAAATCCCCTTGTACATTTTAAAGATATAGATAATATCATCGAGAATGACAAAAGGACTTTAGATGGATTGGTAAAGAATTGTGGGTCCTTCTCATAAACTGTCACTTATTTGGATAATGAAGTGTCTAGGATATTAGACAAAATCAGTATTCTTGAGACCAATAAAAAGAGAGTTTTGGAAAGATTTGGTGTGTTGAGGAGTCTAATCACTCCTAAACTATCAATTCTGGAAAAACACCTTTCATATATTGAGAAAGCGAAGAAATCTCTTAATGAAGACATGACTAAAGCACTGAAGGCCACAAAATATCCTCTTTTTCTCTAAATGGTTTGATTCATGTTGGTCAAATCTTAGCATTGACATGGACAGTAGAGCCAAAGTTCTTAGAAACCTCTTTCCAAGATGTTCTTCTCATTGTATGATTTTTTCATGAGCAGTTGTGCAATTTTTATATGTACATAGATACTATTTCTTAGTACACCTTTTCCATTGATGTCAAAGGGAGAGTAATGAGTATGAAAAATATGAACTTATTTAGTAGTTTGGTATTGAGAACTTAGGGATTTTTCACCAAGTGTTTCCATCAATGCTAATGGGGAGATTGTTGGCAAGTGGCCTGATCAACATAGCTTATAGGTTGTCATGTATGGAAACACCAATCAATGTCATGTTCACTCAAAGTACAATCCAGTATTGGATATTTAGTTTTGTAAAAATGACTAAGTCGAGGATGTAGTTAACAGGGTACAATAACACAGTTTGTATCCATGAGCACCGTATGTATCAAACTAAGGTATGTGCACTTAGATAAATGTACTATGGGATAATATAGACCTTCATTTAAGGTCACTTGGATTTGAGAGATGACTAAACTGAGTTAGAACATGTTGAAGTTAGGCGAAGACAATACAATAAAGATATAGGGTAGATGAATGGTCACGATGATTAAGAAAGTAGTTTGAGGAATCCGCAAGTGCTACTTTAGTTTTGTATTGGGTCCTACACTAATTGTGTTTAAGTATGATCATCGACTATGTATTTTCTAATTGGTTAAGTGTTCGACAAATTTTGTGATGTTCTTTTGAGCCGACTAGAAGAACATTTTTTAGATCGACTATATAAGTGAAGTTGTGTTATGATGTGAAGATATGTATAAATGCATAGATGCATTGTGATGTTAGAATAAGAAAAAAATTTATACGAGATATAACTTGGACTACTTAAGCATAGAAGAAGCTTGTATTGTTCATTTTGAGAAATTATTGTAACATAACAATTTTTCTTTGTAAGAGAAGTGTGCTGAATGTGTACCCCTAAAAATGTTTTGATCCTTTAACAGGGATATGAACTAAATTTAATATTCTTCTCCTAATAGGGCTAGGTCTCCTAACATGGACATTATAATCTTATTGCATTATTTGTGGGTATCATCCCCACCGGTTTTTTCCCTTGGCTATGGTTTCCTAGTGAACAAATCATGGTGTTATGAGTTGTTTACTTTATGTGCATGTTCTATTTATCTATTTACTTGCATGGTTACATTTTAATTGGTTAAATAATTTTTTAAAGTGTTGTAATAATGATTCACCCCCCTTCTCACTATTAATTATTCCTGACACTACTATGTAATGCATTTTCCTAAGTAAGCTTTAGTAAAGTGGAATTGAATAAATTTATAATCCAAGTTTATTGAAAGAGCTTCTTATGTGTAATGGTGAGTGTAAATTTGGGATATCACACGCCTAAATAATTTTGGCTTTCATATCTATAAATTTTTCTCCTTCAAGCACACCAAAATATCTCCAAGTAGACTAATCCAGTATGTTTCAATAACTATGATAACATGTAAGAATTTCTTTGATGCAATGCATGCATTTTCCTGAGGAAACATGTCATGATGTAGAAACCCAATCATTAGAACAATAGAGACAAAATGATATGATAATAATAAGTTGTATTCTCATGAATGTGATTAACTGAAATAAGAATAATGAATCTACATGAATCAATTAGAATGTAGATTTACCTGCATATACCCGTAATGCATAATTAATAGGAGATAAGAAATAGATAACGTATCACTCACATCACAAGAAATTACATGTACACCAAAGGTTGATCATCCTCCATTATGAAATAAACTATGTGCAACATGTGGAGGATGCTAATACGATAAATGCATTAAAGGTGGATGTCACACATAAAGTGGAATGTGATAACAACTAGAACACCACCTAAAGTGAAATTTATCATAAACCATGAGTTAGAATAAGATGCAAACTTCTACATGTGTGTAATATATGAAAAATACTATGTAATAAATTCCTAAGTAAGCTTAAGTTAAGTATAATTAATAAATATTTAATTACAACAATAATAAGATATCCTTTCATTTGTACCTCTCATAATCACCCATCTTTACTTGAGAAGACTAGGGATTTAAGTGGCCACTTGTTACCTTAAAATTTGATTTAGTCCTACCTATTCAGATTATTATTATTAAATATAATCCATGAGAGAGTTTATAATGCAATATATTCAACATGATTGATTTTTCAATAGAATGAGAAAGTTTATAATGCAATATGTTGAACATGATTGCTTTATCAATAGAATCGATGAGCAGTCATCTTGGGAACCATTCATACAAAACCCTAAATAATGATTGATGAGAACCATATATAAACTCAAATTAGATGGTTCTTGAGTTGACAAATATATTCCTCATTAATAATTTTAAATTTCTCATGAGCCATTAAATAAAACATCTAATGATTGTTTCCTTCCTCCTACAAAGAACTTATTTTCTCACTTGGGGTAAGTTTAACACAAATTGAACTTCTATTTGAAGATTATGGAAGTTTTTTTATTCAAATAGACCATCTTTAGGAGAACATTTGCCTTTGATTCAAGGGACTAATAAAGGAAAGAAACATTTCTAAAGAATCCATTGTGAAAGATTCAACTCGTAGTAGACCACATGTAAAGAGAAAGTTCTCCCACACTCCACTCGCCCTTCTTCACCTCTTGTAAAGAACTATTAGCCATTGGATAGAAGAAAAGAATAGTTGAATAATTTGTAAGATATTAGAAGCACCATGACGACTAATCCTCTGCCTATTCATCACATGAATGCAATCGAATATCATGCAAAAATTAATCACATTTGGTGACGTATAGAATAGAAAGAACTATACAATAATAATTTATATATAATTTTCTACCTTAAAGTATTGTTTAATAAATTTTATTGTAGTCCTTGAATTATCCAATGAGCTTTTCTACTTACAAGAATTCATGAATATAGAAATAATGAGATATTTTCCTTAACTCATTACATGGATCTAAAAAAAAAAAAATTTCTTATTACAAGTGAATTAAAAGAAAAAATAAAATATTTAATATCAAAATAGAGTAAATTTGTTCATAGGAAAAATTGTACCAACTTATCCCTATAAGTTTTCTCTATACCTTCCTAGTTTTGAGATAATGACCAATCAAATGAACTCCATGAAGATAACAAGTAAGAATTTATAACTCTTAGCATTGTAGAATTTTACCATTGAATCAATTGGCTTGCCTTGTTGCCTCTTGTGTCTTGGAAACAAGATTTTTAATAGGACACCAAACCACATTATACTCTTTGATTAATCATCTTATCCTAGTTGACCTGGTCTAACAAAAAGGTCAATGGGATTAAGGTAGCTAGTCTTTGGAAAAGTATATGTATATATCATAAGCACAAAAAAATCAAATAAATTGAATCTCTTTGGAAATGTATATGTATATATAATATCAAATAAATATTTTTTATTGTAAAACATATAAAAATAATATAAATCACATAAATACAGAACAATAGTTAATTACTAGGGTTGTAGCAATTACTAGATGCCTATGCTGATAAATCTTGTTGTCAGATTAAGAATCAATAAAATGAATCTCACTTTGAATGATTTTGAAATATTTTAAATATTTCTCTTGGAATACAATTGAACCCACATGGGAAATAACATTCCAAGGTCAGACATACATATGTACATACAACATTTTCAAGATTCAAGATATTACATTTTCAAGGATTCCGTAGAAGTCCTATGTAATAAATTTTATTGAAGTGGCGTACATAAGAAATTTTGAAAATTATATCAAACATTGAACCAATTTGAACCTAACATTTATTTCAAAAAAATTCAAGACATATATTCAAATTTAAATAAATTAATATGATAGATCATCATTACATCATTGAACATATGAGGAATAACATTTGAGTACTTTTTTTTTTCTTTTGTCGACCTCTTCATCCGTTCTGTGTATCAAAATTAATAATAAATAACACCGTCTATGTTTGCAAATCTCTATTATGACTGCAAAACATATCTTGAAACAAATTTACCTGGGAAATTCAATTTAAAATATTAGAACCACTTTCAAGATAAATTTATATTAGATACTTTTGAAGTTACATTAGCTCAACATGTTTAAAAGTAATTGAACATATGTTAATGTGTGCACTACATAAGTGTGTGATATCAGTATATATATCTATTTTAATCTATCTTTACATATGGTCATAATCACTAGAATACAAAGGAATCTATTAAAATATTTCATCCTCATCTTTGTTGTATGTCTATGCAAAGATGCATGCAAAATATTATAGAAAATTAAGTAGTCAGTCCAATTGTAAAATGTTACAAGGGAATGATAGATATTTCAATGTTGAATATATAAAATATTTCATATCCAATATAATAACCAAATAAAAATAAAATTATTCATACCCGTGATTGACTATTCTCCTTGTTTGAAATTCTCTTAGACATTGTCAACTTTCCTTTTTAATAGATATCTTTTTTTTTTTTGTTTCCTCGTACCTCTTTCTTTTCTAAACCTTGGGACAAATTAAAAAAAAACTTCTCCATATCCCTTGTTGCATTCTTATCGAATAAAAAGGAGGACTAAAGCATATTCCCACTCCCATAATTTATAACTTTGTAAGTTTAGAGTAAGTGATTACTCAACAAGATCAAGCATCATAAAAGGTGGTTAACACATAATAAATTCTTTCATCAATTCATACATACATTAATGGTTATAGTATTTTTCACTATAAAATAAAAAAGATAATTTAACATTTTTTCTTTCATTCATATTAAATATCTAGTAGCACCAATCAAGACATTGATATACTTGTAAAGAACATAGATAGAGTCATTGCACATGTGTTAATAAATACTAAGTTAGGATAATGTGCCAAAAATTAATTATAGATAACTGTATAAACCAATTATGGACAAGAACACATTACTTAAGAGGTACAATCAATTTATTCATTATTAGTGAATTTCTCTAATTCACCAATCATTTTGACTTCTTTATTTTTACGAGATTCTCAATTTCACCATCTACTTGGATAAATGTCTCATCAATTTTATTAGCATAACTTTGATTGAGTCTTTAAAGCCTAAAGTGACCGCCTCTCTTATATATATTATGATTCTAAGAAACCAATAGAAAATAGAATAAAAGATAGCCAACCACCTTAATCTTTGATCAGTATAAGAAAACAAGATACTACAAATAAAATATAACCATCTCCCTTTTACATAATTATTTATTCTAAGAAAATAAGATGCTAAATAGTAAAAGATAATCATCTCCCTTTTATCTATTCTTATTCTAAGAAAATAATATCCTACATGCAATAAATTGAGCTCTCCCTGTTATATATAATCAATTTTAGAAAATGAGATACTATGTATATAAAACATAATCATCTCCCTTTTATCTTATTATCATTCTATGAAAATAATATACTATGTGCAATAAAGTGACTATATCCCTTCTAGGTACGATGATTCTATAATTGAGTAGATCCTAAAGTTTACTTAGATAACCATACATGGTCCCAATAATAGATATAGATATAAGATGACATACATTCATAATTATCAAAATTTGATTTCCTTCTAACTTCAATAATTTATACAATAATGGAATATTCAATATAAGTGACTTATCTTGCACACAGATTCTATCGTTTAACAATGCATATTTTTACTGTACTATACCAGTTCTATAGCATCATTGCAACCACATGCATCATATTTTTAACAATATAATGAAATAAAACATAATTAAGTTATAATAATAGTATTGGTATATGTTCAAAGCATTATAGATTACTAACTTTTAGAAGTTAAAGTGTTTCTTTAGAGCAATGTTTGAAGTGTTTCTTAAGAGTAATGTCTGAATGCAGCAAAGAAAGAGATTAATAGAAGTATCCATATATTTCTTCACCACACGCTCTGGCATCGTAGCATAAGTTAGGAGCAACATAATATGCATCCTATACAGAAGACACTTTTTTAGGTCCAAAGCTCATAAAACCCTTCTCATAAGTACAAATGCCTTGAGATTTTCCATCAAATCCTCTTGCATTGAAGGGAATTCAAGTAAAAAATATTCATTGGATTGAGAATGCTTCTGCTGACTAGTATTTGGCAGAATTTTATGGTGGGTGAAGTTCCCATCCACCAGAAATTTTGGTATCGATGATCCACCATCTGCAATGATTGGATCTCTCCAAAAAGACCATTCGCTCACACTTCAATCCAAATCTAACATTCTTTCATCAAAACTATAGTTCAATGAAACACCATTATAGTGTAATTTGGTGGTATACTATGTTCTTTGGAAAACATTTGTATTTCCCAAGATTATATATTTATTAGTTATAAATCAAATATTGCGAAAAATATTTGGGATTACTCAACATTGATTCATCTTCTTCATTCTCTCTAAGAATAGAAGGAAGAACGAAACGAACCAATTTAATGGTTGAGAGATAAGAGATGGTAGGCATTTTTATCTATGTCTTTTAGAGTATTTGGGAGCAGGCAATGCAATATATCTAGGAGGAATGATAGGGTAGGAAGGAGTCCCAATTTAAGATTTGGAGTAGGAGAAGTTGCTTCCATATCCATAGGTGAGAGACAATTGTTAGGGAGAGTAGTTTAAGTAGACCCCTAAATATTACATAAGAAAAAGTAAGAGATTCTATTAGCTTTGAAATTTTCATAGGAAAGGATTAGGATATCATTATGAGGTTCAAGAGACTGAGGTATTCAAGGGAAAAAAATTAAGAGTAAAATATCCACAATTACCTAAGGATTCAAAAATACTATAATTTATAGTTATAACTTTCCCATTGAGAGGAAAATTTAAACACTTACGACTGGTATAAGGGGCTACCTTCATCGATGTGACTAAAGAATGACCCAACTTCACACAAAATTAGTTTAAGGCTTGGATAATTGTAAAGGTAATATATAATGACCTAGAAAAAACTTCTATTAGAAGGGTTTTCAAACCTAGGGTGGGTCAAATGATACCATCAAACACCTATCTAATCCTTTTAATTTAACATGTGTCTTGATGTAATTGTTGTGTGTAAATATGCACTTCAATAATAACATTCACCATATATAGTTGATCTATTAGATTATGTCATAGTAATGTATAATGGACATTTAGGAGTTTTTATGGAATTAGTTGAGGTAAAGGTAATGTTATGATCATGCTTGGGCTTAGGTTTATCTTAGACAATCAAGCTTAGAACATTGTCGTCTTCATTAATAACCTTATCAATAGCTATATAGCCATTATTTTTATGATTAACAACACTAGTAGAATAGGAAGGGATAGACTTGGTAAATGATTCAAATTTCAATTAGGAGGAAATATAGATCTATTCCCTTTATCATTCATACCATCGACTACTATAGCATTAGAAAAAATAAGGTATTCCATTTCATGTTTTAGATGCATGTATTTTTTTTCTTATGCTTGGGTTGATGATGGAACTAACAAAAGTCTTTTGAGACAAAAAATGGTAGACTTTTTTTTGAAAAAATATATAGGACAAACAAGAGAATTATTATTATTATTATTATTATTATTATTATTATTATTATTATTATTACTACTATTACTATTACTATTACTATTACTATTAGTATTACTATTATTACTATTACTATTACTATTACTATTACTATTACTATTACTATTACTATTATTACTATTACTATTACTATTACTATTACTATTACTATTACTATTACTATTACTATTATTATTACTATTATTATTATTATTATTATTACTATTACTATTATTATTATTATTATTATTATTATTATTATTATTATTATTATTATTATTATTATTATTATTATTATTATTATTATTATTATTATTATTATTATT
>MU227469.1:1119130-1132121 GCA_018584345.1 Thuja plicata | reverse complement strand
TATATATATATATATATATATATATATATATATAATTAATAAAGTAATTCAAATATAATAATCTTTATATTATATCCCGATAAACTTAAGTTTATGTTTAACTTAATCGACTTCATATTGATCAGGCATGAGTATAACAAAGGCCACGTCCACCATAGACGTGACTCAATGAAGAGTCACGTCCATTGTGGACGTGACCTTCCTTGTCAATATGGTATGTATTAAACCGCAGACTTTGATCAAATTTGAAGCAGTGAAAAATAGATAATACAGTCTCAAAGCATTCGACGTATTCTGCAGTTTTATTATTTGAATTTATATTATATTATATAAATATGTTATATTTAATATATATATTATTTGTGAAGTCACATATATATAGATTGAGATTATATATATACAAAATTAAAAGGGAATCAACAATCTATTATCTGATCAAAGTTTATCATTTACATCTTCCAATTGTTGAAATTAAACAAGTGAATAATTAGGAAAGGAACATAATCATTCCGAAGATTTTTTTTTTAACGAATGAGAAAAATGTTTTCCATGAATGTTTTAGTCATAAAAGAAGTCATCACATAAAGTGGAAGTAATTACACAAGTGTGAGGGTCATCTTGTCTATTATATTCTCCAAATGGAGAATTTTATTTGTGTTGTGGAAGTGGGGTATCAGGGATCTTAATGTAAGGTGTGCTATGTGTATAATACGTAGGGATAACTTATATTTCAGCTAGATTATGTTGGCAATATGTAGTTGGAATGATGAAACATTTTCCAACAAGTGGTTTATTGTAGATTTAGTTGATGAATTAAATTTGGAAAGATTAGATTATAAGGGACTATTCAAAAGTCAAGTATGGTAGCTAGAAGGAGCATTGTGGTATGTGGGTGCTTGAGATGGTTGATAAACAAAAATGAGATTGGTTGAAGGTAAAATATAAGAATATTGATTAGTAGGATCTCCCCATTACTATAATGGATAAAATTAAAATTTTCTATAGTCCTATAAGAATGGACATCTAAACTTGTTTTTGATGAGTGCAATGACTAAGAAATTTTGTGCAAGTAGACGACTTCATAGTGTTATCACCCAATATGTGAGATATACTACATAGAACATCTATTGTAGGTTCATGATTTTTAACTAGTTTTGTCAGACTTCAATCAAGGGAATCAAATATCCAATCAAATATTCTCAACTCACAATTTATTTAAAATATTCTTATTTATTTTCAGTCTTACACAATCATGCATTGGGAAATTCTATTTAAGACTCATCCTCATTAGATTAAGCAAAGAGGATTCACCCAAGCTGCACATTTAGAATAATTAAACAAAAAACTCAAGATCAACACCCTAAGTGTTTCAACCATAGTAACCCACGAGTCTATAAATTATTCTCACAGTGATATTGGATTCAGCGAATCGAGCTAAGAAAACTCATACAGAAGAAAAAGCCTAGGAACACAAAATTTCTCCTAGTAATTAAATAAGGAAAGCTAGAGGTAAAGAAACTATCTCATGCACTCAATAGATTTTATATAATTATGAATGAAAATGCAAGAAAATAGAAAATAATGTAAAATAATAGAAATAACTAAGGTGATTAAACATAATATACTATAAAAATAAAATGATTTGTTACCCACTATAGAATGCAATACAAGCTGAAATATTTTGATTAATTACTAAATGCAAGCATATTAAAGATAAATTGAAGAAATTGATTTCTCTAAATTTAGAAATAATATGGAAATAAACTGAAATAAAAAATTCAAAACTGCTTTGTTCTCCATGTGTCCATTTGAACTCCTTCCTATCTCCTCTCATTGTTTCAGTCATCACTCCAGCTATTGAATGGTGTAGGAGCACCCAAAGGTTTTCTTGGAGCAATTTTCTTTTCTTTTAGTTGTGTAAGCCTTAGGGCATTTTAGTTATGGTTTGTTGAAGGTCATGTTGACCACAGTAAGGGTACAATAGGGTTTAGGTATTTTATGTCTTAGGACCTTTGCAAGGTGCAATTTAGGGCTAAGAGGTTGCAAAGCCTTCAAATTGGAACAAGAGAAATGATGACATCATCATGATGTCAATAGGGTCAAATATGGGTTAGGAACTTATTTTGGTCATATTTATGGTTTTTGAGAAGGTTTGAAGAGTTTTGAAACTCATTTACTTAGGTTTGAAGATGACAACTTTTGCCAACTCGACCAAAAATAGCCCAGGAAACTTAGTAACTATTTTAGGACCATATATATATGATGCCTTGATACTGGAGCAAGGTTGGATACTATTGTACAGATTTCAAATTTTTAATTGAAGGAAGCATAAGTGACTGTGTGTGTAATGTTTTTTTTTTCTATTGCAAAGGTACTTTAATGGATTAGAACAAGCACTCTAACCCATGCATAATGTAATGTAGGTTGTTTCTAGATTCTATGTGGTGGTAGTTAATCTGTTTGTTTAGTTTGAAGTACTTGTAAATATTTTCTTCACTGTCTTTGGACTAAACCAGAGAGTTTGTAAATGATGGGGTGCTAGATCATTTTCCCACTGTACAAATTGTACGACCCTTTGAGTATGGTGACTAGACTCCACGGTTGTACATATGTCAAGATTTGGGGCCCTTGAAAGCACAAGATCTATTTTTGAAGTCTTCCCCTAGGCGACCAGAGGAGAGTCCGATTAGGGAGGGCCATAGTGTAGAGCACTTAAGTTTTAGAGGTGATCACTTGGTGATGAAATTCTTTTTTGAGAAGGAAGATATGAGTCTTTCCAAGAACTATTGAAGAGGAAAATACTCTACCAATCCATTGGTGAGGTTAACACTTAGCTCATTTGTAGTTAAGGCATTGTATGGAAATTTTAGACCCCAATACCCCAAAAATACTTGAGGGGTGGGCATATGGACAAGGAATCCCAAGAAAATATTGGGGGTTTCTTTGGAATAACTTAGGGAAAATCTATGATTTCTCAGAGAAATTGACCTAATATGGCTAGTAGCCTTTTAGGCCTAAAGATGAAGTTTGGAGTGAGAGAATTTCCAATGGAATTATATTGATTTATAATGACCCTATTTGGATGGATTGGATATTATAGAGGCACCTCCACAGCTCTGTAAAATCCAAAGACAAGAAATTAGAGGTTGGAAACCTTTAGAGTGTAATAATGGCTAATGTGTAGTAAGGTGAGAATGCATCAAGTTTGACTTGATTGAAGGAAATTTAATGATATTTGGATTGACCATTAGAACTAGGGGATCCTAGAAGAGAAAGGTCGTAAACATTGCAGGTCATCGAGAGAGACACCCTAGAAGTCTTCCAAAAAAGACTAAGAGCTTGAATCAGTGAGTGATTCATCCAATCCTCTCTATCATTGAACTAAAGTTCATGATGAACTTCCAATAGAAACTAACCAACCCATGAAATTATCTTACCTCTATAAGAATTTGAAACCTACCTATGTGGAACAAGCATGTAAACATTAGAGATAAAAGGGCATATAAGTTACATTAAGATATCTAAAAACCTAATTCTGACACAAAGCTTATTCCACAACCTTCGATGAGCTAAAACAAGTGCAGACAAGACTTGTTTGATTTTCTTTTACAGATTTTGTGGGTATGCTCTCCCAACACAATACAAAAAATCCATCTATGACTGATTTCTTTATTCAGGAGATTGATGAAAACTAATGAATTGATGAAGAGCTCAAGAACAATTATGAAGAACATGCCTCAAGATTTCACCATTAATGAAAAACAAAGATTCAATCTATTAAAGTAAGATGAAATGCAAGATGAATCTAAGATTCATTCACCATTAACCTAGCATGTGATTGCTACATTCAACAATGAACAAAGATTGAAAAGAATGAGAATGAAATATGAAATCCTAGAGCACTACTAACATGATAACAATATATAAAGATAAAAAGGATCTCTTTGGAAGGAGTGAGGCCTCCTATTTATAGATTTTTGGAATGGTTATGAGAATTAATGTTTTATTTGATAAGTACATTAAAATAGTGTTATATGGGTTATTGAATTTACATATTACAGATTGTTAGTGGTAGTGAGTTCAGTGCTGGATTCAGTTCTTATTTATTATATTATGATATCGATAAAGAATAACCATACATGCATATCAATAAAATCACCACATCATATAGGCATATAAAATGTTAAACGTTACATAAAAATATTAAAAATGCCTTTGAATGCACCACTGAAACTAATATAGAAGGTAGTTAGTGATTGTGGGTTTAATGATCTCTCATCATAGCTAAATATTAAAATTTTGGGATAACACTTAGTCCCACATTTGCGGTGGGTATGAGACTTTTGGATTTTATATAGAATGATCCAAAAATGGAATGTAAGTTAAAATATTTCAGTTGTTTGATGTGTAGACACTAGTGTTTATGCCCTATTTGTGTGTAGATGCTGATATTTATGCACAATTTGTGCCCTCCTTCAGAAAACATTTGACAAAGAATAGCCAATATTTAGGGGAACTCGTAACAAAATATTTTGATAATCCATACAAAACTACGTAGATCAGGCCATACAGCCCATTTGTAAGAAAAATTTCCCTCAAAATGAATCTTATCAAATATGGACAAATTAATAGTGAAAATTTATTGGAATTGCCTCTCAGATGCAATATTGGGCTCATATTTGGCATATATGATACACCTAAAGATCTTTAGTCTTCACATATACAAATTTTTCTCCTTCAAGCATACTAGAATATCTCCAAATAGCATAATCAAGGATTCTCCAATGAATTTGACACCGTGTAAAAATTTCTTTGATAAAATGAAACAATTTTCCTAAGGAAATATCTTAAGATCTAGAAGCCCATTGAATAGAACAAGAGAGACTTGAAATGATATGATAGGAATTTAAGTTGTATTCTTACCAATATGATTAACTTAATCAAGAATAATGGAACAATTGGAATCAATTACAATGTATATGTGCCTCCATATAAAGGGTAAGGCATGATAAATAGGAGATAAACAAAAGATAAGATATCACCCATAAAAGGTGGAATCACATGCTCATCGAAGGTGGATCATCCTCCATTGTCCAATATAGAATTTACAATATGTGGAGGATGATAATGTGATAAATTCAGTAAATGTGGATCTCACGTGGTACATAAAGTGGAATGTTATAACAACTTGATCACAACATAAAATGGAATTTCTCCTACGTCATGTTCAAAAATAAGATGTAAACTTCTAGGTGTCTAATATGAGAACTACTTGTTGGAAAGTGGCCTGATCAAAATAGATTATAATTTTTCATTAATGGAAAAATTACTCAATTTCATGGTCTCTTGGAATAAAATCCAGCTTTGGATATTCATTTTTTTTAAATGACTAAGTGTAGGATGCAGTTAACAAGGTATAGTCACACAGTTTTGATCTAAAATCATGGTACACATCGAACTAAGTAATGGGAGCTTAGATAAGTGTACTATGGGATAGTATAGACCTTTAGCTAAGGTCACTTAACTTTTAGAGTTGACTAGATAGAGTTACATGTTGCAACTAGGCAAAGATAGTACAATAGTGATACAGGGTAAATGAATCGTCACAATGATAAAAGGGAGCAATGCGAAGAATCCAGAAGTCCTAATTTGGATTTCAATTGTGTTCTACCTTAATTTTGTTGAAGTATGATCATCAGCTATGTATTTTATATTTTTTTAAGTGTTGGAAACATTTTTTGATGTTTCTATGAGCCCACCAGAAGAATTTTTTTTAGAACAAGTATGTAAGTGAAGTTGTATTATGATGTGAAGATATGTATGGAATGTGTAGATGCATTGTGATTTAGGAATTTGACAGAATTTGATGTGAGCTATAAATACTATTACTTAATCATACAAGATGTTTGTATTGTTAATTTTGATAAATCATTGTAACAAAACAATATTTCTTTGTACGAACAGTGTGCTCATTGTGTACCACTAACAAGGTTTTTATCCTTTAACATAGATATGTACTAAATGTAATATTTAGATCCTAATAGGGCTAGGTCTCCTAACATGGACACTATACTCTTAGTTTATTATTTGTGGCTATCATCCCCACCAGGTCTTTCCCTTGGCCAGGGTTTCCTACACAACAAATCCTGTTGTTATGAGTTGTTTACTTTATGGGCATTTTCTATTTATTTTGTTACTTGCATGGTTAAACTTTAATTGGTTAAATAAGTTTATAATTTTTTTTAATAATGATTCAGCCCCCTCTTAATATTACTTAATCCTAACTATTGGTATCAAATCTTGTGGGCCTTTGAGAGAAATCCTAAAAGCTTAAGGGAGATCCAAATGGATTCAAGTAGTTTGGAAGAGAACTTTGAAGCAACACTTGTCGACATTGATAAGGCTAAAGCTGAAAATGGTGATTTTAAATTAAAGTTGACAAGAGTAGAGTGTTGTTAATCTCTATGTTTTGTTGATGATTAGTGACTGACACTTAGTCATTCACTTATGTATTTTTAGTTGGCTATCACTGTGGCCGAGCTAAAACTATGCAAGGCCGAGCAACATTGCCGAGCAGTTCTCAGTTTGCCTAGTTACATTGCCGAGCCGAGTAGAATACAAAGATGTTAAGTGTGGGGCGATAGAGAAGACAAGTGCCAAGCAGAACAATTTGTGTATACATGTTTGAAATGATTCAAACTTCAAGGATAAGTGATCTGGTCAACTTGTATAAGCTTTTTGGGCCGACTTATGTATGCATTTAATATTATTCTATGGAGTTAGTTATTCATTTAATTGTTTTATCCTATGCATGAACATTAATTGTAATATCATCAAGGTATGGGTATTAGATCTTGATCGTTGATCTAGATCTCACTATCAAACTTGAACGGATATATTAGATTGCTTCTAAACCCTATTTTGTAAGTGTGTAAGGAGAGACGACGAAGTGTGGTGAATAAATTTTGGAAGTAGAATGCACAGAGGGTTATTTTGTTAAAAAGAAGAGATCAAGCAGAGTGACAATACAGTGAACAATAGAGTAAAGTTATATCATATTATGAGATCATACAAGGTACTCGAAAGAGGAGATCTGTCATCAGCATTAGAGTGCATAACGAAGGATCAATACTTGAGACATTCTAATCATTGTATCAAGTGAAAATATCTTAACAGGGTGGTTCTAGCAGACCTTTCTTTATCTCCTAATAGAGTGCTTACTTTATTGTAAGTTGAAATCCTTTAACAGAGTAGATTGTAATGATATTTAGCTCTTAATTAGGTAGACCTTTAACAGGGTCGATTACATTTTTTAATCAACATTTTTAGCTTTAACAGGCACACTTTATTGTTGCAGTAGTGGAGAATTTTATGGGTGTCATCCCCACCCTAGTTTTACCTATTTGGGTTTTTGGGTTACCAAGTTATTGTGTTATGTGTTATTTATTTCATTGTGTGGATTCTATCTAAGATTATATTAGATTCATATATGTATGAATGTGGATCAGTTTGTTTTAAGTGTTTAAATTTGAAGATCTTATTCACCCCCCCCTCTCAGTATCTTGATTTCCCATTATTTTATTTCCAACAATTGGTATTAGATCTTAGTTCTAAAAAAAATTCATAATCTGCTTGAGAATACAGATCTTGAGATGAAGATCTACAAGATGGGTAAAGTCATTGAGAATCAAAAGATTGATATTCAGCTAGCACTACAATAGCTTGAGACTGTAAGATAGGAATGAAAGTAGTCCTTGACTGCAAGGAAAGATTTGGACAAACAAATGAATGACACTCATTATCAGGAAGAGGACACCACAAATCTATTTTAGAATGGAGATTCTACTAAGAGCGATGCATCAGTTGCAGATCTACTGGAAAAGAGCAGTGCACTATGTGAAGAGGTCAAAAACTTGAAAAAGGAACCAGAAGCCCAATCAATAAGAATGTGTGAAGTTGTTGAACATAAAAATAAAGCCGAAGATGACAAGGCTATGGCAGAAGAAGAAAAAAGAATGATGACTACCAGACTTGATGAAAGAACACATGATGTAAAAACAATGACAGTCAATCAAGTAGACATGGAAAATCAACTACTACTTATGAATTAGGAGATCAATAGGAAAGACTTTGAGATTGTTAATCTTAGATCTAAGAATAGTCAATTGAAAGATGAACTGAGATCTAAGAAAGAACTTAATAATAGAGTGAATGATCTGAGTGCTGCTATGAGCTACTTTGAACAACTGGTGGAAGCATCAAGAAGACCTAAAGATTCTTCTGGATTAGGTCACACTAAACAACATACAAAAACTGAAGATGGATAATCATCTAAGATAGGTGAAAGAAGGTATGCAAATCCAAGAAAAAACAAACCCGTTTTCCACCACTAAGGGAAACCAGGTCATACAACAAACATTTGTCGAAGAAAGAATGGTAAGTCCAATCTGAAAACTAATTTTAATGGTTACTACTTTAACTCTAACAAGTTTGGACATCAAGCACATGAATGTAAGACAAAGGCAAGAAAAACACCTAGACTCAATGGTAATTTCTATAACTATCACAAATATGGTCATAGAGCACAAGATTGTAGATCAAAATGTAAACAACAGTGGACATCAAAGGTACAAGAGAAATCACCAAGAAAAGGCAATACTTACAAGTGGGATTACAACACATGGCATAGTTGTCATTACTATGGTGAGTATGGACATGTTCCTAAAAACTGCATAAGGACACATTTTAGAGGAAAGTCTAAAAGTTGGATGAATGGAAGCCTAGTTTGTTACAGTTGTCTGAAAATTGGTCATACAAGGAAATATTGCAAGACTAGAGTACCTACTCCTATTGTTGAGAAAATAAGAGAATAAATGAACAAGACATGGGTTAAGAAGTCTGAACCATGCAGCAATGAAGCTCATCAAGCTGAGGTCATCCAATCCAATGGATCAGGTGATCACATCATCTCCAACTAAGAAAAAGAGGTATGTAAGGAACTGCATCTAAAACCCCTATCTTATATCAATTACTAACATGAAATGTACCAAAGTCCATATTTTCATATGTTAAGATGCACCAGGACATATTTTGAAGACAAATGCCAAGTTGAGCCAATTGCACTATAGGTGCTGAGTACTATTCATGGACACTAACGTCGAGTTCTTTAGTGAGTGCTGAGTTTTGTTGGCTGAGTAAGTTTCATGATGGCCGAGTTTAGTAAGCTGAGTGGGACGCAAGTTGTGTTAAAGCCGAGGATAGCTGGCTTGCACTAACTCAATGGGTAGAAAATTCATTGCTTACCTACCTTAACCTTTCAAGGTCTATAAAGGATGAATATTTGACACTTCATTTTTACCTTGCAATTTTTACTGTTTACAGAGCGATTGAAGTAATTTGCAGAATTGATCTTAATGAAGTTAGCATCAAAGATTTCATCAGCATGTCGTTGGAAATCTTAAGGTGAATAGTGTGAAGCATTACTTGCCAAGGTACTCTATTTTTCATCTTTCAAACCCTAATTTAAAGATTATGGCTGCAATTTCTTCCGCACCAGCTAAGAGTATGGGGGGAGAACAACAACAAATTTAGCTAGTACGGAGTGATGAATATGAACCTCTCAACTTTTGAGCTGTTCCTGAAAGTGTGATTCAGAGTGATTTAATGGGAGCCCTCTCATCCATTCCATCCAAGGTACTTATGATCCATGATGTTTGATCATGTTATACGGTTAAGATTGGTGAAGTAGGTGATAGTGAATTGAGGAAATCCTATAGCAAATTGTGTGCCGATGGAGTTCTGAAGGCAGAATTCAAACATTTATCCAACAAAGGGTTAACTCATGCTCTAGATTTTCCACAAGGTTTCAAAGATGAATAGATTAAGGTTATCCTTAGTTGAGTTCATGATATGTATATGTGGTTGGATAATGGACTAGTCAAGATCACCAAAAGCATGATTCATCGAGTGACTGGATATCCTGTAGTGAATGGAAAATGAACAATGAGGGATAACAGCAAAGAAGAAATTACACTAAACATTGGAGCCATATGGAACAATAGAGGTATGAGTATCTCTATAATAACTGACCTAGAACTTGATTTTGGAGTAAGAGTAATAGCACATAAGTTCTATCAGTCGAGCAAACTGGATAGTGTTCCTTGTACAGTTCTTGATCAGGCATGGAAAATTGTCAAGAAGAATCATACATATGATCTTGCAAAGCTACAACATACACAATTAGCCGAGAACCTAGCATCAATTAGAAAGGCTAAGAGCTCATCATGTAATTTTGGTTCCTTACTAGTTTGTATATTTTTCTACATTCAGGATACATTTCCTACACTGGGAAATATTGTTTGGAAAAAGGATAGACCCATTACAGTTCAGATTAGTGAATGTATTGAGAAATTATGAAGTAATTTCAATAGCATTATGGGTAGCTATTTTGTAGAATTCAAGAAGAGAATGAGATTAAGAACTAGAATTCCTAAGTCACTAGTGGAGAAACACTATGAAGAAATTGGTTTTCTAGTTGATACAGATAACACTTTATTCAGGCTGTGACTCCTAGGATAACATGCTTAGAACCATTTCCATATGAAATTAACATTGATGAAGCATCAGCTACCATCATTGCACTCCTAGCCGAGGCAATTGATACTACAATAGAGAGATTTGGAAATTTTGATGAATCCAAAGCTAAAATATCTAGAAGCTTGAATGAGGGAACTATGGAGAGGAAAGGAAAGAAGATTGTGAAAAATCTGAAGAAAATGGTTGGTTTAGGTGGGTAAAAGCACAAAGTTGTGTCACGTTTCAGGACCACTTATCAACACATCTACATTTGAGTATTTCTAAATAAAACTTAATTTTCATCAAACATATGGTCTAGCTAGATTCATTCTAGATAAGTGGTTAAACTTTTCCAATTGGAAATGTCTATTAAATGCATGTTTTATACCAATTACCAAAGAAATAAAATTATTTCAGAAAATCAATGTTTCAATAACCCCTACTCTTCTTAATGATATTTTTAAAAAATATAAAAAATACCCTTTTGTGGAGATCAAAGTTAATATTATTGTCATATAAAGTTTATAATATTTTGATTAGATCTAATATATTATAATTTCAAAATACAACAAGTAGGTATTTTAACATTCAAGAAGATGTTTCTTCAAATAAATTAAAAAATAGTAAATCATATCAAAAAAATTTAAAATTTATATTTAACACTAGAGGAGAGAGTCCTCTTCAAGAATATGTAATTTTTTTTCTGAATGGTGTAGATTTGATAGGGGAAATTTGGAGGGATATGAAAACTATCGATTTCAGATAAGTTCAACTTTGAGCAGTTATAATGGAGAAAATATACATTGAAAACAAATATTTCTTCTTTTTTGCACTAGCTATACATTTTATCTATAACATATTTTGAAATCGGAGGAAAAATAGATTATTTGCATATACTTGTTTGGAGGGAACTAGACCCCATATTTTTCAGCAGTTTTCAGCAATGGAAAAATGGACTTAAAAAATTAGAAAACTATGTACATTGTTTTTCAAAATTTTTTAAAAAATTTATAGACATAAACTTAATCCATTTTTACATATTTCTTTAGTTTACATCATCCTTAAATTCTAAATACAAATGCCACCTTTTATGTCGTTAAAGTTAAACAGTTTGCATGTTGTGGTCCTTTTCCTTTATAAAAGTGTGACACAGGTTTGTACTTTTACCCAGGTAGTGATGAAGAACCTGAGGATGCGCCTTTAGGCCTGACCACTAGACAAGGTGAAGATATATCTATAGAAGAGGAAGTGAGTGCATCAGAAGAGGTCACTAAGAAAGATAAGGGTAAAAGACCACCAATTGTCATAGTAACCAAGCCGAGCAAAGATAAACCTAAGGTTACACCTCCTACAACTAATCATTTGAGGAATAGAGAATCTACTGTTACTTCTCCAGCAGAAGTACAAACAAAAGTGTATGGTAAGAGGAAAGTTGTAGAAAGTAGTTCTGGAAAGGAAGCTAAGGTTTCTCCTAAGGCTGAGCTGAGTAAGCTAGCAAAGAGACCAAGAAGGAGACTAAATTTGGGGACAAATAGTGACAAGGAAAAGACAGAAATTGATGAACCCAGCAACATACCTACAACACAATTCAGCAAAACTAGCTAGTATTGATGAGGTATGTGACACTTTGAGGAATTCAGCAGGGTTAGCAGCTTTTAAGTTCATTAAGTATGAGAAATTGAATAATGTGGATAGGCACAAAGTTCATGAAGCACTCTTGTATATGATGAGTACTTTCAAGTTAAATCCTACAAAGATAGGAAATCATTTGCCAAATGAACTATATGATTTTCTATCAAGCAAATGGGAATTTGCAATTACCACAAAGAGACAGATCAGGGAAGGAACTCTAGCCAAGGTAATACCTGAGTTAACCTCAAAACAAAGAGCCAAATTCATTGAGGATTACAAGAGTAGGTTTGTTCCTAAACTCAGAGGCTATGATGTTCTAAAAAATGATATTGAAGGTGTAGTATAGGAGAGCACAAGGATCTAGAAGGAAATATTTTGATTGATCATTCCAAAAGATTAGAAATATGGTGAGGGGAAATCCGAGCAAAAGACAAAAGAAGTTGAAGTAAAGACTACCCTTGAGACATAGATAACTCAAGATCAAATTTCCATAGAATAGGACAAAACCAAAGATGCATTAGACTCAACTAATTCTGCTGATCTGACTGTAGACAGTCCTATGGATTTTATAGTTGATGATCTAAGAAATTTAAATGTCGAGGAACAAGATATGCTGAGTGGTACTTACACTGATTCACCTATTAAGGAAACTGGTACTGAAGAAGAAAAGACCACAACATCTGATGAGATAATTGAAGTTGTCAATGATCAGAAAGGTGAAGAGAAACAAAAAACAAATACACAAGAGGTAACTTCATAGAATCCACCTATTTTAGAGGTTGTG
>MU227469.1:1097089-1119080 GCA_018584345.1 Thuja plicata | reverse complement strand
TTCATAGAATCCACCTATTTTAGAGGTTGTGAAAATAGTTTTAGATAGTGGAGTAGTGATAACGGATACTGTTGATAAGCCTAAAGAAGAAGAGGCAATGCAAGTGTTGGTTGATCTACCACACTCTGCATCATCCACTCCCACTAGTCCTAAAACTAGGAGTATGTCGAATCCCCAGACAACATTGATAGAATTAAAAGAGGCAATGGATATTGGCACTCTCAAAGGGAAAGATATTATGCTATCAAGCATAGGTTCTCCAGAGTTGAAGAAAAAGAAAATTCTGAAGAAGAAGTCTCAAATTATAGATGGAACATTAGATGAATTCATTGTGATTCCACAATGGGATCCCAATGAGTTATCTTTTGAACAAATAGGGACTCTTCAAGAATTACTTAAGAGGAAGAAGAGACAGGAAGAGATGAATATAGAACAAAAGCAAAAGAAGGTGTTGCATGACATCAAAGACATATTTGCAAAGGCTTTTGACTTAGAGAATGAAATGCCTCAAGCTCCAATTATTGATTAGCTAGTCAACATTGTAAAAAAGGTAATTGATTAGGACATAGACAGCAATGAAAAGCTTCTACAATGGTCTAGGAAAAGATTTGAGAGAAAATTTCTAGAGAAAATCTCAGAAGAGATTTCCACAAAACAGGTTGAGCTTTCTATTCTTGTAGAAACTTTAGAGAAAGTTACAGCCAATGTTTATTCTTTGTACAGAAAATTATGTGATGTTGAATTTTTCACAAAGGATAATCTAAAGCTTGTTGAGAAGCTACAGTTAGATTTAAGATCAACTGGCACTACTTTGGGTAAAGATACTACTTCTAGTTCTTTACATCTTACTAAGTTGATAAATGCACAATGGAAAATAGCCAAGCTTATCACTGAAGATGGTCGAATAAGGGCCAAATTAATAACTATTTAGACAAGCCTGTTGCCTCATTTGGAGGTAATACAGAAGGAACTTTCAACTGCAAAGGAGTTATCATAGAGCAGTGCAAATCTATCAACTGTAGAAAGTTTAGTGAGTCTAGCTGCCGAGCTAGAAATAAAATTGGAAGTTATGAAGATTGCTAAGGAAAGCTAGGATACTACATTTGAATCCACCCTACAGCTTCATAAACAATTTTTGGATAAGTACAACTTAACCCCACCTGCAATCAGTGACAAAAACAAGGGGGAAATTGGTAAGGAAGTTGGAAAGGATACAGTATGATACATCAGTACAGGATAGGTACACTTGTATATAAATTTTTGAAGGCATGTAAACTTTTTGTGTGGATTATTTCCAAGTATATTCCTAGGGGGAGTACTTTGTATACTTAGGCAATATTTTTATGAAATGAATGGAAGTAATGATAAGTGTTTTTGACACTACTATCAAAGGGGAAGATTGTTAATCTCTAAATTTTGTTGATGATTAGTGACCAACACTTAGTCATTCACTTAGGCAATTTTAGTTGGCTATCACTGTGGCCGGGCTAAAACTATGCAAGGCCGAGCAACATTCCCGAGCATTTTTTAGTTTGCCTAGTTACATTGCCGAGCCGAGTTACATTGCCAAGCCAAGTAGAATATAAAGATGTTAAGTGTCGAGCGAAAAAGAAGTCAAGTGCTGAGCAGAACAATTTTTGTATACATGTCTGAAATGATTCAAGCTTCGAGGATAAGTGATCTAGCTAGCTTGTATAAACTTTTTGGGCCGACTTATGTATGCATTTAATATTCTTCTATAGAGTTAGTTATGCATTTAGTTGTTTTATCCTATGCATGAATATTAATTGTAATATCATCAAGGTATGGGTATTAGATCTTTATCATTGATCTAGATCTCGCTATCAGACTTGAACGAATATATTAGATTTCTTCTAAACCCTATTTGTAAGTGTGTAAGGAGAGAAGACAAAGTGTGGTGACTGCATTTTGGAAGTAGAATGCATAGAGGGTTATTTTGTTAAGAAGAAGAGATCAAGTAGAGTGAGAATACAATAAACATCAGAGTAAAGCTATATCAGATTATGAGATCATAAAAGGTATTGGAAAGAGGAGATCTATTATCAGCATGAGAGTGCATAACGAAGGATCAATACTTGAGACAATCTAATCATTGTATCAGGTGAAAATATCTTAATAGATTAGTTCTAGCAGACCTTTCTTTATTTCCTAACAGAGTGCTTACTTTATTGTAAGTTGAAATCCTTTAACAGGGTAGATTGTAATGATCTTTAGCTCTTAACCAGGAAGACCTTTAACAGGGTAGATTACATTTTGTAATCAAAATTTGTAGCTTTAACAGGCACACTTTAATACTGTAGTAGTGGAGAATTTTGTGGGTGTCATCCCCACCCCAGTTTTACCTAGTTGGGTTTCTGGGTTACCAAGTTATTATGTTATGTGTTATTTATTTCATTGTGTGGATGCTATCTGAGATTACATTAGATTCATATATGTATGAATGTGAATCAGTTTGTTTTAAGTGTTTAAATTTGAAGATCCGATTCACCCCNATTCCCCCCCCCCCCCCCCCCTCTCAGTATCTTGCTTTCCCATTATTGTATTTCCAACAAGTGCTTCATCAAGAAGATTAAGGAACAACTTGAATTATCTAGGAACCAAAGGCTCTTAAGACCTTATTGAAAAGATAAAATAGGAATCTGATAGTGATTTTTCTAATCAGATCATGTAGCTTGAATAGGAAAAAGAAGCATTGATGCTGGAAAATGAAACTACTTCTATTCAAATGGCTTGTTAGGTCTGGTAAAAAAAATTCTAAAGCAATAAATCCTTGCTCTATTTTTATAAAAAGGGTATTATGTAAGCACTTGAAAAGCCTTACTTTCATGTTTCAGGGTGTAAATTTGGTCTTTAAACAGTAGGTGTCAAAGTGGATTCTAATTGTGTGTTGTCATTTTGACCACTTAAGTTATGTGTTGACTATGTTGTCTCTTAAATGGGGCCATTTTCAATAGTTCAGTAATCTCTAACCACTTTAATATTTCCAAAGTCTGTGGGCTTGTAATTTATTTTAATATATTGTGTCAAGTCTCAGGTAGGTTTTTTTTACTCCAATGGTTCATGCATTTCCATGATGAGAAGATGACTAAGATCTAAGCTTTAAGGGAATGTACCATGATGGCATGTGTATTTGGTGAGACTGGTGATAGTTGAGATACAAATCTAAGGATAACCGCAGATGTGTTTAAATCTAACCGCTCGCACATTATCTTCATATCAAAGATGTGGATGAATTGACTTCAAGGGATTGCACCATGGTCACACGTGTAATCAGTGGGCCAAAGAATGATCGAAGATATGAGTTTAAATAGAGCATATGTCAAATTTGATCTGACAGCCCACACAAAGCCTTATGGTAAAGATGCAGATACAATATCCTTTAAGGGAAAGAGTAGTTGTGACACCTAGAATTTAATGGGCCCAACAGGGTACTAAATATTAAGTAAATACATGATATCTTTGGAAAGATCTAACGGTTGGCGCTAATCATCAATGAAAAAATGATGAGAGAATAAGCTTTAAGGGAATGCATCATTGTGACATGTGTCTTCAAGAGCAAGTTGAAGACCGCGGTTAATGTAAATATAGTTGGGTAAAGATATGACAAGTTAAGGAATATCTAACGGCTTGCGCAAAGCCTCCAATAAAAGGTGATGTGACTTTAGCCATTAAGGCATTGTGAGGTACCTCCACATGTCCCTCTAGGTCAAAGCTGCGAGTCATAAAGTTGATTAAAGGCAATAAGGATCATAAAATATCAAATGGATGATGTAAATCCTGGAGAGTAAAGTGATAAATCTATAAACATTAAGGGAATGTGCCGTGATGACGCGTGTCCCAAGTGTTGGGACCCTTAGTCAGCGTAAAGTGAGATAAACTGCTAGCATCTTTAGAAAGATCTAACGGTGGGTACAAAGCCTCAGATTGAAAGTTGCTAAAGTATAATCTTAGAGGGAGCACATCATTGTGACACGTGTCCAAAGAGATGAACATTGTAAAATAATTGTTGTGAGCCATTTGCTGCAAAGAAAAGTTTTCAGGATTGACTCTCATGTTTCAAAGGAGTTAATTTAGTAGTTCTGAATAGTTAGTTGTGAGATTTTGAACTCAGACATAGTAATCACAAACATTTTCTTTCCATAATAAAAATTTATTGCTCAGGAAAGATGGGATTGCTATGTGATCAACCATTCAGTTCTTACTTGGCATAATTGTAATTTTTGTGGAGCAAAACAAAGTTGCAGTGATCACGTTCTAACTTCCAAAGTTGTTTACAGAATGGGTAAACTTCTGATGCAAGTCATTCTAAATTTTAAATTATGAATAAATATTAGGGCTTGCAGTCACTAGATTCTATTATAAAAAATTGTTGAATCATTAGATTTATAAAATCCTAAATTCAAGATGTCACCTAGGAGAGAATTTAAGGGCAAAATAGATTACAGAGAAAGAAATGTATGTGATGACCTATTGCAAAAATTAACTAGGTCAACCAATTATTCAAAAAATATTAAATAAATAGTCCCTAAGAGTCCATGTTTAAAAATTGGTGAAGGTTTGTATGATTTGGGATAGTGGACTAGGGATGCAAATATAGAAATGACTAGTTTGGCTTTGTTAAAAGTAGTTTTCGGCCAAAGAAATTCCTATGCCCCAAACATTAATGTATGGCAATTTGATGTGGGAAAATTAGTGGTGCCTGGGGTTTTCATGGATATAGATATGCTTATGCAAATAGCTGACAAATATGAAAAAATAGCCAGGGTGGTCAGAGACAAGGATGGACACATTATGGCCAATATAACTCCAAAGGAAATCAGGGAAGTTTTTAAGTTGAATGATGAGGATACCACCATGGCTAAAATTGATTTCAAAGAGTTTACAAAAGTGTATCAAGCCAAAATAAATTATTTGAGAAGTGAACCTTTAAAGGAATACTTTAACAAAATTGGGGATTTGATCATGGTAGGGCTAAATACCAAGGAACCTTTTAAACTGGACTACTTTACTCCTTAGGCCAAATGAGTGTAAAGGGATTTGTGTCAAATCTATGGTGATGATGGAGAAAAGTAAATGCCCATCCACTACATATTCATGATGGTTCAAATTTTGCATCCTCATTTGGCAATAATCTTTGATTTTGCTCCATATGTTTCAGAGCTAATACATTAGGGTTTAATACGCATCAAAGACAAAAAGGTGACTAAGCCTTTTGCATGGTACTCCCTACTCATGCACATGTTTTTATTCAAAGTGGTAGATTAATTTGAAAAGGAGATGGAATTGAGAAAAGTAAAAGATGGTGAAGATATGCCAGTGCAGTTATGGAATGCAAACATGTCACGGGATAACAAAGAGGCAAGTTATATTAAATTTGATAGATGCTTTGCTCCTAGAATTAGATCATTATTGTTGACTGATGATCCTAGAACACCTGTGACACTTTTAAAATTATTAAGGCCTAAAGAATATAGTTAGGAATTGAAAATAGTGCATAAATGGGGAGATGTTATTCTTTACTGAGTATCAACAGTATTTAGAATTTATGGCTTCAGGGGAGTCCCTAATATACTACCTTACAGAGTGCTTGTTTGAATTTTTCCCACAATCACAATAGCCCATCAATTTATTATTACAAAGGAAGGGTGGAAACACCTAGATACATATATGGCCCCTTATCATTTGAATTATGTAGTGTCAAGATGTTCTGATCCGGAGGCTTTCATTAATGATATGTTCAGGGAAAAAACAAAATGCCTAGTACTAAACCATCAATTCAGCTATCATGAAGATGTAATCAGAAATGAATTTGATCTAATAGAGCAAGAGATAAAGAAGGAAAAATGGCTAACATATAAGAAGTTCCTAGACTTTGTGCAACACTTTGATAAGTTGTATGACCCATTGAAATATTTTCAGCCTTCGGCTAAAAAGATGGAATCTTTGATGGAGATGTTTGAATGCATCATGTAGGCATTGAATCAGAAGAGGGCTTACATCTTTCAAATAGAGCTAGAAAGATCCAAATAAATGATGAGCAAGGTAGTCCCTATAAGCAATTTTCCCCCAGGGAAATATGTGGTATACCAAAGTTGAGGATATAGTACAGTGTTGCCAAAAATAGAGAAGACCATGGATCCAAAAGGGAAAAGGCCACTAGACCCTAATACTCAATCATTTCCATCCCCAAAGAGGTGATGTGACTTTAGCCATTAAGGCTAAAGTCACATCAAGTTAAGAAATATCTCACGGCTGGCGCAAAGCCTCCAATAAAAGGTGATGTGACTTTAGACATTAAGGCATTGCAAGGTGCTACCATGTGTCCCTCTAGATCAAAGTTGTGAGTCATAAAGTTGATTAAAGGCAATAAGGATCATAAAAGATCAAAAAGATGGCGTAAATCCTAGAGAGTAAAGTGATTGTTCTATAAGCATAAAGGGAATGTGTCATGATGATGCGTGTCCCAAGTGATGGGACCCTTAGCGTAAAGTGAGATAAAGTGCTAGGATCTTCAGAAAGATCTAATGGTGGGCACAAAGCCTCAGATTGAAAGTTCCTAAAGTATAATATTAGAGGGAATGCATCATTTTGAAACATGTCCAAGGAGATGAACATTGTAAAATAATTTTTGTGAGCCATCTAATGCAAAGAAAATTTGTCAGTATCGACGGTCGTGTTTAAAAGGAGTTAATTTAGCAGTTCTGAATAGTTAGCCGCAAGATTTTGAACTCAGACAAAGTAATTGCAAACATGTGCTTTCCATAATAAAAATTTAATGCTTAGGAATAATGGGATTGCTATGTGATCGACCATTCAATTCTTACTTGGCATAATTATCAATTTTGTGGAGAAAAACAAAGCTGCAGTGATCACGCTCTAACTTCCAAAGTTGTTTGTAGAACGGGTAAACTTTTGATGCAAGTCTTTCATAATTTTAAAGTCTAAAGAAATATTAGGGCTTGCAGTCACTGGATTCTGTTATAATTTTTTTTTTTTGAAGCATTAGATTTATAAAATCCTAAATTCAAGATGTCACCTAGGAGATAATTTAAGGGAAAAATAGATTACAAAGAAAGAAATGTATGTGATGACTTGTTGCAACAATTAACTAGGTCAACCAATGATTCAAAAAATATTACATAAATATTCCCTAAGAGTCTATGTTTAAAAATTGGTGAAGGTTTGTATGATTTGGGACAGTGGGCTAGGGATGCAAATATAGAAATGACTAGTTTGGCTTTGTTCAAAGTAGTTTTCGGCCAGAGAAATTCTTATGCCCCAAATATTAATGTATTTCAATTTGATGTGGGAAAATTAGTGGTGCCTAGGGTTTTCATGAATATAGATATGCTTATGAAAATAGCTGACAAATATGACAAAATCGCTAGGGTGGTCAAAGATAAGGATGGACACTTTATGGTTAGTATAAATGCAAAGGAAATCATGGAAGGTTTTAAGTTGAATGATGAGGATACCCCCATGGATAAAATTGATTTCAAAGAGTTTACAGAAGTGTATCAAGCCAAAATAAATTATTTGAAAAGTGAACCTTTAAAGGAATACTTTAACAAAATTGGGGATTTGATCATGGTAGGGCCAAATACCAAGGAACATTTTAAACCAGACTACTTTATTCCTAAGGCCAGAGGAGTGTATAGGGCTTTGTGTCAAATCTATGGTGGTGATGGAGAAAAGGAAATGCCCATCCACTACATGTTCATGATGGTTCAAATTTTTCACCCTGATTTGGCAATAATATTTGATTTTTCTCCATATATTCAGAGCTAATACATGAGGGTTTAATAGGCATCAAAGATAAAAAGGTGACTAAGCCTTTTGCATGGTACTCCCTACTAATGCACATGTTTTTATTCAAAGTGGTAGATTAATTTGAAAAGGAGATGGAATTGAAAAAAGTCAAAGATGGTGAAGATATGCCAGTGCAGTTATGGAATGTAGACATGTCATGGGATAACAAAGAGGCAAGTTATATAAATTTTGATAGATGTTTTGCTGGTAGAATTAGAGCATTATTGTTGAATGATGATCCTAGAACACCTGTGACAATTTTACAATTATGAAGGCCTAAATAATATAGTTAGGAATTGAAAATAGTGCATAAATGGGGAGATGTTATTCTTAACCCAATATCAACAATATTTAGAATTTATGGCTTTAAGGGATTCCCTAATATACTACCTTATAGAGTTCTTGTTTGAATTTTTCCTACAATCACAACAGCCCATTAATTCATTATTACAAAGGGAGGGTGGAAACACCTAGATACATATATGGCCCCTTATCATTTGAATAATGTAGTGTCAAGATGTGCTGATCCAGAGGCTTTCATTAAAGACATGTTCAGGGAAAAAATAAGATGCCTTGTACTAAACCATCAATTCAACTATCCTAAATATGTAATCAGAAATGAATTTGATCCGATAGAGTAGGAGATAAAGAAGGAAAAATGGCTAGCATATAAGAAGTGCCTAGACTTTGTGCAACACTTTGATAAGTTGTATGACCCCTTGAAAGATTTTCAGCCTTGGGCTAAAAAGATGGAATCTTTGATGGAGATGTTTGAATACATCATGCACACATTGAATCAGAAGAGCACTAACATCTTGCAAATAGAGCGAGAAAGATCCAAAGCAATGATGAGCAAGGCAGTCCCTATAATAAATGTTCCCCAAGGGAAATATGTGGTATACCAAAGGAGAGGGTATAGTATAGTGTTGCCAAAAACATAGAAGACCATGGATCCAAAAGGGAAAAGGACACTAGACCCTAATACTCAATCATTGCCATCCCCAGAGAGGCAAAGCATATAAGGAGAACAAAAAAAACAATAGGAAAATGTATAATCTTCTTCCCAATCTCCTCTCTATATTGATGAGAAAGTTGTAGCAGAACAATTATTACAAATGGGAGATGCTAGACAAATTTTTGTCACAGCTCAAGAATTACAAGAAGGAATGCCTGAAGTTCCAAAGCATGCTTCACTAGATCTAACTGTGGTAGAATATGCTGGTAAAGAATTGGATCCCTTAACACAACAAGTCAGTGATAAGTTTCTCTCTAATGACAATTTTGTCAGGGCTAGGGCAATCTTACAATTCTCATGGAGAACCCACATGAATTAATTCAAGGACGAGTGCCAACAAAAGCATAAGTAACAACCTATAAGGAGTGAATAAAAAAATGAAAATGAAATAAAACAAGAAATGATATCTAAATTTGAAAAGATAACTCCAGAGGAAGGAAGGGCACTGGTCAAGAAGGAAGGAGTATTGATAGTTCCAGAGTGGGATCTTGTAGATGCTATTGTTTTTGATGTTGTGAGAAGGGAGACAAAAACTGTCCATACTAATGAGACAGAGACAAGACAAGAATTTGAGGAAGTAAAATTTAGTGAATATAATGCAGCCCTTGTTATTTGTCATATAAAAAGGAGAGACCATAAGGTATCTGGTGAGGGTGATCAAGATAAATATGCAGGTAGCCTCATAGTGAGAAGAGTATCAAATGCCTCAGGAATAAAAGCAGCTAACCTCACTTTGGAGACAAAAAAATTGAGCTTAAAGGTAGCTGAGAAACAAGAGGATGCACTCAAGAGCCTGAGGGAAAAATATGAGATAGTGATGAAGGCTAATAACGATGAGAGGATCAAGTCCATTGAAAAGGACAAGAAAATTACTTTCCTTGAGGGTAAGAAAATAGTTCAGTTTGTACCTCAAAGGATGATCATACAAGAGCCTCACTAGCCATCATCATCAAGCCTAATCATAACTTACCCTCCTTCTCCCCTGCCATCAAATCCCACCACACAAGAAGAGTTGGAGCAAGAAAAGGAAAGATTGATTGCTGAAAGGATTGAGCTAGAACAATCAAAGAAGACTTGGGTTGAACAATCTATAGCATTTAAAGAAGCAGAGGCATGTGTAAAATAGAAGTATGTTGATAAGATACATTCCAGCCTCATGTATTACACTCAGGAATTAGTCCCTATTGCCATTTATTCACAAGGGAAGAAAATTGTCAGTATATTGAATGAATACAATGTAGATAATGACAAATGGGATAAAATTATGGATAGATGGAAGGGAAAGTGATAAGAATTGAAGTTCTTTCATACCACATCCAAAAGGGAAAACAATGTTGACATTATTTTGATTGGTACTTATAAATGTGTCAAATTATTAATGGAAATGGACACAAGAAGGAGCATTGCCATTAGAAAGATAGTAGATTTGAAGAAAGAATATCCAAAGGAACAATATGAGATGTTTCCTCATATTTTTAAGAAGAATGGTGATATAAAACATGAAGGACTATTGCTTAGACAAAAAAAAGAGGCATTAACAATAAGAACCAATAGCACTATTACTCTACAAAGTACTCTATTGTTTGTTCAAACTGTTGAGATAGTCGGTAAAGCTAGAGCATTTTTTGAATTTTTGTCAGAAGAAATTGAGAAGGCAAGTGTCAACTATAAAGATATTAACAAAACAAAGGATGAAGTCATTGCCTTCACTTGGCCGAGTGATGAGGTGTTTACCTCCTGGAAGTACAAGTACATTATAGATGAACAAGAAGAAGGTGACAATATGCAAGAGGAAAATTAGGCCTAACAGGTTGGATGCGACAAGAAAATATAAAGATCCTACATCACCAACATCAAAGACAACATAATCTAGGTGGTTGCTTCTGAACAACTTTGAAGTAGTTACAAGTACCAAGCGTTCAGAAGATAAAACATGTTAAATATCTATTGTAATAAAAGTGGTTATCACTTCATTAGCTATTTTTTCTTCTACTGAGTCATGTAATTTGTCCTTATTACAAATGATCTCTAGCTTGTTGCAATCCTATTCTATAAAAGTATTCCCAAGATCATTGTAAAGGGCTGAAAAAATTAGATTAAAAACAATTTGTAAAGTTTTAGGCAGAGGGGAAATATAGTATTGTTTGTACTATATAGTTGTAAGAAGTCATAAATAAAGCTAAGAAATATTTTGCAGGTTATTGAACAGGTTATCTCTGACTACTTTTTGTATATCTAAATGTGATTCTTTGAATTTAATACAAATATTCTGATTCCAATCTCTCCTATGTTATGTGTCTTGTGAGTTATGAATTTTCTAATTCATTAGCATAGTCTTTTCTATGTTTATGTATTTATTTGAGAGTTCTGATCTAGGATCAAATTAAATTAGGCTTTGATTAATGCATAGATTCATTTGACACATGATAGGATTCTATTAGTAGTAGGGGTTTGGGATAATTGTGTTATGATCAAGAATGAATATTGATTTTAGTATACTATATCTGAGTTAGAGTGTAGCCCAATGGATAAAGCACTGATATAAAGATGAGAAGTTCTCTACTATTGCATATCTAGTTGCATATTGGCTATGTTTTCCTATAAAATCCATTAAGTTTATATTTGTGCAAGTTTGTTGTGAATTCATATCTCATGCTCGATTACATGGTTGATGTTCAATGGGTGCTTGTTAGTTGGTCCTTTTCTTACATGAACCTATATTTGGAGGTGGCTCCTCTATAAAATAGACATGGGAATAAGAGTGTGTTGTGGTTTTATTCACAACATAAAAGGGAACCAACAAAATGGTGACTCTACTGGGGAAAAAATTTTCATTGCAGTGAGTGAGTAAGGTTTTTAAAGTTGAGCTAGACTCCTGGCCTGCTTACTTATTAATACCAGTCGGTTGACCATTGAACTACAAATTTTTATCTTCACATTTCCCAGTGATTTTCATTATCATTAAAAATATATCGGGGTATATGTTTAGACTTGATTGATATTTGTAACCCGTGAAAACTTTCCATAATAAGATCTTTATTACTCAAAGTTAGTGTGTATTTTCCCAATTTTTGTTGGGTGGCGACTCAAAAGAATCTCTACATCAGTGCTGAGTTATAATCATTTGATACACCACTGTGCAGCTACGATTTATAAAAATACTAGATCAAGGGTCAAAAGTCATCCTAAAAATGAGTTGGAAGGTGAAATTCCATCTACTTCCAAAGACGGGAAATCAGTAAATAGAAATGTTGCTGGGGTTACTCCCCAAACTTGGAGGAAGAGAAGGAACATAAGAATGGATACTCCTATTCCTCCCAATCATGAAGAAAATAATGAAGAAGTTGAATAAGATACACAACCAGGATTGGGAATATATGGGGATTATTACTCTCAAAGTGAGATGGTTGATGATGTTCCTAGATATACCTGGAAGGTGGTCCGTGGTAAATCTCAGGGACATGAAAAAAGGTCCAGATCAAAAAGTAGAGGTGAAGAGAATATGAATTCTCCAAGTGATCTGAGCTCTCCCTCATCTGGAAGACCTCATGCCCATGATCACAGGAGAGAGAGAGAGAGAGAGAGAGAGAGAGAGAGAACTATCATGGAAGAAAATTCATAGTCTGACATGAATCTGGTAGATTTTGAGGAGATTTTTTGAGGAAGTGGGTGAACTAGAAAGGAAGATCCAAGAGCAGATTGCCTTAAGACAAAGAAGAGAAAGTAAAAAGAATGAGAGAATCAGACATGCTTAGATTCAAACTGACTAGTTTAAAAGGAAACTATGAGATTTGGAGGCAATAAATGCTATTGTTATACCTGAGAAGCTTGAACATGAACTTTTTGTCCAACAGTTGTATGACATACCAAAGCCCAAGGATAAAGGTAAACAAAAGGTAGCAACAATTGAAATAAAGGAGCCAGTAAATAAAAGGGAATACAATGGATCCCATGACTAATATGGATACTGAATTGGAGAGAGCCAAAAGAGAGAGGGAGATAATAGCCAAAGAATTAGAAAAGGCTAAGTTGGAAGCCTCTTCTCTTGAAATGAAAAAGAAAATTTAGTTTCTTAGGAAAACTTCTGGTCCTCATCTTGCCGGTGCTGGTCCTAAAATGTCTCTAAATTCATGAATGAATTTACCACCACCTGTTGATTCTTAAAATGATACAACATCAAATACTCAAGGTAATATCTCATCTCAAAGAACTCGTCTACAGTTAAAGGTACAAATAATTTATTTTCCTTGGCATTCCTAGTTATCCTAATGAGATTCTTAAAAATATTAGGGATAAACTTCCTAAATTTTTTGGAAATAGTGTTATAACATGTGAAGAACATCTAAAGCATTTTATGGATATGATTGATGATTATGAAATAGCACATGACGATGTTATGATGAAGTTGTTTATGCAATCATTAACCAAGGATGCTAGGGACTAGTTTAGAGGATTGCTCCATGAATCTATTGGGTCTATGGCTGAGATGAAGGAATGTTTCAGAGACCAATATGGGGACAAGACAAATGAAGGGTTAATGTTGAATGAGTTCAAAAACATAAAGAATAACCCAAATGAAGAAGTGGTGTAATTCAATGTCAGGTTTCAAAGGGCAATGCAAAAGTTGTTGCAAGTGATGAGATTAGATGACAAGGTATGTCTTGCTGCCTATCTTAATGATTTTGATGCAAAAATGGGTTATTTGTTAAGAGATAAGAACCCTAGAAATATTAGGGAAGCATATAAGGTATTGGTTAATATTGAGACAAAGAGAAGAGTTTCTGGGAAACTACGTAGGAGAGAAGATTAGAAACCAACCAGGTATAACATAAGAAATACTTAGATAAACCCTTCAGTTCTAAACCAAAGGAAGATGATAATCTCAAGTTCCTTATGAATTCTTTAAAAAATTTAAATCCTAGAGAGACTAGTAACAATAGGGTTTCAAACAATTATAAGCCTTCTTATGGCAATTTTGACAGATAGCCTAGGATGCAAAATTATCCTTATACTACTTAGTGGAAACATGGGAAACCTGTTATCCCATAGACGAAGGATAAATTTGATGAAAAAACTCATGATCCTCTACAAAAAACCTTTGTAAATATGTGCAATGATAATACTTGGTGTGTAGCATTCCAGTCTCCTCATAATCCTGAGTATTGTGTTATTGCTGCCACTGAAGAAAGTGAAGAAGATGAAGAGGAAGAATATGATGATAGTGATTGTGCTATGACTTCCTCACTTGTTAATGATGAAACATATTATCAACATGATAATTTTTATATAGAAGATTTGGAGATTGATAATATGAGATGTAATGCTGAAGTTTTTTATGAGACCCCTATCCTGAGAAGGCCATCTGATGAATAAATTGTAGAGATCACAACATACATGGTTTCCCAAGAAAGGGGAAATTACACTTTGAGAAATAGAATAGTGGGTGGTGTAGATGACAAACCTGATGGTATCTTTATCAAGGATACCCCAAATAGTATGAAAAGGCCACAAGAAAAGGAGAAATAGGATGAAGGTACAAACAAAATCCTAATAAAAAAGGGAAACAAACCTACTGGTCCAAATGTCTACAAAGAAAAGATGAAAACACTAGAAAGTATTATACCTCATTCTAAAAGAGAGGATAAACCACATAAAGGAGATGAAACAAAACTGACTTCTCAAGTAGAAGATGAGGATTGCACAAATGGGTGATCAGACATTTCTGATATAAAATACACTCCTATGGATATGGATCAACTCTTGTCTCAGATAACTCTTAAAGTACCTCTCCTAGAAGTGATGAGGATAGGAGAGCATAAAGAAAAGGCTCTAACATGGATGAAGGGTGTTAACTCTACTAAGATTATGTGACTAGAGAAAAACAAGAAAGTGTCAGACATAAAGAAAAAATCAACAAAACAATCTGATGAGCTTGTGTCAAAGATTCCTCAAATTTACTTGGATACCAATATTGTTAATACTACTGTAGAAACTATACATCCCTTTTTCTTGAGATTGTTAATAAATGGTAAAATGTTAAAAACTTGGATGATTGACTCTGGGGCATCTAACACTGTCAAGCCAGAAAAAGTTACGATATCAATGGGATTGAAAGTGGACACACCACATGGGAGGTTCCAATCTATGGATTCTAGAGAAGTGCATGTCATTGGAACCATTAAGGCTCTGCCTTATAAATTGGTAGCTTTCCCATATAAGGTGTTGACAATGAGTGTGTTGGTTGTAGACATTCCCCCTCAATATGGAATGTTATTGTCAAGAAAATGGAGTGCATCTATGGGAGAAGTATTCAATGTGATTTGTTATTTTTCACTTTCAACACAAATGGTGAAAACATCAAAGTATCAAGGGAAACCATAACTCCTCATATGATTGAGGAGCAATATAAACTATTTCTTGGATACTAAGATGGGGTGATTTAAAGTGCAGGAGAATCAAGCTACAAGAAAATCACAATATACATTGTTGTCTAAAGATGTAAATAATTTATCTCAACAAACTAAGTTATGGGTAATGTATTTTGATGGTGCTAGTTCTAGGGAGGGGGTTGGTGCTGGGGTTTTGTTGATATATCCCTCTAGAAGAACCTTCAAATTTTCATTTACTTTGTTGTTTACATGTACAAATAATGTGGCAAAATATGAGGATCTTTTGATAGGTTTGAGATTAGCTACAAGACATGGAATCAAATGCATCATAGTTATTGGAGACTCTGACTTAGTGGTATCTCAGATTAGATCCAAATGTGCATCCAAGAATCATAGATTGAAACAGTACCAAAATGCAGTCTGGGATGAGTTAGAAAGTTTTGATGTATTTGGTATTGTCTGGATGGATAGGAGCTAGAATAGGATGGCAGATTTATTGGCCAACATTGGTCTAAGGCAAGGAGATATTACTTTTGTTGGAATTTTTGAGATAGAAGTTCAGACTAGGCCTTCAATACCAGACAATTTGGATAGCTCGCAAGTATTTGATGATGATGTAGATATTGTGAGATAGGTCTTGCCAACAAAGAAATAGATATCAGTAAGTATGTGAAAACCATCGATCGAAAAGATACTATCTTAGGGAAAAAGATATTGCATTTGAAGTCAAATAAAGTCCCAAAGGGACTAGTTGTTTTATAAAGAGCCTTTGACATTAAGGATAAACCATACTCTACTACATGCATAAATAAGTCTAGTGATCTAGAGGAGGTTAATGTGGGAATAGAGGAAGTTCCTAATAATTTATTTAGTGGTGAAAAAATGTCACCTAAAGTCAAGGAGGATCTGACTAATCCTTTAAGGAAGTACAATAAAGTCTTTGCTTGTACATATGATGACCTAAATGCATATAATGAGGAGTTGTTTCAACATGAATTCTCATTGAAGGAAGATGCCAAGCCCTTTAGGCAAAATAAAAGGCCCATAAATCAAACCCTAAGGCCTAAAATGGAGCAGGGTTTGAAGAAAATGAAAGATGCTAGGATAATTAAGCCCATTAGGTATTCTTCCTAGGTTTCCAATTAAGTCTGTGTCAAGAAGAAGAATGGGGATGTCAGGTTGTATGTCAATTTCAAAAATTTGAACATATCCTCCTTAAAGGACAACTATGCTCTCCACAATATGGATAATATTCTACAGAGAGTCACTGGATGTGAAATCATGTCCATGATGGATGGATTCTCTCGGTATAACTAGATTATGGTCAAAGAGTCAGACCGGTTTAAGACTACTTTTACCACACCATGGGGAACATATGTATATATGTTAGGATGCCTTTCAGTTTAATCAATGTTGGGGCTACTTTCCAGAGGGTCATGGATGTTGCATTCTCAGATTTCTTGCAAAAATTTCTTGAGTTCTATCAGGATGATCTCATAGCTTACTCAAAGAAGGAAGAACAACATTGTGAACATCTAGAAAATATTCTGGAAGAAGTTTACATTGAACAACCTAGAGGATTTCCAATTCAGAAGGTAAGAACATGATGTGTAAATTACAAAAAGATTTATATGGATTGAAACAAACACTTAGGGCATGGTATGAGAGTTTGCACTCACATCTAATTCAGATTGGTTTTTCTAGGATAATTGACAACAAAAATATGTACTTAAAGGTTGAAAAAGATCACAAGTTCCTAATTGCAGACATATTTGTAGATGATATCATTTTTTGTGGAAATGAAGAGACGAGATGGTAATTTGAGATGTCTATGTTTAGGGAAATTAATTTCTTCATTGGATGGCTAGTTAAATAGATGAAATATGGTATCTACATAAGCCATTACAAATATGTAAGATACATATTCAAGACCTTTGGGCTAGAGGACTCAAAACCGGTTGGTACCCCTTTGGTAGCTGGTTGCAAACTGTCAAACAAAGATTATTCTAAAATGGTGGATGAAACACTCTACAGGTTCATGATCGATAAGCTACAATATGGGGTACACAGTAGACCAGACATATCATAAGAAGTTGGATTAGTGGCTGGAATTTTTTCTAATCCTGAGGAATCTCATTTGGTTGTTGTGAAGAGAATCTTCATATATCTTAAGGGGACTGAAGATTATGGTCTTTGGTATGAACATAAAGGTTATTTATCTTTGAATATGTTTACTGATGTTGATTGGGAAGGTAATTTTGATGATCAAAAGAGCACAAGTAGAGGTGTATTCTTTCTCCGAGATAGACTTACATATCGTGGACAAGCAAGAATAATAATTGTATATCTCAATCAAAATCTAAAGCTTAGTATGTTGTTACAATTAACTATACTCAGATAGCATGGATCAAGAAAAATTTGGAAAGAATTCATCAAAAAGTAACTGAACCAGTGGTTATTGTTTGTGACAACACAAGTACTATTAACATTTCAATGAATCTAGTGATGCACTCTAAGACTAAGCATATAGCTATCAAATATCATTTTATTAGAGAACAAGTACATGAAAAGTAAGTAAGGTTGGAGTATGTGCCAACTAAGGAGCAGTTTGTTCATATTTTATCTAAACCATTGCATAAGGATACTTGTGAGTATCTAAGAGGTAGGTTAGGGGTCATTCCCATATCTATTTTTAATTAAAATAAGATGCAGTTGCAACCATCCTCATGTATTTGTTGATTATATTTTTGTGTGGATTGATGTTGTGGGACTACTCCTTAGGGAGAGCAGTCTATGTAGTAATGTTATTTGAGTAGTCAGGTACATGATAGGAGATATCATGAGTGTTTGGTACCTTTGAAATTGTTGTCAAAGGGGGAGAAGATGTATGTGTGTATGTCAAAGGGTGAAGTTAAGTGAAAGGGGGAGTATTTGCAGAATAGGTGAAAGACAGAAGTGGAAACAATTTTATCCTTAGTGTTTCATGTTAAATATATTGATGTAATCTACTGAAAAAGGGAGTGTTGGAAGAGATTGTTTCCACAAATGCCAAAGGGGGATATTGTTGGCATATCTGATTAAGTGATGGTAAGTGACTATTGGAGATGTTATGATATAGATTTGATTACAAGATGATCAGATATTATATTGTCATTGATGTGAAATATCGATTATGTGTACTTAGTATATTTTCAAGCATAATTGTAATGAATGAAGGGTTACAATGACTTGAAGCGGTTTCTATCTTTATGGGAGATTTAGGTATTTCTCTAGATGTCTAATGTATGACTTCTACTGCTGAAGTAACCTTATGACAGAATTGTGATTAGTTGAAGTATAACACTACAACTACTAGAATAGTTAATGACAGTTAATAGATGATTTGAATGTCTTGTCAAATATTTGATGTATCTCATGGTGCGATTACACTATAAGATAGTAAAAAAAGGTCAGATGTTATAGTTGCAACCACAACTACTTTGAGTGACCAGTGTGAAGGATCAATGATCGGTGACTTGAAAAAGAGTTTGTAACAGGTTAAGTGTTTGTGTTCTTGAGCAACAGTGGATAAATATTTGATTAGTGATTAAAAATGAATGTATCACTATATGGTGACGTGTATTCATGATATAAGGTGGTGATTTGGCATCACCTTGTTCAATTTCATCTTGTGGAGAAGATTCTAGAGTAATTTTTTGTTTGGTCAAAATGTGTTTGACTCCTTGGAAAAATTTCTTGTGTAAATCATTGTGTAGGGCGATGTGATCTTGAAAATATGTTTTGTCCATTTAATTTGTTTTGTGGTACGTTGGATTTGAGTAGGATGTTTGAAATTCTATTTTAGGGCTTGATTAAGGTGTTAGACTTAAAATTTTAGTATATAATGGATAAAATTGAATGCTAAATTTTTTGATCATGTGTTGAGAAACTGTGGTGTAAGGTGCATGTTGCAATCAGGACACAAAAGAGATAAGTATGCTTAGAATAAATCATGTGGTTCAGTGGATCTAATCAAGCTATGACGCCTCACCCCGAGCCCCATCATAGATTTCTAGATTTCTGCTTATGATAGACTTAGCACATGATACATTATATTTGGATGCACTATGGATTTTATGCTTTATGTCATGGATTGATCATTTTGGATGTTGGATACATGATACTTTATGATGCACATGATGGACTATATTATTTTTCTATTATGGACCTTTCATTTCAAGACATTTGATTTGGAAAAACATTATGATTATGTGATGGATTAATGATGATATGAGAAGTACTAGAAATTGACATTTAATTCAATTATCGTGTGATGTGAATCTTACTTGATGATTATGTGCTTAAATGAAATCATTATTGCTTTTGATCTTAGGTGATAAAATTTAGTATGTACATGTTTCCTTAAGATTTTGAATGTTGTTTATTTCCTAATGAAGTATGTTTTATCTCCTTGGACTACTGATATTTGGATTCAGTGTGAAGGTATGAGACCATGGTATTAAATCTGGGGAAGCAAACATAGGTATATGTGAACTCAGTTTAAGCCAAGGTTGCGTATAATGAGAGACAAGACCTCATTGTATCATGATTTAATTTGTAAACGTAAATGTTGGTTGTTGGAATTTAGTTCATAAATGTTATTTTCATATTTAAATTCTATGTGCTTTATGCTCAAGTGGATAAGCATGTGTTTAGTGATGTATAAGTGTTTGTATGTGTCACTTGACACTTGTGTATGTACTTAAGACCATGACATGTCCACTTGGGGATTGGGTGTCCACCTACCTAGGTTAGTACCAAGTAGATCCCCATGTGTTATCCTTGATTAGAGAGCTAGAACTGTGGTCACTTCGATGAATTTTCATGAGTAAGCTTTTAGTGGACTTTTGGGGGGTTAAAAAAGTGCCTAGGGGTGTGTTAGGGTCGTGTCTAGGTAGCCCAATTTTTATACCTATGGGTAAGGGCCATTTTAAACCCTAGGAAAACCCTTGGTTGACCAAGAAACCCTTCCAAAAGTTGGATTTTTAAGTTGGACGAAAATCAACTTTTGGAAGCATGATCTTGGATAGACCACCCTTCCATTTTGATGCAAAGACCTTACTTACATTTTTGAGTTTCCCTTTTTGGGTCCATTTTTAGAAAGTTGTAAGAGGCTTAGGGAAGAGAAACCAATTACAGGCTTTAATTTTCCCCATGAGCTTCTAGTGGCCTTTTTAGTGGTGACTCTCCATGTTGGAGAGTTTGAACAACCACTCTCTAACTTAGAGACTTGGCTAGAATTGGTGAAGCTTGGAGAGGAGGACATAGGCTTTAAGGGAGCTCTTCAACAAATTTCTTGTCATAATTTTGGACTTAGGTTGGTGGAAATCTTACATCTCACATCTTGTTGTTTTTATTTTGTGTTGCAAAGAAGATGAATGTAGCATGTTAGCGTGCTTGAGGAATGTAGAAGTTCTCTTGTGATCAAATTCAATATTTTGTGTAACATGTTCTTGTGTTTTTTTTTTGGTTTTTTTTTTTCTTTCTTTGTTGTTATTTGTTAATGGGAGTCTAAAGGCCCAGTCACCCTTGGGAGGGAAGAGTAGCCTTGGGGGTGAAGGAGTTTGACAACCCTTGGGTGTAGAATCTCTCCTCAAGGAGGAGAGGGAGAAATCATGGAGTATGGGCTAGATGAAGCCATCATTTTTTGTTATTTTTTTGGGGGTCATAAGGGTATTGATCTTGGCTTGTAGCCATGGGGGTCATAAGGGTGTTTTGGTAAATGTGGGAAAGATGAAAAATGGTATTTTTTTTTGTACACCTTGTGAGGGCTTTGTTTATTGCTTTTGGGATTGGCCTTCTCCCCTTGGGTACTTGGTCCACTTCACCCCATTTTAGGGTCCTTGAGAGACCCCATTGTGAAAGCCTTGGTTGGGAGTCTTTGTGAGTGTTACTTGTTTTGCATTTTTTTGTTGTTGTATATTTGTAACCCTCCTTTGTTTGGTTCCCCAAGCTCAGGGGTGGCCTCTTAGAGGCCTAGGTTGGGAGGTGAGCATCCCAGGGTCTTTTTGTGTCCCTTCTTATTGCAGATTATAAAGGTTGGAGCTCTTATAAAATTTGAGAGTTGAGTTTGGAAGAATAGAATTTCTTTAACATCTTTAGATGTTCTTGTAAAATCTTATGAGGCAATATAGAAAACATGATATTTAGAGAGAAAACATGTGAGTTCATGTGGCTGAAAATATGTAAATTTGTGAGACATTGGAAGTTTAGTTAGCTCCTTTTGATATTTCAGATTTTAGTGTTTATGCACTTGAATAAATAAAGTTTTATTATTATGAGTAAATTTATGTTTATTTGATTTACGTTATATGTTTCAAAAAGTAACCTAGATACACACCCTCAATGTGTTGATAAGTTGTTTCTCTTTTTCTTTTTCTTTTTTAAAACATAGTATAAGCTTGCATCCATATTTATTGTCCTTTAAAGAAGATTAATATTTTGGTTATTTTCCAATAGTTACTACTTAAATAAATTTGTATTAGTTAGTTAACCCTTATTGTCCAAGCATGCCTTTTCTTCTTGCAAAATTAAAATTTAGGTAAAATAGGAAAGCTCATGAAAGAATCTATTTTAGTTCTCCTATCTAGTTGTGCATGTGTTAATTGTTGGCTGATTATTTACTTTAAAGTATTGTTTTCAACAAAGTATTATTGACTATTTTTTTTTCAAACAAAAAAAAAATGGTTATATGAATAAAATAGATCTAGCTAATTAT
>MU227469.1:1085362-1096619 GCA_018584345.1 Thuja plicata | reverse complement strand
TATATATATATATATATATATATGAAAATTTATATACATAGTTGCATGTATATATATTTACATGTATATAAATACATGTGTATTTCATGAGCTTCTTGGTCTTCTCTCATGGTTTCCACACCTGCACATTTGTTTGAAGAAAAAAAAAAAAGGAGGCTAGGGTTGGAAGAAAATAGAAGAGAGATTTTAGAGGAGAAAAGAAAAGGATGTTTGTTTTCACTACTTCATATTTTGACCCTAGCACTAATTTCAAATTACGTTCAGGACTTGCAAAATATGAGAGGGAAAATGGTCTTTAATATTATTTTTAAAGAAAGAGTCTTTTAGTGGGAAGCTAAAAATATTTTTTATATTATTTTAGGAAAGTAATTTTTTTTCCTCTTTTAGTGGAAATCTTTTTCTAATTTTATTTTTTAATTGGGTAACCTATTGTGCACTTGTAATATTCATTTCTAAATTGTTTTAATAAGATGTTTTAAGAAATTTATTGGAGGATGTAATAATTTAATACTTTAACCTAGTCAACAACATTAAGAAGTTTAAATTAACATTGTTTATAATATTTAACAAATTGTTCAGCAGGCAGGACCTGGGGGTGTTGCGCATGAGCACAGTAGGAGACCCCACCTAGGATCATGGAGGAGAAGGTTGACCATGAGGGTGAGTCAGTACACATGCCACCTCTAGAGGTAGTGGTTCTATCTTATGAGAGGGCACCCGGTGACATAGGGGACCACATTAGGGAACTGGGTGTGTGTAGGATCATGGTATGCCAAAAAGTGGCAATGTGAAAAAGAAGTCTTGATTGGTAGAATGATAAAAAAAATCTATAAATTTCAAATTGTATAACATTTTTTAAATCTAAAACATGTGTCACATTCTACACTTCACCTACTATAAGGAAAAAATAAAAAAATTTCAATTTGCTTAAGTTTAGACTAAGTTGAGGTGGTCAGACACGAGAGTTTTTATATTCTAAAAAAGTTGTAGAAGATAAATAATAATTAATTATTTACTTGGAAAAAAATAACCAAAAAATATGTGTCACATCCGAACATGAGTGTACTAATTCAATCTAGAATCTAGTAAAGAAAAATTATCATTTGATTGTGTTTAAGGTGGTCAGACATACACCCACTTCTTATCTTTTTAGTCCTGGTTGATAAACTGGTTGAAAAATAGATATAGCTTTCAAACACTACAACATTTTTGAAATCCTAAATATGAGTCACATTCTATGCTTTTCCTACTACAATAAAAAAAATAAAAATTTTCATTTTGATGAAGTTTAGACTAAGTTAAGGTGGTCACACATAAAAAATTTTACATTCTAGAAAAGTTGTAGTAGAAAAATCATAATTAATTATTTACTTAGGAAAAAATTACAAAAAAAACTGCATCACATCTAGACATGAGTCTACTACTTATATTTATAATATTGTAAAAAAATATTATCATTTTATTGTGTTTAAGGTGGTTAGACATACACCTACTTCTTATCTTTTTCCTAAAATTTTCATACTATTGCATATAAATTTGAAATTTCACCATATAGAATATATTATTTTTAAAAATGGCTTGTTGAAAAGAAACTAAATTCAATTTTCTACATATTCTCTTACACATTTTTTTATATAAGACTGATAACTTGTTCAACATTTTACGTCAACTTTCCTAAACCTAATTTTCTAAATTTTCATTGCCACTTAAGGGCTTGGTTTGGCATACCATGATTCTGCACATACCCAACTAATACGCCTTAACCCACCACCTTTTTTAGGATCCATGGGTGGGAGTGAGGCTGAGGCTTTTCTTTTGAGTCTTGACGGGTGCTTTGGATTGCACCCTTATGGGAGAAATACAAGGGCATGCTTTTCTATCCACTTGCTAAGAGGTTCAGCCGCTATCTGGTGGAGGACAAAGGATTTAAAGAGTAATCTGGCTATCAACACTCTCACTTGGAGCACTTTCTTAGAGAGATTCAGAGACCATTACCTATCTGAGCACTATAGACAATGACAGATAGATGAGTTCCATGATCTATAGTAGAGGGGACTCACTGTCACATAATATGAGTGTAATTTCCTAGAACTTCTACCCTCTGTATAATACATGAGAGATGATAAGATCAAGGTCAACCACCTTGTAAAGGGGTTGAATGCATCTATATCTAGTTCAATGTGCATGGTAGCACCAGGGAACCTTTGAAAGGCCATAGAAAAGACCTTGATTTCTGAAGATATTTAGGGTAGGGGACAAGATGCACAAGATCAATCTCAAAACCAAAATTCCATACCACAGAGTCCAGGGTATCAAAAATCACATTGGAAGGGTAAAAATAATAGCATACATTCTTTGGGGTCTTAGAAACCCCATCCACCTCAGCAACAGTCACATCAGGGATAGAGATAGAGGGATCATTAGGGGAAATAGGGCTCCAAGCCCAAATAGTGGCACACACAGGGTCCTAGAATGGACCAAAGGTCACAAGAATCATCTACACCCCCAGCTACGACTCAATAGTCATCCAAGAGTGGTTTTAGTGGTTCTAGTAGGACAAGGGGCTCATAGTTCTCTAGACCCTAGGGTACCCAGTTTAAGACTTGAGGACCATGTTACACTTGTGGCACCATGTGGCACTTGGCTAGGGACTTCCCTTAGGGAGGTGGTCAGTGCACTATAGCATCAAATCCCATCATTGGAAATATGGGTAGATCCCATAGAGTTTTTGCAATAGTTGATAACCGCTAGGAAGAAAATCAGGCTACTGTGATTGAGGTTTCAGGTATGATTGGACATTATAGAGTTACTATTTTATTTGACTTAGGTGCTACTGATTTTTTTGTTTCTCGATTGGTCATGGAGCATTGTGGGCTAGTGGCAGCTAGACAAGAAGTTTGTTGGGAGGTAGAGTTAGCCTCAGGTTCTAGAGTACCCATCACTTACTTAGTTAAGGATTACTAGATTTAGATTGGTATCATGACTACCATAGAAGATCTATGTATCACACCTCTTGGATCCTATGGAGTAGAACTTTTCATGGATTGGATTTATGCCCACAGGACCAATCAAGATTGTGGGCAAAAGAAGGTAGAATTCTTGGATGATGATGGCAATGCTACAATTATTCTAGGGGTTCAAAGGTCAGTATCCATTCGTATGATCTCCACTATGCACCTTAAGTGGAGCATGCAAAAGGGGTGTTAGTTATTTCCCATAACTATCAGTGATAGGGAAGAAGAAGAGGATAAGGAAACCTCCCTTGATGATCATCCTATGTTATTGGATTTTTTAGATGTGTTTCCTTTGGAACTACCTGGTATGCCTCCCCATAGAGCAGTAGATTTCCATATAGACCTCATTCCAGGAGCTGCTCCTATATCTTGGGCACCATACAAGATGTCTCCTAATGATCTTAATGAGCTCAAGATTCAGCTAGAGGAGCTCCTTGAGAAGGGACACATACATCCTAGTGTCTCTCCTTGGGGTGAACGAGTTACCTTTGTCAAAAAGAAGGATGGATGTCTTAGGTTGTGTATAGATTACAAAGAGTTTAACAAATTAACCATCAAGAACCAATATCCATTGCCTAGGATTTATAAATTGTTTGATCACTTGAAGGGTTACCATGTGTTCTCCAAGATACATCTTAAATTAGGGTACCATCAGTTGATAATTGTGGAGAGTGACATCCAAAAGACAACTTTCAGACCAAATACATACATTATGAGTTCACAGTTGTACCATTTGGTCTTATGAATTCCCCAACTATATTAATGAGCCTAGTGAATGGGGTATTCCACACTTTCCTTGAAAGATTTGTGGTAGTATTCCTTGATGATATTTTGATATATTCTCCTGATGAGAAGGAACATGAGGAGCACTTGAGGCAGGTGTTAGAGTGTTTGAGGGATAATCAGTTATATCGTATCTTGTCAAAATGTGCCTTCTTTGGATGAGGGGTTAGATATCTAGGCCTTGTTATATCAGGTGATGAGATCTCATTGGACCTATCAAATATGGATGCCATTATGAATTGGCCTTCAGCCACTACTTTGACCAAGGTTAGGAGTTTCATGGGTCTCACAAGTTATTAAAGACAATTTTTTGAGGGGTTCTCTAGAGTGGCTCATCCTATCACATCCCTTTAGTGAAAGGGAAAGAAATTACAATAGACAAAGAAGTGCGAGAGGGAATTTTAGGAACTCAAGAAAGCACTTACCAGTGCACCTATTTTAGTAGTACCAGAGTTGTCAATAGATTTTGTGGTTTGCATGGATGCCTCCTTAGATGGTTTGGGGGCGGTCCTTATGCAAGGTGGGTGAGCTATAACATATAAGTCTAGGAAACTTAAGAATCATGAGCTCAATTACCCTACCCATGACCTTGAGCTAGCGCAAGTGGTGCATGCATTAGTGAGGTGGTGACACTTCCTCTTAGGACATTGATTTGAGCTTTATTAAGACCATCAAAGTTAGCAGTATATATTCACTTAGTTGAACCTTAACGCTAGATAGCAGAGGTGGATGGAGTTCTTATGTGAGTATGACTTTGATGTCCATCATATCAAGGGGAAGAATAATTTAGTTGTAGATGCTTTAAGTAGCAGGCGGGATGAGTTATAATCAATGATCACTGACATAGATTTGAAAGATCATGTACTGTATCATTTACAGGAGGATGAGTTGTATGTGGAGGTTTTTCAGGTGGTCCAATCTCAGAGACCCATTGAGGGGAAGTTCTCAAAGTATTCCTTAGAGTTTGATGGACTATTATCTCACAGACGATGCATCTATGTTCCTTATTCTATGGATTTGTGGAATACTATTATGCTAGAGGTTCATAGAGCCCCTTATGCAGCGCATCCTGGAGTCAAGAAAATTCATGTTGATTTGAGACAACTCTATCATTTGCTAGGCATGAGGCAGCACATTGCATAGTTAGTGGACTGATGCCTTGGATGCCAAAGGGTTAAGGAAGAGAATGGTCATCCTAGAGGGCTCCTTGATCCTCATGAGGTACCCAAGTGGAAGTGGGATGTTATATCTATGAACTTCATTGTTGTTCTCCCTATGTCTTCTCGTTGCCATGATGCCATCATGTAGACATCTAACAAGTTGACCAAGGTTTCCCACTTCTCACCAAAGTTGACATTTGATATTTGACAAGTTGACCAAGGTTTCCCACTTCCCAAATTCCTTATAAGATCATTTTTGATAGGGATTCTCTCTCTACATCATCTTTTTGGAGCAAATTGCAGACAACTTTGGGCACTAGGCTCATTTTTAGCATAGCTTATCACCTAGAGAAAGATGGTTAGACAAAGAGGGTTAATCAGGTGCTCAAGGATATGCTTTGTATGTATGTTATGGACCATTAGGTTAAGTGGGAGGAGTACCAACATTTAGTAGATTTTTCCTATAATAATGGGTATCATTGATCCTTGGGTATCCCACCCTATCTAGCCTTGTACGATAGACCTTGCAGGACACCTTTGAGTTGGGATAGGATTGAGGATAGGGTAACCATTAGACCGTAGTTAGTTCTTGAGATGGAGAAACATGTAGCCTTGCTTAGGAAATGTCTTAGGGAGGCACAGGATAAATAGAAGTACACCGATGCTAAGAGGATAATTGGGTCTACATGGTTGGAGATAGAGTCTTCTTCATAGTGTGGCCACATAAGAGTCCAATCCATTTTGGAAAGGCCTCTAAGCATGCACCTCGATTTGTGGGACCATTTGAGATTTTGGAGAAAATAGGACCAGTTTCCTACCATCTAGCTCTGCCACGTAGCCTATCACGCATGCATGATGTGTTTCATGTTTCTGTTTTGAGAAAATTTATTTATGATGACTCTCACATGATAGATTGGGATGCCTTATAGGTGGATTCAGACGTGTAGCTAGCATTGGAGCCTATTCACATTTTGGCATGTCAGACGCAGGGCCTTCGAGTCCAAGAGTTGGAGCTGGACCAAGTTAGAGTTCAGTGGGATTGCTATGATGAGGTTATAGCTTCATAGGAGGATGCAACTCATATGAGAGCATAGTATCCCCATATTTTTGATGAACTCCAAAAGGATTTTCATGCCTAGGGGGGATGTAATGCCTCACCCCGAGCCCCATCATAGCCTTCCAGATTTATGCTTATGAAAGACTTAGCACATGATACATTATATTTGGATGCACTATGGATTTTATGGATTTTATGCTTTATGTCATGAATTGATCATTTTAGATGTTGGATACATGATACTTTATGATGCACATGATGGACTATATTATGTTTTTATTATGGACCTTTCATTTTGAGACATTTGATTTGGAAAAACATTATGATCATGTGACACTAATACATTTGATAGCTATTTTCTCCCTTTAATTTTGACCAAGGCCTTTTTTGGCTTGTTAGAATTTTTTTGTTTGTTTATGACACCGATTTGGTAGAAATTTAGATGAGCCTAAGTTTGTCAAAAGTTTGACCAATGCGGGATATAAATTTTAAAAAAAAATTGAAAAATGAAACTCATTTTTCAGTTCACTCATGGGTGGGAAGAGGGATCGAGCACAGTGTGTTTTTGTGAATCCAAGCACCTCAAAACCTGTAGGTTAGGGCAAGACCAAAATGTTGTTATTTTCTGCAGATTAGTTGTTTTACAATACTTTCCAGAGTGATGAAATTTGTTGCAAATCATGCGGTGACTCTCAACTACATGAACTCCTTGCTATTTGTGTGCCCTCTTATGAGATTCTAATCTAATAGGTAGTCGATGATATGTTGTTTCAGATTCCTCTCAGCTTCAAACACATTCTTCACCTAGCTATGCTTAAAAGGTCAATGCATAGACCCCTAGAAAAACAGGGAAAAAAGGTCAAAACCCTAAAAAGCCACCACAAATGAACTCAAAATCAGAAATATAAATAGTAAATAGGATTATGAAGGAAACTGACAAATTTATGAGTTAAATGTTATGAACCTGACCAGATTCAATTATACCTTATTAGAAATTGTCTCACGATAGTAAGACTTCACAATTTCTTTCATGTCCTTGCAATAATAAAATATGCCATCACATTTTTATAAATGATCTGGAATCAATTGGAACAATAGTTGTGATATTTTTTAATTTGAATCACTGTTATTAGAGAATGAAGTCTCTATCATATCAAGATTCCTCACAGTCTACAAAGGGATATTGATCAAGCTTCAACGATGGATATCAAGAAAGGAAGAACATATTTTGTTAGGGGGTTTTTATTTCAAACCAAACATTAAACCACCACCGAGAGCCATATGTTATGAGAAGTAGAAATCCCTTGGAAGAGACACCTCATTTCGATATTGGCTCAAAATACATGTCTCTCCATTTCTCTTAAAGGGGTATAAATGGACAAGACCCTTGTTGGTTAAGGGGGAATAGAATCACAAGGGAAGGAATAATACTTACAAGTGTGAATTATATATTGATTGTGGTATGGATTTTCATACATAATGGAATAATTCTAAGTACATTTGCATATTTTTGAATTAATATGCATTACTATTTATGCTTATCTGACAGGGTATAAAAGATAATTTAGGGTGTGTTACTATATATGAATGGTTTAATATAGAAAACACATGATTAGATATAAGATGTTATGCATATTTACACTGTCTGACTACTATAACCAGCCATGGTAAAGAAACTAAGAATAAAAAGTAGGGGAACGGTGATGGGGTCATCTTCTAGGTATGCCACCTCATGATATAAAATCGGGGAGTCCCATGGGGCCAAAGGGGTACAAAAGGGTACTCCCTTTGGTCTTAAAAAGGATGGACATCTAGGACACCCTAGTGTGAATTCTCCTCATTTCTCTCTATCATGGTAAGTGAATACATTAAGAATGTTCAATCATGGGAAGTAGGATAGAAGTGGCAAGATTGAGGGGAATGGTTATAGTATAAATATTTCTCCAGAGTATCATATTTAAACATAAAAGACCAAGAGAATAAAATCTCAATTTCCCTTCTTGATGGAAGAGCATCCTTCAATCAATCATGCACAACCTCTAGTTGGCTGGCATAGCACAGTTTGATAGTGACAGTTAAAACTATTTGAGAATGATTGAACATAGTGGTACTGCATAGAAAACATAATAAAATATCAAAATACCAAATCTTAGATGTTATTCCTGCAAGAAGAATTCTTTCAAATTAAGCCAAATAAATTGCTCTTTCCTGAGGCATGCCTATTAACAATAAAATAAATTTGAGATGTCATCATTGTCAAATGTAAATAGGCCACGTGTTACAAGCAGGATGAAAACTAGAAAGGTTGATTGTTAGATGCATATGTTACTAAGTTACATTCCCGTATAATGGTCATGCATCTGGAGGAAACAATTAGGATCTAGATTACCTATCTATAATTGATAAATGAGGAGAAGTGTACAAGAAGATGACATATGAGATCTAACCAAAAATCAATCATTATAGATAACTCTAGTACCTAAACAACTCAGTGATGTAGCTGAGTAAATTTATACAAACACAAATCGAATGGACATGACTAAACATGATAAAAAACTATCACCACATAAATCCATTATGCCTATTATAATTGAAGGAGCTCTATATAAGAAAGGGTGAGATGAAGTACTGCAAGGAGTAGTGTATGAACATGAATGAGAACAAAATTGGGGTTAGGCACATGAAGGTATTATGAGAGGGCATAATTTTGAAGATGCTAAAACCCAAAAGATATTGTTATTTGGATAATGGTGGCCCAACATTTACACAATTTTAGAATCACTATATGAAGAAATATGATATCTCCCAAAGAATTGGAATGCGTATTACCTGTGATGAAATTTCCTTACAACCTATATTAGCATATGCCAAATTTTAGTGGCAAAATCAACAGTCGTATTAAATCTACTATGGATAGATAAGAGATTAGAAAAAGTACCTTTGGGATGAAATAAATATCCTTCCACCATGGTAATTAGGCTCGTTAGTGTTCATGACGTTATGAGAAACAAGATCAGAATTTCCTCAATATCTACAATAACAAATTATTAGTTTATAAAGAACGCTAAAGTCAAAGTTAGTATGCTCAACTACAAATTCATATCCCCTAACAAATTTTCAAAAAAAGAGACATGTAGTTTGGGTGTATGGATAACTCCCACCATTTGATCAAATAGCCACTTTGCAAGACATAAAATACACAAGTAACTCACAAAATCTAGATTTTGAAAGGTGAGACAAAGAAACAGGAAATGGAAGAGTAAGAGAAGTGAAGAGAGATGCATAGGCATCACCCAAAATGAGAAGCAATAAAGAGAAAACTAAATTGAATCCTTAAAATGAAAAAAAAATACGTATAGAAACTACCTACCATTCACTTTCACTTTTATGAGAGATGAGTTTGTGAGCAACTATTCAAACAGAGGTCATTAAATTTCACTTAAAAGATACACACTTGAATTCGGATAACAATATCATAATTTTACTGGACTTAGCCATTAAATTTACTCCGTTGAACAATGCAATGGTTGTCTAAATATTTCTCGGTCAATCCCTCGATTATTATCCATATACAAACAAGGGATGATTAAATGCTAAAATTAATGTGGCATTGGATTCTCAAAAATTGATGAGATAGGGCCCTCCTTACTTACCATTCTCACCAAACCTCAACCGGGATTGAATTGCATGTGCTTATTTATTTTGGTGACTGTAAATATTAAGTATCGTTGCACCAAGCCTTACGAAGGAAAAATCTGTCTCACTTTCAATTTCTTGGAGGGTAACACTTCTAGAGTGAAATATAACTTTGGGAGATATGATATTGGGAATTGTGGTGAAGAATCAATGCAAAATAATTTGCTTCCAGTGTTGTTATGGCCATTTCTTGATCCATTTGTTCTTTGGTTGTCAAAATTTACCTATGATTTGAAGTTAGAGCCAAGCATAATTGAACCCACAAAATTTAGCTAGATTGGTAGCTGATTTCAGGTAATCTTCAAGAAGATTTTATCACTCCTCTATGACTTTTATATGCAGTTAATGTCTCATTTTTATAGAAATTTTAGATTTTAAAGAGTTATTGTTGATCGATTACACAACCCAAAAAGAAAAATTAGAAATTTGGTTGTCCAAGGATTGTTGTCTGCTAAAAAAGTCTATAACATTTTTATACAACTACTCAGGGGTTACCATTTAGGGCTGTATACGTGTGATAAATTCATAATAGTTTCATAGATGATTAGGATATGTATGTACATACACTACTTTTCTATGTAACAAGTATAAAGAAGTTACCTCAACCATAATTTTTAGGTAGAGTTTCTTCAGGAACCATAAAGTAAATAGCCACTATACTAATTATGTCTTCTGTCTATTCTAATTTAAACTCCATCTTTTAAACAATCTCTATGGATTCATCAACAATGTTAGTTTTTCCCAGAGACATAGGAATATTCAATACTGAAATCATAAGCCTGTAACTTACCCATTTTTCCTGTCTATCATTCAAACGCTTCTAATTGAGGAAGAATTGCAAGAAGTTATGATCTATTTAAAAAGGGACTTTGAATGTAATAAAAATTATTTTTTAATACTTGAATGGAAAAATAAATTACAATAAAATAAAACAAAGGGCCTGAAAAAAACAACTACAAAAGAGAGGTCCAGGCACAAAAGAAATCATCCAAATTTGTCATTTTACTAATCCTTTGGTTTTGGACATTGAAGCATTCAAGGATGAAAACTCTTTATGTTGGAGTTCCAAAGGACAAAACCCTTGGTGTTAGAGTTTTACAAGACAAAAAAACTCTCAGATTTCCATGCTTGGATTCAGGGATGAAAACCGTCATCTTCATTTGGGATAATTCTATTCAAATATTTCACTTGAGCTTATAAATTGAATTCATTCATAGTTTGCTACACTATGCTGCAGTGATTTATTGAAGATTCTTAGATTTCAGCTTAAGGAAGTTTGGATTGACTAATATCTAATTCTGGATAACGCCAAATTCCATGTTTGGGTCCATGAATAAAAATGGATTTGGAATTATGAAATTCTAATTTTCCCCCAAAAAGGGTATTTATTATTCCACCTAAATTGGTGGAATTGGAATTTCGAATTCCAATTCCAATTTTTACAAAAGAAAATTTAATATCTCATCGGATCCGTGACATTATAGGTGTTTAAATGTGTGTATGTGTGTATATGTGTAAATATACACAAATATATATATATATATATA
>MU227469.1:1008711-1042177 GCA_018584345.1 Thuja plicata | reverse complement strand
GTTGCAGTAGATTAGATGAATGAATGGTTAAAGAATATAAAAATGCAGAAATGTATTAAAAGATTTAAGTGTTACTAATTCACCCCTCCCCTCTCAGTAACTCTGTTAATCCTGAATATTTCCAACAATATATATATATATATTAGTAAAAAAAAGAGAGAAACATGTGTAAACTTGATATTTAAAACTTGTAGCTTTTTACAAAAATATAATAAAAAAATAAATTAGTTTGGGAGCCTGGGTGTTTCTAGTGTCGCGAGAGGGAGGCATGGGTCCTCCCCCACCACAATGGTGGCAGCACCACCACCTTGGTGGGAGGGGCTTCAACCTCTTCCCCACTCCCCATCCTCCTACGTTAAACAAAATATCGTGCGCAATATAAAACACAACAGAAATATATATATATATATATATATATATAAAGGGAAAAAAATTATAAAAAACTTAGTTTGGGAGACCGCAGTATTTCTGGTGTGGAAAGAGGGAGGCACGGGTCTTCCCCCACCACGGCTTCTGCACAACGGCAGTGGAAGCCGCCGACTGTGCTGCAATAGTGGTGCCGACACCACCATCGTGGTGGGAGGGGCTACGACCTCTTCCCCACTTCCCATCCTCCTAGATTAAACAAAACAGTGTGCGTTGTATCAAGCACAACATAAAATAACCCCCCCCCCCCGCCATTATATATGTTAANAAAATACCCCCCCCCCCCCGCCATTATATATGTTAATGGATTCAACAAAAAGAAAATAGAGAATGAGTTAAAATAAAAGAAAAATAGAGACATTTATACCAGCATTTTAGTGCATCTAGTAGATTTGTGTGTGTGTGTGTGTGTGTAAATGTATATACATAGTTGCATGTATATATATTAACATGTATATAAATACATGTGTATTGCATGAGCTTCTTGGTCTTCTCTCATGGCTGCCACACCTACACATTTGTTTGAAGAAACAAAAAAAAGAGGCTAGGGTTAGAAGAAAATAGAAGAGAGATTTTAGAGGAGAAGAAAAGTATGTTTGTTTTCACTACTTCATATTTTGACCCTAACCCTAATTTTGAATTAGGGTTAGGGATTGCAAAATATGAGAGGGAAAATGGTCTTTAATATTATGTTTAAAGAAAGTGCCTTTTAGTGGGAAGCTAAAAATAATTTTTATATTATTTTAGGAAAGTATTTTTTTTTCTCTTTTAGTGGGAAAGATTTTTCTAATTTTATTTTTTAATTAGGTAACTTATTTTGCACTTGTAATATTCATTTCTAAATGGTTTTAATAAGATGTTTTAAGAATTTTTTTGGAGAATGTAATAATTTAATACTTTAACCTAGTCAACAACATTAAGAAGTTTAAATTAACATTATTTATAATATATTTAACAAATTAAAATACATAATAATCTATATGATTATTATATAAATTATCCAAAGAATAGAAAATAATTAATGAATTTTATTATCATTAGCAATTTAAAAATTGTTATATCGATCTCTTTTAAATTAATTAGATTCTCTATTTAAAGTGTTACTCTTAGAGATTAAAATTAAAATTATTATTTTTATATATTATAATCGACTTTTAAAAGAAAATATTGGAATTAAAAACCTAGTGTATTATAATGTTAGGTATTTAATTATTTTAATTTAATGGAGATTTATTCTCAACATTAATTTGATTTTAGTCTCGTATTCAGATTTTCAACTCTTGAAATTAAAATAGTTTAATTTAATACAAAAAATTAATTTAATTTAGCCATCAATTATATAGTTAAAAGAAATAATTTTTAACCCAATAATGTTATTTGTATGAGACCAATATATTGGCCATTGTAAAAGTAGTGTTTTTTGTGGAATCACTTGTAAAGTTGAAATAATTAATATTTTTGGAATCAATACGTACTAAATATTAGTAAGATTAATTATAAGAATTCTAATAATGGTTTAGGTTTAATAAATCTTTGAAAACACATTTTTAGCCATAATTGGAATGGTGTAAGTAAACCCCCTCTAGTGAACTTGTTCAACCTAAGCCTATATTTTTATTTTAGGGTTAAGGGATGTTGACATAAGAACATGATCCCCCTTGACCCTAGAAGTGTTCCCATTTCATTGTAACCTAGTACCCTTTGGTTAGTTGCAAATCTATCTTAACACGCTTAGAAATCCTTTTAACTATATCCCTTAAAACTCTAATTTCTTTTTTTTTTTTAAAAGGTTGTTGCGTTTTTGGATGCGAGATTTATGGGTATGACACAAGAAATGGTATTGTTATTTTACAAATCATTTTTCTATTTGTCCCTAATAGTTACTGTCAGTAATAATTGAGAGGGGGGGGGGTGAATCAGTGGCCTCAAAATATTTCCAATAATCAACCCAAAAAAAACTTAGTACCATGCAATATTAAGCCTCTAGCTATCTTCAGTCTTATATGATGAATGCCTTCAAATACTTTTATCAAATTACTACTGCTTGGAATGCTTTCTAAAACCTTCTACTATATGTTTACCATGTAGCAATATGTTACTTTACCGATAGACAATAAATTATCTAGAGTATACCAATCAATCCAATTAAGTTAAGTGTATGCAAAACACTAAAGTAATGACTCATAAACACATTGACACATGGAATTTTAATGTGGAAAACTTGTTGAGGGAAAAACCACTTGGGACCGGTAACTTAAAATTTTTACTATTGTGAAGTGATCTCGGTGAAGAGCCAACCATGTTAAAGGTTACAAATACACTGTTAGGTGTGACCTTCTTAGAGGATTTAAACATTTAGTCTTTCACTTGATATCTGGCATCTCTATGCTGCCTTCCTTGATCAAACACTCACTTGGCCTATCAATAGGTATCTGGCATCTCATGCTATCTTCATGACCAAACTTTTTGATACTCCTTGGGATGTATCTCAATATAGAAAGGATGTTTAAATCCTGCTTGGTTAAGAGACTTTTTGAATCAATGGTTAAACTGAAACACTATGATCTCTTGACATAAAACTTATACTTGCATATTTTTAGATCTAGTGTAATCACATAAAAATATTCTGATCAATATATCTTAGTTTATACCTTTTCTCCACTTTAATTCTTCTCGGTGATGTTATGCTCTATTGCTCAGTGTCCATAGAAAACTTTAGCTCTTTCCTCAGCTTGTTGATCAGGACTATATGAAGTTTCTCTTCATTAATTTCTCTTTAGCATCCTCTTTTCACTCTACTCCCCCATAATTCATAATGAATTGAGTTATCTCTTTATAAACATGATATAACCATTGTTGGGTTCTTTATCTTGGCATGATCCATAATTCTCACCAATTAGATTTAAAGAAAAACTCATGTTTTATCTCGTAGAGATCTTCTTGCCAACTAAAAAAACACCTTTAAATCCATTGCTTATCTCTAGCTTTATCTTGTTTGATGAAAACAAAGATAACTACTATTTAAGTCTATATATAGCTCTGCCAGCTAGATATTTTGTCATTTCTGAACTCAATTCAATTTCGATGTTTAACTCTTTGATAGCTTTGGTCAACACTTCATTTCTCCTTGGGCTTCTCCATTGGTTTGCACTATGTTTTCAAGCCGTCAATTTCCTTGTCATTCTATTTGTCCATAATTCTCATCGATGTGCTTGCTCAGGATATAATGTGACTTGAATTTTGGTGATCTATGTTTGTCTGTGTCCACTGACCATCAATGTTTGAAGTCACATTGTGAATGATTGTATTTTATGCATTACTAAAAGCATAATATTTATCTCTTTGATTCTCTAAATTCTTTGACACTTTGATTATAATCGATTAAATTATATCAAGTTGACATTAATGACAATACAATCCATTAACTGATTTAATGTCTTGTACTATCTTTCTGCATTACGGTGATCATCTTAACATCTTCAAATATTCAATCGGTTGCATGTCATCAATCTCTCCCTTTGGCATTGATGGAAACATACTACATTATCATACTATACTATTACTTATACAATATGAAATATAATAATTTCATCAAGCTTTCCTATTGTAACTACTACAAATTTCTAGCTCTCGATAAGCTTAAAAATAGCTTTGATTTGTTTCTTGTAGAGTGGTTGTCTTCAATCTTTAATCTCTTCACTGGATAGATGTGTCATCTGATATCCCTATTCTGATGTGTGCTCTACCTTGACTATTCCTCTTCTTGATAATCTCTTTTTTTTTTGATAGAAATCTTTCTCTTTTGCTTGAACTCTCTCCCTTTGTTACTTCTCTCCCTTAGATGTATATTTTATATGTAATGAATTTCTCTCCCTTAGAATATTTATTAGCTCTTCCTTATGATTCTCAAGAACTTTTATCTTTCTAGATAATGATATAATCTTCTCATTTTATCATATCTCTCTCTCTATATGTGATATGGAATCATCTCTCCTTTTGTATGATAAAACAAATCTCTCCCTAATGATAATTCTCCCTTATGATAATAATATAATTCTCTTCCTTTGACAACAATGCCAAACAAAAATAATTCTCTTGATTTATCATCTATATCATGTTCAAGAATATTCATATGCATACAATATATAATTACTGGTTCAAGAATATTCATATGCATACCATCCAGTAATTGTTTGATCCATGCAATATCAGAGTGATTTAGAGTAGCAGAAACATACTCTACTTCTTTAGTAGACTAAGATATGCATCCTTGCTTCTTGTTGATCCATGTGACAGTTTTGTCACCCATGAAGAATGTTCCTCCAGTTGTTCTTTTTCTCTCATCAAATTTTCCAGCCCAATCAGCATCTGTATAGACTTTTAGCTCAAATTTTCCATCTCTTTTGCACCATAAGCCATAGTCCTCAGTGTTCTTCAGATATCTTAGAATTCTCTTGACAACAGTCATATATGATTCTTTTGGATTATCAGAGAATCTTGCAACTATTCCAACTGCATGTGCTATATCTGGTCTTATGTGAACAACATACATTAGTTTTCCAATCATTGATCTATATAAGGTATAATTTGCCTCATTATATTTGTCTTCTTTGGTCAGCTTACATCTGGTAGCCATAGGTGTTCAAACTGGTTTTGAATCTTCAATCTTGAATATGTTAGCATTCCTTGATGTATTTGGACTGAGTGATTAATATGCCTGCATTTTGTTGAAGAATCTGTATACCAAGAAAGAATTTTATCTCACCAAACATAGAAATTTCAAATTCCTTTCTCATTTCATTAGCAAAGGATTTTAATAATATTTCATTTCCCACAAAAATGATATCATCAACAAAAATTTCAGCAATTAGAATATTACCATCGGTATCTTCTTTTAAGTATAAATTGCTATTTTCACTTGTTCTAACAAATTTTATGCTAACGAGATATGAGTGAATTATTTCATACTAGGATCTCGATGCTTGTTTCAATCCATACAAGGATTTATGTAGTCTACATACCATGTTTCTCTTGCCTAGATCAACAAACCCTTCTGGTTGTTCAATGTATACCTCTTCTTCGAGTATTCCATTTAGGAATGCAGATTTGACATCCATCTGGTATACTTTGAATCCTTTATATGCAACATAATCAAGTATGATTCTAAATCCTTCTAGTCTAGAAACAGGTGCAAAGGTTTCTCCATAGTCAATTCCTTCTTCTTGTGCATACCCCTTGCATACTAACCTTACTTTTTTTCTGGTGACTTCTCCATTCTCATTCAGCTTGTTTTTGAATATCCATTTTGTACCAATGATAGTCTTGTCATCTAGTCTTGGTACTAGTGTCCATGTATTTTTCTTCTCATTTTTTTCTATTTCGTCATTCATTGCACTCACCCATTCTTCATTCTCAAGTGCAGTGTTAACAAATTTAGGCTCAAAATAACAAAGTAAACATCTAGTGTTTAGTGACTTACTTCTTGTTATTGTTCTAGCCTTCTGTCTCCTATGATTTGATTCTATGGATGATGTCTTCTGACATAGTTGGCAAGTTTCAGTTTAGCTTTGTACTCATCATTCTGATCATCTTCTTCATGTTCATTTTCATCTCCATTGTTCGAAACATCATCTTGAGGATTATCCTAATTTTTGGTAATTATAGCCTAATGCTCGGTTGCAATGTTATGATTCTCAAGAGTGATACACTATTGCTCGGGTAGATTGTCAATTTTTGTATAAAAAAACCTATTGTAGTCCTCCGGCTCTTTTCATCTTTCCTTATCATTATTTTCTGCAAATTCATCTATTTTCACATTTGCACTTTCAATGATTTTTTTAGATGAATTGTTAAGGCACTTATAGGCCTTGATTTTTCTTGAGTACCCTAGAAAGATACCTTCTTCACTTTTGGAGTCAAGTTTCCCATTTCTATCATCCTTCAAAATATAACATGGACTACCAAAGATTGTGAGGTAACTTACATTAGGTGTATGACCATACCAAAGCTCATAGGGTGTCTTCTTTGTGTCCTTCAATTGTACTCTATTTAATGTGTAGATAGTAGTAGTGGCAGGTTTCCTCCATAAAGTTTGGGTGATGCTTTTCTCAATCATCAATTTTCTTGCACAGTCAACAATGATATGTTTCTCCTTTCAGCAATTCCATTTTTCTGTGGTTTTCTTGGTGTAGAAACCTATCTTTTAATTTCATGCTCATTGCAATAGTCAGTGAATTCTTTTGAAGTAAATTCCCCTCCTATATCTGACCTTAAGCATTTCAATTTATTTTCACTTTGCTTTTCTACCATTTCTTTGTACCATTTAAACATCTTAAAAGCTTTAGATTTATCTTTTAAAAACATGACTATCATCATTCTAGAGAAATCATCATAAAAGAGAATAAAATACCTATCTCCATAGTAGCTCTTTGTTCTCATGGGTCCACATAGATCTGTATGGACTAATTCTAGAATTGCAATAGATGTATGGGTTTTACTATTGAAACTTGACTTTGTCATCTTACCTTTTTGACAATTCTTGCACATGATATGCTCGGGTTTAGTCATTGTTGGTAAGCTTCTAACATTATTTTTGTTGCTTATTTTTATCATGTTATCAAAGTTCACATGACACAAAATTTTGTGCCACAACCATACGTCTTCATTTCTAGCCATCAAACAAGTTGTGTTAGTTTCATCAAGATAGAAAAGGTTACATTTTGTCTTCTCACTGGTTCCAATCAACCTTCCTGATTCATTGAAGATATTTGGCTTCTTATTTGCAAATGCTACTCTATGACCTAATTGTTTTGCTGTGAAACACTTAACAAATTATAATTTAGTCCTTTAACCCAATAGGCATTTTCACATTTTATCAGGTTATTCAACATTATAGTCCCTTTACCTTCAACTGGACAAGGTGTATCATTTCCCATTCTTACTAAAAAACCATTATAATATTCAAAAGTCTCAAACTCTTTCTTATCACTGGTCATATGGTGAGTGAAGCCACTATCTATGATCCATAAATCATGTATACTAACTTTAGATATGAGAGCATTTTCTACATACCTTTCTTCACTTTCATCTGAATCATCCTTCATGGCTACAAATGCCATCTCTGTCTTCTTCTGATTCGGTGTCAGTGTCATCATCTCTATTCTTAGCTAAGAAACAAGATTTCTTCCCTTTTTCCTTGTAGTCTTAGTTATCTCTCTTATCAGATTTTTGGTTGCTTCGATAATGTTTATTATCACTTCTATCAAACTTGTTCTCATGTTCTCTGTTCTTTCCTCTATCATTGTTTCTTTTGTTTGGACATCTTGCAACAAAGTTTCCAACCTCTTTACAATTAAAATATACATTTGTTAATTTACCTTTGTAGCTACCTTTTCCTCTCTACAATCTTTTGGCCATTACTCTTTCAATCTCATCAAGTCCTTGATCCTCATTATCACTGTCACTATCATTTCTAGCAGCATGTCTATGACTTGTTTTCTTATTTTCAATGAAGATTTGAATGAAGATTCTATAGATGGTATGACACGATTGTCAAAGTTATTCATCTCAAATGAAATCAGTCTACCAATCAGACTATCTAGAGTGACTGTATTGTTTGCAATTTCTCTCATTTCTTGAATAGAAGAAACTCTAATAGCATATACAAGAAGTAAGGTTCTTAAGATTTTACTTACCACTATTTCTCCTTCAAGTACACCTCCAACTCCTCGGATAGCATTGGTGACCTCTTTAATTATACAACTATACTGAGTGATGTTCTCTCCTTCTTTCATTCTTAGGTCATCAAACCTCCCTCTTAGGCTTTCTTCCTTGGGTCTTAGTACATTGACATCTCCTCCACGTATAGCTTCAACTTATCCCATATTTTCTTTGCAGAGGTGCAAGTTTTGACATCCTCAAACTCAACATTAGAGAGTGATGAGGTAAGCTCTATCATCATGCAATTATGCTCATGCTTTTCTCTTAATTCCTCAAGAGTATGAGGTCCTGTAGGTAACACATATTTAGAATCAAGGTATTGAGTAACATCATTGCCAATACCTGATAGGTGGAGTCTTATTCTTCTTTTCCATGATGCAAAGTTGTCTTTGTTCAAGTTGGGCACATCTCATCTATTCATCTTGTGATATTTTTCTTGAGTTGTTAAACTCCCTTTCTAAGCACACAAGCTCTGATACCAATGGTTATTAATAACTTAGAGGGGGGTGAATTAGTGGCCTCAAAATATTTCCAATAATCAACCCAAATAAAACTTCTCACCACAATATTAAGCCTCTAGCTATCTTCAGTCCTATAAGATGAATGATCCCAAATAATTTTATCAAATTAATAGTGCTCAGAATGCTTTGTAAAATATTCTACTTATGTTTACCGAATAGCAGTCTGTTACTTTACTGATAGACAGTAAATTATCTAGAGTATACTGATCAATCCAATTAAGTTAAGTGTAACGAAAAACACTAAAGTAACGACTCATAAACACATTGACACATGGATTTTTAATGTGGAAACCTTGTTAAGGGAAAAACAAATTGGGACCGGTAACCCAAAATTTTCACTCTTTTGAATTGAGGTTAGTGAAGAACCAACCCTTTTAAATGTTACAAACACACTGTTAGGTGTGACCTTGTTAGAAGATTTAAAAGTTCATTCTGTCACTTCATATATGGCATCTTTATGCTACCTTCCTTGATCAAACACTCACTTGGCTTTAAGATAGGTATGTGGCATCTCATGCTATCTTCATGATCAAAATTTTTTATACTCCTTAGGATGTATCTCAATATAGAAAGGATCTTTATATCCTTCTCATTTAAAAGACATTTTGAATCAATGTTTAAACTAAAATAGTTTTATATTTTCACATACAACTTATACTTTCAGATTTTTAGATCTATTGTAATCACATAAAACTATTCTGATCAATATATCTTAGTTTATACCTTTTCTCCCCTTCAATTCTTCTTGGTGATGTTGTGCTCTTTGCTCGGTGTCCGAAGAAAACTTTCTCTTTCTTTAGCTTTTTGATCAGGACTGTATGAAGTTGCTCTTCGTGAGTTTCTCTTCAACATCATCTTTTCATTCTACTCCCCCAAAATTTATAATGAATTGAGTTGTCTCTTTATAGAGATGATATCATTTTTGTTGGGTTATTGATCTTGGTGTTATCTACAATTCTCGCCAATTAGATTTAAAGAAAAACTCATGTTTTATCTCATAGAGATATTCTTGCCAACTAGATAAAACAACTTTAAATCCATTTCTTATCTCTAGCTTTATCTTGTTTGATGAAAACAAAGACAACTACTATTTAAGTCTATATATAGCTTTGCCAACTAGATATTTTGTCATTTCTGAATTCCAGTTAATTTCGGTGTTTAACTCTTTGATAGCTTCGGTCAACACTCTAGCTCTCCTCGGGCTTCTCCATTGGTTTCCACTATGTTTTGTAGGCATCATTTTCCTTGTGATTCTGCTCATCAGTAATGCTCATTAGTGTCCTTACTCAGGAAACACTGTGACTTGACTTTTAGTGATCTATGTCCATCAATGTCCACTGACCGTTGGTGTTTGAAGTCACATTGTGAATTCTTATCTTTTATGCATTACTGAAAGGATAATCTTTATCTCTTTGATTCTCTAAGTTATTTGACACTTTGATTATAACCAATTAGATTATGTCAATTTGACATTAATGACAATACAACCCATTAACTAATTTAATGTCTTGTACTATATTTTTGCATTTCGGTGATCAACTTAACATCTTCAAACATTCAATCAGTTACATGTCATCAATCTCTCCCTTTAACATTGATGGAAACATACTACATTATCATACTATACTATTACTAATACAATATGAAATATAATAGTTTCATCAATATTTCCTATTGTTACTATTACAAATGTATGGCTCTTGGTAAGCTCAAAAATAGATTTGTTTTTTTTCTTGCAGAGTGGTTGTCTTCAATCTTTAATCCCTTCACTGGATAGATGTATCATCTAATATCTCTTTTCTGATGTGTTCTCTGCCTCGACTATTCCTCTTCTTGATAATCTCTTTTTCTTTTGACAATAATCTTTCTCTTTTGTCTGAACTCTCTCCCTTTGTTACTTCTCTCCCTTAGATGAATATTTCACATGTAATCAATTTCTCTCCCTTAGAATATTGACTAGCTCTTCCTTCTGATTCTTAGGAACTTTTATCTTTATGGATAATGATATAATCTTCTCCTTTTATCATATCTCTCTCTATATGTGATATGGAATCATGTCTCCTTTTGTATGATAAAACAAATCTCTCCCTGATGATAATTCTCCCTAATGATAATGAGATAATTCTCTCCCTTTGAAAACAATGCTAAACAAAAATACTTCTCCATGATTTATCATCTATATCATGTTCCATCCCTTTGCATAATATATTCCTTGAATTTTCCTATCCATCAGCATTACAATGTCACTATTGTTCAATGTATTCTTGTACCTTTATGTGTACATATATATCTATTGTTGTTCTTCTTGGTTGTGCATCAACATGAATGATCTTCAAATTTGATATAGGCTGATGCAACCTCCTAGTCAGCTTACTGACTGATATAGAAGGGTTGGACCCCTAGTCTCTATCTCAAGTACTCAAATGTATCCTTCGATAATGGATTGGTGAATATATCAACTAGTTTTTCCTTTGATTGAACATATACTAGTGTTACTTCCTTTTCTTGCACTTGTTCTCTAAGATAGTGATACTTGATAGCTATGTGTTTAGTCTTAGCATTCATGACTATATTCTTAGAGATGTTGATTGCACTTGTATTATCACAATATATAATTACTAGTTCAATAATCTTCATATGCATACCATCTAGTAATTATTTGATCCATACAATATTGGAGCAATTTGTAGTAGCAACAACATACTCTACCTCTGCAGTATACTGAGATATTTATCCTTACTTCTTGTTGATCCATGTGACAAGTCTTTCACCCATGAAGAATGCTCCTCTAGTTGTTCTCTTTTGGTCATGAATGTTTCTAGCCCAATCAACATCTATATAGACTTGTAGCTCTAATTTTCCTTCTCTTTTGTACCATAAGCCATAGTCCTCGGTGTTCTTCAGATATCTCATAATTCTCCTGACAGTAGTCATATGTGATTCTTTGGGATTAGCAGAGAATCTTGCACCTATTCCAATTGCATGTGCTATATCTGGTCTGGTGTGAACAACATACATTAGTTTCCCAATCATTGATCTATATAAGGTCTGATTACCTCATTAGATTTGTCTTCTTTGGTAAGCTTACATCTGGTAGCCATAGGTGTTCCAACTGGTTTAAAACCTTCCATCTTGAATATCTTTAGCACTTCCTTGATGTATTTGGACTGAGTGATGTATATGCCTGCATTTTGTTGAAGAATCTATAGACCAAGAAATAATTTGATCTCTCCAAACATAGACATTTCAAATTCCTTTCTCATTTCATTAGCAAAGAATTTGCATAACATTTCATTTCCCCCAAAAGTGATATCATCAATAAACATTTTAGCAATCAGAATATTACCATCGGTATTTTATTTTAAGTATAGATTGCTATTTTTACTTGTTCTAACAAATTTTATGCTAATGAGATATGAGTGAAGTCTTTCATACCAGGCTCTTGGTGCTTTTTTCAATCCATACAAGGATTTATGTAGTGTACATACCATGTTTCTCTTGTCTGGATCAACAAACCCCTCTGGTTGCTCAATGTATACCCCTTCTTCCAGTATTCCATTTAGGAATGTAGATTTGACATCCATCTGGTATACTTTGAATCCTTTATATGCAACATAATCAAGTAGAATTCTAACTCCTTCTAGTCTAGCAACGGGTGCAAAGGTTTCTCCATAGTCAATTAATTCTTCTTGTGCATACCCCTTGCATACTAACCTTGCTTTGTTTCTTGTGACTTCTCCATTCTCATTCAACATGTTTCTAAATTTCCATTTGGTACTGATGACATTCTTTTCATCTGGTCTTGGTACTAGTGTCGATGTATTGTTCTTCCCAATTTGTTATATTTCTTCAATCATTGCACTGACCCATCCTTCATTCTCAAGTGCAGTGTTAATAGATTTAGGCTCAAAATCACAAAGTAAACATCTGGTGTTTAGTGACTTACTTCTTGTTCTTTTTCTAGCCTTCTTGTCTCCTATGATTTAATTCTATGGATGATGTCTTTTGACATACTTGGCAAGTTTTGGTTCAGCTCTATGTTCATCATTCTGATCATCTTCTTCACCTTCATTTTCATCTCCATTGTTCAGAACATCATCTTGAAGATTATCCTAATTTTTGGTAATTGTAGCTTGATTCTCGGTTGCAATATTTTGATGCTTGGGAATGACACATTGTTGATTTGGTAGACTATCAGGTTTTGTATAAAAAAACATATTGTATTCCTTCGGCTCTTTTGTGCTTTCCTTATCATTCTTTTCTACAAATTCATCTATTTTCACATTTGCAATTTCAATGATTTTTTTAGATGACTTATTAAGACACTTATAGGCCTTGTTTTTGGTTGAGTACCCTAGAAAGATACCTTCTTCACTTTTGGAGTTAAGTTTCCCATTTCTATCATCCTTCAAAATATCACATTGACTACCAAAGATTATGAAGTAATTTACATTGTGTGTATGACCATACAAAAGCTCATAAGGTGTCTTCTTTATGTCCTTCAATTTTACTTTGTTTAATGTGTAGATAGCAGTAGTGATAGCTTCGCTCCAGAAAGTTTGAGTGATGCTTTTCTCAATCATCAATTTTCTTGCATAGTCAACAATTGATTTGTTTCTCCTTTCAAAAATTGCATTTTGTTGTGTTGTTCTTTGTGCATAAATGTCTTTTTATTCCATGCTTATTGCAATAGTCAGTGAATTCTTCTGAAGTAAATTCCCCTCCTCTATCTGACCTTAAGAATTTCAATTTCTTTTCACTTTGTTTTTCTACCATTGATTTGTACCATTTAAACATCTTAAACGCTTCAAATTTATCTTTTAAAAATATGACTGTCACCATTCTAGAGAAATAATCAACAAAGAGAATAAAATACCTATCTCCATAGTAGCTCTTTATTCTCATTGGTCGACATAGATCTATATGGACTAATTCTAGAATTGTAGTAGATGTTTGGGTTTTATTCTTGAAACTAGACTTTGTCATCTTACCCTTTTGACAATTCTTGCACATGATATGCTCGGGCTTAGTCATTGTTTATAAGCCTCTGACATTCCTTTTGTTCCTTATCTTTATCATGTTTTCAAAGTTCACATGACACAACCTTTTGTGCAACAACCATATGTCTTTGTTTCTATCCATCAAACAAGTGGTGTTAGTGTCATCATGATAGAAAAGGTTATCTTTTGTCTGCTCATTGGTTCCAATCAACATTCCTAATTCATTGAAGATCTTTGGCTTCTTATTTCAAATGCTACTTGGTGACCTGAATTGTTTATCTATGAAACACTTAACAAATTATAATTCAGTCCTTTAACCCAGTAGGCATTTTCACATTTTATCAGGTTATTCAACATTATAGTCCCTTTACCTTCAACTAGACAAGGTGTATCATTTCCCATTCTTATTGAACCACCATTATAGTATTCAAAAGTCTCAAAATTTTTCTTATCACCAGTCATATGGTGAGTGCAGCCACTATCTATGATCCAGACATCATTTTTACTAACTTTAGATATGAGAGCAGGTTCTACATACCTTTATTCATCTTCATCTGAATTATCCTTCATGGATACAAATACCATCTCGATGTCTTCTTCTGAATTGATGTCGGTGTCATCAGCTCTGTTCTCAGCTAAGTAAAAATATTTCTTCTCTTTGTCCTTGTAGTATTGGATATCTCTCTAATCATATTTTTGGTTTCTTTGGTAGTTTTTATTATCACTTCTATAAAACTTCTTCTCATGTGATCTGTCATTTCCCTTTCTCTTCTTTTCTTCTATTTTGACATCTTGCAGCAAAGTGTCCAACCTCTAACAATTAAAACATACACATGGTAATTTATATTTGTATCTAAGTTTTCCTCTCTGCATTCTTTTGTCCATTAGTGCTTTAATCTCATCAAGTCCTTTATCCTCATTATGACTGTCACTATCATTTCTAGCAGCATGTCTATGACTTGAATTGCTTATTTTCAATGAAGATTTGAATGCAGATCTGCTCTTTAGATGGTAAGACACTATTGTGAAAGTTACTCATCTCAAATAAAATCAATCTACCAATCATACTATCTAGAGTGACTGTATTGTTTTCAATTGCTCTCATTTCTTAAATAGAAGAAACTTTAATAGAATATATAGGCACTAATGTTCTTAAGATTTTACTTACCACTATTTCTTCTTCAAGTACACCTCTAACTCCTTAGATAGCATTGACTACCTCTTTAATTTTGCAGCTATACTTAGTGATGTTCTCTCCTTCTTTCATTCTTAGGTCATCAAACCTCCCTCTTAGGCTTTTGGCCTTAGCTCTTGGTACATTGACATCTCCTCCATGTACTAGCTTCAACTTATCCCATATTTTCTTTGCAAAGGTGCAAGTTTTGACATCTTCAAACTCAACATCGGAGAGTGATGAGGTAAGCTCTATCATCATGCAATTATGCTCATGCTTTTTCTCTTAATTTCTCAAGAGTATGAGGTCATGTAGGAAACACATATTCAGTATCAAGGTATTGAGTAACATCATTGCAAATACCCTATAGGTGGATTCTTATTCTACTTTGCCATGATGCAAAGTTGTCTTTGTTCAACTTGGGTGCATCTTGTCTGTTCATCTTGTGATCTTTTGCTTGAGTTGTTAAACTCCCTTTCTAAGAACACAAGCTTTGATACCAATTATTAGTAATAACTGAGAAAGGGGTGAATTAGTGGCCTCAAAATATTTCCAATAATCAACCCAAAAAAAATTTAGTGCCACAATATTAAGCCTCTAGTTATCTTCAGTCCTATAAGATGAATGCCTCCAAATACTTTATCAAATTACTACTGCTCAAAATGCTTTGTAAAACCTTCTACTATATGTTTACTGAATAGCAATATGTTACTTTACCGATAGACAATAAATTATCTAGATTATACTAATCAATCTAATTAAGTTAAGTGTAATGCAAAACACTAAAGTTATGACTCATAAACACATTGACACGTGGATTTTTAAGGTGGAAACCCTGTTAAGGGAAAAACCACTTGGGACCAGTAACTCAAAATTTTCACTCTTCTAAAATGAGCTCAGTGAAGAGACAACCCTGTCAAAGGTTAAAAACACACTGTTACATGTGACGTTGTTAGAGGATTTAAAATTTTAGTCTATCACTTGATATCTAGCATCTCTATGCTACCTTCCTTTATCAAACACTAACTTGGCCTGCCAATAGGTATCTAGCATCTCATGCTATCTCCATGATCAAAATTTTCGATACTCCTTGGGATGTATCTCAATATAGAAAGGATCTTTAAATCCCGCTCAATTAAGAGACTTTTTGAATCAGTGGTTAAACTGAAACAATATGATATGTTCATATACAACTTATACTTGCAGATTTTTAGATCTATTGTAATCACATTAAACTATTTTGTTCAATATAACTTTGTTTATACCTTTTCTCCACTTTGATTCTTCTCAGTGATGATGTGCTCTATTTCTCAGTGTCTATAGAAAACTTTAGGTCTTTCCTCATCTTGTTGATTAGGACTGTATGAAGTTTCTCTTCAGCATCCTCTTTTCATTCTACTCCCCCATAACCCATAATGAATTGAGTTGTCTCTTTATAGACATGATATCACCATTGTTGGGTTCTTGATCTTGGTGTGATCCACAATTCTTTCCAATTAGATTTAAATCAAAACTCCTATTTTATCTCGTAGAGATCTTCTTTCCAACTGGACAAAACAACTTTAATTCCATTGCTTATCTCTACCTTTATCTTGTTTGATGAAAACCAAATATAACTACTAGTTAAGTCTATATATAGCTCTGCTAGCTAGATATTTTTTCATTTCTGAACTCAAGTTAATTTTGGTCTTTAATTCTTTGATATCTTTGGTCAACACTCCAGTTCTCCTAGGGCTTCTCTGTCAGTTTGCACTATGTTATCTAGTCGTCAGTTTCCTTGTGATTCTGCTCGTCGGTGTCCTTGCTCCGAAAATACTGTGACTTGATTTTTGGTGATCTTTGTCCATCAGTGTCCACTGATCGTTGGTGTTTGAAGTCACATTGTGAATGCTCATCTTTTATGCATTACCGAAAGCATAATATTTATCTCTTTGATTCTCTAAAGTCTTTGAGACTTTGATTATAACCAATTAGATTATATCAAGTTTATATTAATGACAATACAATCCATTAACTGATTTAATGTCTTGTACTATCTTTTTGTATTTTGGTGATCAAATTAACATCTTCAAACATTCAATTGGTTACATGTCATTAGTTACAACAGGTGAAATCCCTTAAGAGGGTAGATCCTAACAGATCTTTGTTGCAAATCGTCTAACAAGGTGACACATTAGCTTATATTTTAAGACCTCTAATAAGGCTAATCTTAACAGGGTAAAGTTCCTAAAAATCCTAATGTAAATCCCTTCATTGGGTACCACCTAATATTGTTGTTATAAACTCCTAACAGGGTTAAGCTCCTCACAAGGAGTGCTTTAGAAGAGTACATTATTTTAGTAGTTACTAATCCCCACCATGGTTTTCTCCCTATTGGTTTTTCTATGAGATAAATATGTGTGTCAAATTTTTGGAGTATCTTGAATGTTTATTATTTTCATTTGCTGCTATTAAGGTTAATATTGTGAATGATTATTTAGGTTTAAGTGATTGAAAAGTTGGTTTATTTGGTAGATTACTTATTCACCCCCTCTCTCAGTAATCTGATTCTAGGACTAATAGGGTATAAATTTTGAAGGGAAAATATGATTACATGAAAATGGTGGAAGGTGAGAACATTTCTCAAAATGGTCAAAGGAAAAAGGAAGTAGTTGGTGCTATGAAAGCTATCAGTGGTAGCATTGAATAAGTTGATGTGGTAAGTAAAATGTTTATAACCTTTCTACCTTCTGTTGGTTTATAGTTTTTCTACTTTAAATTTGATTTATATAATGACTCATGAAAATACCCAATGCTGGCTTTCGTAGAAAAAAAGTAACCACAGATCGGGTCAATGGTAGAAATCTATCAATGACCCCTGAATTGAAAGGTATAATATCCCTTATGTGAAAGATATGCAATGAATTTTGTCTTTCAGATTTTATGGGTATGCTCTTAACCAGAGAGCAGAAGAGGTTTAACCAATTTGCTCAAAGCTTTAAACAACTCAGGCAATGAATGGGGACTTACTCAATGACATGCAATCTAAAATGCAAACTATTATGTAGTGCAGGATGAATGCAAACTAATATCTACTAGCAAAGATGAAGAAAGAAGGTGTAACAATGCATTTCTCAGATTACTAAGATTGTGAAACTTTTACAATACCTAGATTATCTTGATCTCACTATCTATTAACCCTCTTCCCAAACCCTTATGCAAGAATTAATCTATTAAACTAAGATGTGCAATGAAAATAAAATAGAGTGCTTATGCTGAAGATAGTAAACATACAATCCACTGAATGAAAATAACAAAACCCTGTTCATTAATATTGATTCAACTTCCAGTATCAACATCCTCATTCAAAACATCACATAGCTAACTAAGATGAACAACAAAAATCACTTCAAACTCAGAGTCACACACAGTAGTCCCAACTACAGGGGTTCATCCAAAGTAATTTTTTACGATCTTATTTACTTTACAGAAATTTACATATATAAGTCTTCTCTAAAATTACCCATTACAATAATGATTGCCTCTTTACAATATTTCGAGAGGCACATTCTAATAATAAACATGGTTGGTTAAAAATACTAGCAAAGATGACAAAATGCCCAAATTGTCTACAATATACAAAAATTGGGAAGATGAAACTGGTCAATAGATTCTATGCCTTCTTCTGTGTAACATTTTTTCCTCTGTAAGCCTTCATTCCATCCGTTACCTTGCCCAATTCCTAAGCATTCATAATTATTATATTTTCCGCTCAGATCATCCAAAAATCATGCATCTCTATCAGTTCATCAAACCTGGCAATCCAGGATTAGAGCTTCTCTAATTCCTTTTTGATCATGACATCTATCGCAGAGAGCTCACTGATTCTTGACACTTGGAAGCTAGCCCAATCCACAATCTCATCTATGAAAGAAAGAAACTTAGCTTTCATTCACTCCGTATTCACCAACTTGTCACTTTTGGAAACTTGAGATTTTGTGTGCAAAAATTTTAAAAACTCAAAAAGTTTGTCCATCTCCTTTTGCACTAACTCAATCGTAGTCTTGAGTTCATTTTCTGATCTACTTTATTTCTCAATCATGAACTCCAGATACTACCTCCAATGAAAAAATGGCTCATGTTTGGTCTTAAGGATGACATTAGAGAATTGCAACACTCGTCTTCATATCAATCACCTCCTCCAAGGTGGCTAGTTGCTCTGTCAATCTAGTGGATGCATTATAAATGGTCTCCTGGTGCTTTGATGTTGTATCCTTCAACTTGTCTGCATCAAGTAGAAGGTTTCCCAAATTCTCGATGACAATGGGGCCTTGAACCTTCATTGCTTCTATCCTTGCTCTGCCAATTTTCCAAAACTGTCTCTCTTGCTGCAGCTTTAGTAGCAAGATCTTATTTTATTCCACATTGGAATCAAACTGAGAAGATTAAGTACTGCCAAGAGCAGATTTAATATACTCAACTAGCTCCTTATTTGCAAACTAGAGGAATTCCTTGTCTTCTTGGAGTTCTTCTAACCTATCCTCAATCTGCTCATTGGTGGTTTTCCAGATGTTCACCATTGAATCATGCACCAGCACTCCTAGGTCCATAATTTTTATCTAGAAATATTGAGCTAAAAGTTTATAAAACTTTCCTTCTTTCTATGGCTCTGCTATTTCCATTAACATATGCCTGGTTGTGGAATCATGGGAAAGGGCCGCAAGGACTTTATCTTCTTCACCTTCTTCATTGGTGGCAGAGATGAGGTTGCCTTAAGGATCAGTTCCTTTGAAGAAAAGGCTTCCTTATGTCATTTCTTCTTCTTCTCAATGGTTTCTTCCAACCATGAGTCTATGGATAACACCTTTATTGAAAACTGAAGAGTTGTAGGATCAAAGAGCTTTCGGGCCAACGGAGGAGTCTGCTTGTCTTGAGGTTGAAAAAGGAAGGAGGAAACCTTAGTCACTGAAAGGGCCAGAGTGTTTATTGGCTGAGAGGAGTCCTTACCATCCATGGGGTTCATGCTATCCAAAGTGATGACTAGAATTGGTGAGGGAGGCATGGTCACGGACACCTCTTTTTCTTTCTTCTTTTCCTTTTATTTATCTTTTATGTTTCCAATGTTTGGGAGTGAACCATCTCCACAGGTTAGAGTGATAGGGACATTCATTTCCAGAGGCAAGTCACCTCCTTGCCCGATGGATTGCATTGCACCTGCTGAAACTGATGGCACCATAGAAGAAGTAACTTTTGAAGTTGATTGCTCAACACCTAAATTCATTCCTCTAGATGAACATGTGCTAGAAGTTCTTTTTCATCGCGCTCTATTCCATTCCGCCCACTTTTTGGTTCTCTTGATAATGCCTCTCATGAGATCTAATGAATCAACCACTGTATCAGTTGGTGGAGAGGAAGAAATGGGAAACACCTTGATCTAGTCTTAGGATGAAGGATGCATGAAGAGGCCACCATCTGCAAGATCAGATACATCAACAAAATTATTATACATTGCAATTTCATCTAAAGTTAAACGGGACCACAATTTCTCCCATGTCTAATACTCATTAAAAAATTCAGCCCAAAAATCCCCAATATCTAAAACATGTCTATATACATGTCCAAGCTTCAAGTGATCTCTAAAAAAACCCATAAAATCATATTGAGGCCTAATAACCTCATAATCAAGTAGCTTGATCTTATCTTCGAAGCTCTTTACCAAATTCTGGGCATTAGATCTGAATGAGCAGGAATATGGACCAACAACCACAGGGAAGGAAATTCCAGCAATCTTCTTCACAGTTGAACATAGATTGTTCACTTCCAATATCATCCAGAAGAGCTCCACCAAGACCACCTTATCTTCAGGATACCAAGGCAACCTTTTAGGGAATCCAGAGAAGGCTCCTATCCAAAGATAAGAGAAACTCAAGAATTGGATGAAAGAGCATCCATACTGACTGATTGCCGAGATGGCCTCTGGCGAGAATCTTCTTTCTGGGAAACCTTGAAGTTCCCAACATATTCTCATTATGAATGCATCATTCACAACTATATATTCCTCAAAGCTCTGATGCAATTATAGATTTGGGTAGAACTCATAAATTTTGGTGTTTTGTCAAAATTCTAGATTGCTGGTAAGCCGAGCCATAGGTTTTGGGTCGCTAGAGTATAGATTAAGTATGAAGAGATGTAGAACCATTTATCTCAGGTTTTCCATCCAATCTGGTTAGCAAGGCTAGAATATCAACAATTTCCCTCTTTAGGGTTGTTCCAAAGAGATTCTTTGACATCTTACTTTTCTTTGATCGAGGGGTCTAGAACCAGGTCGTTTGCATGTCTTCCCTCCTTAGAGTATTCTTTTCATTGAACATAGATGCAGATGAATCAAAGTCAATGTCACAATACATGTCTTTTGTCAGAATTCCAAAAGCAGATTGGATTAGGGTTTTATCAATCTTTAGCAAGATAGATTGATCCGGGAATAGGATTTGCGTTTTCACGGGGTTGTATTTCTCTATACAATCTATGACGAGCTTAGGAGCTTGAACTATCATTGGAAACCCTACAACTTATATCAGACCATTTTCCTTGAGCTTCTGTGTAATAGGGTGAATTGGGTGAGAATTCAATCTTATGTACAAATCTTTAAGATCAAAGAATCTTAGAGATGTGTCAAAAAATTCTTTCAATTCACTCTCAATACCATTTAATCTATCGATACCAGAAGCCTTAACTGTCATTTACTATAAAACTAAGAACATGAGTGAAAACAAATGGTATGCTATACAAATACAGTGAGTAGAAAATGATGGCAAATGCTGAAGAAATAGCCGCCAAGATCCAAACATTGGTGCCACACGAATGACATTAAGGGGACCTAATGGATGCAATGGAAGGATTAGCATTTAATTTTTAATAATCAATGGCTATTCAAACTTCCCATTTCAGAGAACATAACAGCCTAAAAATCCTCAAGCTTACACTTAACTTTATGTTCATTAGCCACTTCCTAAGACAAATCCTTAGTCTTGTGGAAAAAGAACATAATTTCCTTTTGATGTTGAACTGAATAAACATTAGACCATTTTACCTTGTGCAGGAAAAGAACATAAGAGAATACTTTTCCTGTAAGCCTATTTCCTTTATTTCATAAAAGTATCCTGAGGGCTTCACCTTTTATCCTTTTTACACTTAAACAACTTCTTTTCTGTCAGGAGCACTTAACCTCTTGTTTTCTCTTTTCACTTGTGTTGAGGTTGCATCTTTGAGAACAAATTTTCTAGATGCTACATGAGCACCGCCAGTACTCCACAACTTGATATCTCTAAGAGTTGAAAAATTCTTTTTACGAACAAAATATTTATGAATCGCTTATGCAAAGCACATGTTTAACCATTCAGAAAAACACATTGAGCATCACAGATCTAAGGTGACTACTTCTAATTTAGAAGATGCTATGACACCCCTTTCCTGACATACCTAAATCACCTAAACACCGTATGAAGTAGAAGCATTGAAAACCTGCTAGGCTCAAATAGGCAAGAGAAATAATTTATCCGATAAGCACATTAGGGGAAGGTTTCAAGATGAATGTGAAGTAGCTCACCAAAGAAAAATTTTACCCCCTAGGACCTAAAGACCCTAGACTAAAATTTGGCAATAGCTGGCTCCAACTGGGGACTTAGACATGCCAATGTCTGAGAAGGGACCCAGAGTCTCTGGTTTCGCACAACAGGACCATAAGGAAAAACAATAGGCATGCTAAACTAAAACACACAATAGGAAAGGAAACTAAACTAAACTAGACTAAGAAAGCAGAAAAGAAAGCAGGAGAAATGCAAAGCAAACCTACCTACACTAACACTAACTTGTAGGGGTTACTTGCTTTCAGTTGAGTATTTGGTAGAGCTTCAGATCCTGGCCATTGTAGGAGAATGGAAAAATCTCTCCATAAGGATATACCAAAATAAAGGAATTATTCTAGTTCACCTGCATAATCTTGAATGGTCCTTTCCAAAGTGATTCAAACTTATGATGCTTTCCTTTGGACTTGCGCTTTTTATCCCATAATAGGACCAAGTCACCTTGCATAAAATTTCTTGGTCTGGCCTTCTTATCAAAGAATTTTTTCACTCTCCTCTGATGATCAGTGATGTGGTCAATAAGTTTTTCCCATTCTTCCTCCAAATTTTTCAGATACATGATTCATTTCTCTAGACCATTTTGGAAAACTAGATCTTCAATTACCTGTTGCAGCCTGCAAATGGATAACTCCAGCAGAAGCGGGAGACTAGGTTCAATTCCATAAACCATCTCAAAAGGGGAAATCCCAATAGCTCACTTATATTTTATCCTATCCACCCATAGAGATTCATGAAATTTCTTGTACCAATCTTTTTGACTCTCTGAAACTAGTTTCTTCATTATGTTATTCAGGTTCTTGTTGCTTGACTCAGCCTGACCATTTCCCTAAGGGAAATAATCAGACGAGTGACTAAGATGGATACTATTGTTGTAGAAGAACTCTATAATCTTTGATGAAGAGAAATATGTGGCATTGTCCATCACTAGCTTCAATGGCACTCCAAACCTTACCAAGATATTCTCCTTGATAAATTCACAGACCACCTCAGTTGTAGTTTTCTTGGTAGGCTTAGCCTCAACCCACCTGGTAAAGTAATCCATGATAGTTATGACATATAGGTGACCTGAAGAAGAGGGAGGATTTATTAGACCAATGAAATCAAGCCCCCATTGTTGAGAGGGACCCTCTACTACAACCTTCTTCAATGGAAGAACAGCTAACTGAGGCTTACTAGAAAACATTCAGTACTTATCACACTTGGCAAGCCAATTATAGGAATCTTTAAACATGTCGAGCCAGTAGTAACATTGCCTCAAAATTTTATATGTAGTGACTATGGACGAGAATTTTCCACCACATGCCTCATTATGGAATGCCTAGAGCAATCTCTCTTTTTGTGGCCTATCCACACACCTTAAGAAAGTTCCATCTATTGCCCTCTTATATAACTAGTCATCATAAATGACATACTTGGCTTCCTTGGTCTTCAAATATCTTCTCTTTTTGTATGTCAATCCTTCTGGGCAATCTCCATAAGTAAGGACATAGGTGATGTTGGAAAACCAAGGATCAAGAAGACTAACCATTAACACCTTCAGAGAATCCTCCTCTTGAGCTGGTTCTTGATTTTCAGCCATTATTTTACACAAGCCATTTCCTCTGACCAGCTTTGTTGGCTTGAGTTCAATATCATACTCCTGTACCTTCGCTATCCATGCACTTCTAGTATTACATCCTATTTCTTTTTGTATCAAAATGCTCTTAACAGCAAAATCAGGAACATAAATAATGGAATGGGAATGTAATACATAGAATCTAAAATTCTTTATTGCCCTTACCACCGCATATGCATGCTTATCGATTTGAGAATATCTCAATTCATGATCCTTTAGTGGATTATTCATGAATGCAATAGGCACCTGAACTCCTTCATTGTTCTCTTGCATCAGGATAGAAGACAATGTATGAGCTAATGCATAGCAGTACAATATGAACTCCTTGGTATAATCCAGATGCACCAAAATAGGTGCTCTGGCTGTAGCATGTTTGATTAAATCAAAGGCCTTCTTCCCAGAGTCATTCCACTTGAAACTTTGACTACCCTTCATCATATCAATTATGCATTTTGTAATCTCAGAAAAATCAGGAACAAAGTACCTGAGAAAATTTACCTGCCCAAAGAACGATCTTGTTCCGGATTCGCTTGCCGGCAGGTTCAATTGCTAGATGACCTTTACGTGTTCAAGGTCAATTTAGATTCCTTTGTGGGAAGAAATATGACCAAGAATTCTACCTTTGGTGACATAGAATATATACTTCTTGGGATTAAGAGAGATGCCATGCTCTTTGCATCTCTTTAGCACTTTCTCAAGATCTCTCAAATGATATTCTCTCTTCTTAGAGAGGACTGTTAAATCATTTTAGTATATAGCTATTATTCTATCTCGAAGGTCTAGAAATGAATAATTCATTTCCCTTTGGAAGGTGGCTCAAGCATTTATAATCCCAAAGGGTATTCTATTGTAAGGAAATGTTCCCCAAGGAGTGGTGAATGTTGTCTTATACTTATCTTCTGGGTCCACCTCAATCTGGTTGAAACCTGAGAAACCATACAACATGGACATCATTTCGGATCCAGCTACTATTTTTAGTATATGATCCATGTTGGGTAAGGCATAATTATCCTTTAGAGAAGCCTGGTTCAGATTCCAGAAATATACACAAATTCTAATTTCTTCATTCTTCTTCCAGACGGGCATGATGTTGGCTATCCATGTAGAGTGGTGTATGGGATAGATAATTTATGCCTCCAAAAGCTTGTGAGATTCTCTAAAAATGGCATCTAAAACCATAGGATTGTAGTTTTGTTGCTTCTGTCAGAAAGGGACAACTTTAGGTTTGAGAGGGATCATGTGCTTGAAGTCTCCATTCCAGAAAGTTTTGAGGTCTTCATAGCCCCAAGCAAACACATCCTTATATTTGGAGAGTAGGTGTTTAGCCTTTTCTCTTTCCTTTTTTGTGCAACAACTGCCAATATTTATCATCTTAGGTTTATTTTCAATGCCTATGTTCATTCCCTTGAAATCCCCTGAGGTACCACCTTTCCTATCTCTTTCTTTTCTAATATATGCATCGTGTCTATCAAAGAGTTTTTCAAGGGAGATTAGGTGTCAAGGAATTTTGTTACCTTTTAACTATTCTTCTCCAAGCTCCAATTATTTCTTGTTGTATGGAGATAACTCCTTGTAGGTACTAGAACTTCCTTCAAAGTAATTGATCACTAAAATGATCTGATTCTTCCATGAAAGCTTGTATCTACTTGTCACTGATGAAGACTTGCAAGATTTCCACATTATCAGGAACATTCGGCCTGAAGAGAACTTCAACTTTGTATTGTTTATCTCCTATTTCTAGATGCAGGAGGAGAAGTGAAGTTGAGGTGGTCAACAAATCTGCCCTTGTGTTCTTCTCTCTTGGAACAACCTAGATTGAAAAGGCATCAAAGTCCTCTATCTCATCCTAGACTTTGTTCCTATAACTCCGTAGTCTCATATTTTTCACTACATACTATGCTCAAAATTCCCTCACTATCAACTCCGCATCACCTAGTGCTTTAAGGATTTTCACCCCTCTTTGCTTCGTAGCAACAATGCCCAGTAGAAAAGCCTCATATTCTGTCATGTTATTAGTGTTCTTAAACTGTAATTTATAAGAAAGTTGTATTATGTCTCCTTCTGGGGGAATAAGAACTACGCCAACTCCCGATCCTATGGTAGAACAACTACCATCAAACTCTAAGGCCCAGATATCCTGATTGTTTGTATTTTCTATTCTTTCATCTTGATGATTGAAATTTGAAAACAACATATAATTTCCGAGTTCCATCTCCTGATAGAGGATTTGTGCCTTAGGGTCATCAATCTTCATTACTGTGAATTTGGCCTTTTCCTCGGGCTCCAGCTTTATCTTCTTAGTACCCACTAGGATTATAGCATCAGACCAGTCCATCTTGATTTCTCCACCTATGTCTCTACAAAAGCTTCTACTTAGAAGCATGTCGTAGCTGGCTCGAATATTGGCTACCAGGATGGTCAACTTCATTCTATTTGCAGGGTGTGTGGCTAATGCAACTTGTTAATCCTTTACCTGGCCTAGGAGGGGAACTTGTGTAGAATCCATTGAATAATGATGGCCAAAGGTTTTGGTAGGGGTAAATCAAAGAGCTTTAGAAACAGAGGTGGGCATGACATTATCAAAGGCTTCAGAGTCAATAATATAGTTGCTTAGTTTATGACCATTTACAAATAGGGAGATATAGAATGGGTTAGGTTTATAGCTAGGAGCAGTGGCTAAGACTAAATATTATTCTTCTTGAAAGAACAAGGGAAGGATGGGTTCTTCATTGTTCAAAGGGCCACTATTAGGAGATTCATCACTAATAGTAGAATTTATATTAGGATGCATTCTAGAATTACCATCACTTTTACAGTAATCTACAAGCTTCTGAAGTTCAGTAGGATGATTTTTTAAATATTCTAAGGGAGACACTTGGATTCTAGCATCCTTGTAGTATTGAATTATATCAAAGGAAGACAAAGACTTACAATTTGTTTTAGACTCTGAGTGATTCTTCTTCCAAGATGAAGAAGTAGAAGATCCAGGTGCACCAGCTGAAGGACCAGGTGCAATATTCTGGGAAGGAAAAGAGTTTCCTAGATTTTTTTCTCTTTAACTTCTCATTGCCACTACCATTTGATTTCCATCCATGGTGGAAAATAAATCACCTCTGACTTCAGAATCAGATTCATACTCCAAAAATAAATTACCAGAGTCGCCATGGGGAGCATAATCTTCTTCAATTTCAAGATATTCGATAGTCAGCTCATTGCTTGAAGCTAGCTGCCTGTATCTATTCATCTCTGGATAGCTATTACCATCATGGTCAGATCTTAGATGAAAAATGCACATATTATTCTTTTTAGCTACCTCAATGGTGAGATTTTGTGTAGGAGGTGGAAATTGCAACTATTTACCTTCATGTTGTTTTTTGGGAATATCCTGGTAAGGCTTCTGAAAGGATGGGGTAGACTTTCCCATTTTCCGCTTAAGGGAAATCATCTCATTAGACAAATTTTGAAGCATTTCCTCAGTATTTTTGGTAGCACTAGAAATAGAGCTTGTGGAGGCACCACTTTGCACTTCTCACTTCCATTTCTCAGAAGCTATGAGGTCATCTTCTAGCTGAATTGCTAGAGTTTGAGAGGCTTGCAGATTAGCTACATGCCCTCATCTGATTTGGAAACTTATGTCAGGAGGCATGGAACTGATAAAGAACATCTTCTAGTTGTCAGATGTAGGCCTGCTAGTAGCAGGGATCCTGTTAGCTAGCTTGTTAAACCTTGCAATAAAGTCCCTCATAGGAACACTAGGTTCTTTCTTTATTTGTGTGAGCTGAGTCAAAAGTGTGTGCTCGTCTTATATGCTTTTATAGCGAGTTTCAAAGCGGTTCTTCATATCATTCCAACTAGTTATGCATCCCTTAGGGAGATGTTGAAACTAGTCAGCAACATTTTCTATTAAAGTCTCAACAAACATTCTTACTGGCATGTCTTCGTGTTGAGGGTTTACAATGCTACATGCAGCAAAGAAGGCTACAATATGGTCACCAGTGGATACTTTCCTGTCTCCATTGAACTTTGTAAAGTTCTTTTGGGAAGCTCAAGGTAAGTCATTATTAGCTCCTAGCTGAAGAGGCCAAATGGCGTTACCCCAAGGGATGGCCATTGAAATAGGGAGGGTTACAGGCACAACCTGAAAATTGATATTGGTATGAGCAGCTACTCCATGAAGAGTAAGGGTGTTACACAGTGATAGGGTGGTATTGAGGATGACAGGAGGTATAGATGAATGGCTATGAATCTAGGAAATAGGGTGTGGCAGCAAAAGAGCACCTTGAATACCTATAAAAATAGGATCCTAGGTGTTGGTTCTTCCTCTTCTGAGAGGGTCTTCTAACAAAGGAAACTTATCCTTCTGCAATTCTTCAAATACGGGATCTTTATGTCCTTCTCTCTAGACACTTCAGGTATACTTGGGATCCAGAGCTATTGAACTTATTTACTACAGTTGTGCAACTCTCAATCTTTCATTTTTTTAAACACTCCCTCCCAATATTCAACGTTGCCTTTTTCACTTTCTAGCACAAGGCTGATTCTTCTATATTGGTCAAGGGATTTTGATTTTCCAGGCAAGGACATTCAACTGGTTTGTGGCTCTAGGGGTACTTGTCCTTCTTGAGGCAACACCATTTCTCCTTAAGAGTGATATACATAAATTAGCATTAGGAATGCCAAATAGATAAGTTCTAAGTCACTTAGTAGAGCCACATACAGACTCACTAAGAAAGCTTAGGAATATTAAAAGCTCTCCCCAGTAGAGTTGCCAAAAAATGGTTGGTTTGTAGTTTGTCTACTTTAAATTTGATTTATAAAATGACTCTTGAAAATACCCAATGCTGGCTTTGGTAGAAAAAAAAGTAACCACAGATTGGGTCAATGGTAGAAATCTATCAATGACCCCTAAATTGAAAGGTACAATATCCCTTATGTGAAAGATATGCAATGAATTTTGTCTTTTAGTTTTTAGGGGTATGCTCTTAACCAAAGAGCAGAAGAGGTTTAACCAAGTTGCTCAAAGATTCAAACAACTCAGGCAATGAATGGGGACTTACTCAATGACATCCAATCTAAAATGAAAACTGTTATGTAGTGCAGGATGAATGCAAACTACTATCTACTAGCATAGATGAAGAAAGAAGGTGTAACAATGCAATTCCCAGATTACTAAGATTGTGAAACTTTGACAATAACTAGATTATCTTGATCTCATTCTCTATTAACCCTCTTCCCAAACCCTTACACAAGAATTAATCTATTAAACTAAGATGTGCAATGAAAATAAAATAGAGTGTTACAGAAATTTACATATATAGGTCTTCTCAAAAATGATCTATTACAATAATGATTGCCTCTTTACAATATTCTAAGAGGAACATTCTAATAATAAACATGGTTGGTTACAAAAACTGTCAAAGCTGACAAAATGCCCAAAATGGCTACAATATACAAAAATTGGGAAGACGACACAGATCTACAGATTCTATGTCTTCTTCTATGTAACCATTTTTCCTCTGTAAGCCTTCATTGCACCCATTACCTTGCTCAATTCCTAAACATTCAGAATGATTATATTGTCAGCTTAGATCATCCAAAAATCATGCATCTCTGTCAGTTCATCCAACTTGGCAATCCAGGATTGGAGCTTCTCTGATTCCTTTTTGATCACTGCATCTATCATGGAGAGCTCACTGATTCTTGATACTTGGAAGCTAGCTAGATCCACAATCTCATCTATGAAAGAAAGAAACTTAGCTTTCATTGACTTTGTATTCACCAACTTGTCACTTCTGGAATCTTAAGATTTTGTGTGCAAAACTTTCAAAAACTCAAAAAGTTTGTCCGTCTCCTTTTGCACTAACTCAATCATAGTCTTGAGTTCATTTGTTGATCTGCTTGAGTTCTCAATCATGAACTCCAGAGACTGGCTCCAATGAAACAATGGCTCCTCTCTGGTCTTAAGGATGCCATTGGAGATTGCAACACTCATCTTCATATCAATCACCTCCTACAAGGTGGCTAGTTGCTCTGTCAATCCAGTGGATGCATTATAAATGGTCTCCTAGTGCTTTGATGTTGTATCCTTCAACTTGTCCTCATCAAGTAGAAGGTTTCCCAAATTATCAATGACAATGGGGCCTTGAACCTTCATTGCCTCTATCCATGGTCTACCAATTTTCCCAAACTGTCTCTCTTGTTGTAGCTTCAATAGCAAGATCTTATTTTCTTCTGCATTGGGGTCAAACTGAGAAGATGAAGTACTACCAAGAGCAAATTTAATATACTCAACTAGCTCCTTATTTGCACACTTGAGGAATTCATTGTCTGCTCAGAGTTCTTCTAAACTGTCCTCAATGTGCTCATTGGTGGTTTTCCAAATGTTCGCCATTGAATCATGCACTGGCACTCCTAAAGGTCCACGGTTTTTATCTAGAAATCTTGAGCTGAAAGTTTATTAAACTTTCCTTCTTTCTATGGCTCTACTATTTCCATTAACATATGCCTAGTTGTGGAATCATGGGAAAGCGCCGCCATGGACTTTTGCTTCTTTGCTGGTGGCTAAGATGAGGTTGCCTTAAGGATCAGGTCCTTTGAAGAAATGGCTTCCTCATGTCGTTTCTTCTTCTTCTCAATGGTTTCTTCCAACCATGAGTCTGTGGATAACACCTTTATTGTAGACTGAAGAGATGTAGGATCAAAGAGCTTCTGGGCCATAGCAGGAGTCTTCTTGTCTTGAGGTGGAACAAGGAAGGAGGCAACCTTAGTCACCGAAAGGGTTAGAGTGTAACTGACTGAGAGGAGTCCTTACCATCCATGGGGTTCATGCTGTCCAAAGTGATGATTGGAATTGGTGAGGGAGGCTTGGTCATGGACACCTCTTGTTCTTTCTTCTTTTCCTTTTCTTTATCTTCTATGTTTCCAATCTTTGGCAGCAAACCATCTCCACATGTCAGAGTGAAAGGGACATTCTTTTTCAGAGGCTGGTCACCTCCTTGCCTGGCAGATTGTGCTGCACTTGCTGAAACTGATGGCACCATAGAAGAAGTAACTGCTGAAGTTGATTTCTTAGCACCTAAAGTCATTCCTCTAGATGACCTTACGCCAGACATTCTTTTCTGTCATGCTCTAGTCCATTTCACCCACTTGTCAATTCTCTTGATAATGTCTCTCATGAGAAGCTCCAATGAATCAAGCACAGGACCAGTTGGTGGAGAGGAAGAAATGGGCAACACCTTGATCTGGTCATAGAATGAAGGATGCATGAAGAGGCCATCATCTGCAAGATCAGATACATCAACAACATTATTATACATTGGAATTTCATCCAAAGTTAAATGGGACCACAATTTCTCCCATGTCTGATACTCATTAAAACATTCAGCCCAGAAATCCTTAATATTTGGGACATGTCTGTAGGCATGTGTGAGCTTCAAGTGATCTCTAACAAAACCCATAGGATCTAAATGCACAGGAATATGGACCAAAAACCATGGGGAAGGAAATTCTAGTGATCTTCTTCATAGTTGAACGTAGAGTGTTCACTTCCAATATCTACCGGAAGAGCTCCACCAAGACCACCTTATCTTTAGGATACTTGGGAAACCTTTTAGGGAATCTGAAGAAGGCTCCTATTCAAAGATAAGAGAAACTCAGGAATTGGATGAAAGAGCATCCATATTAACTGATTGCCAAGATGGCCTCTAGTGACAATCTTCTTTCTGGGCAACCTTTAAGTTCCTGACATATTCTCATTGCGAATGCATCATTCACAATAGTATATTCCTCAAAGGTCCAATACAATTGTATATTTGGGTATAACTCATAAATTTTTGTGTTATTGTCAAAATTCTAGATTACTGGTAAGCCAGGCCATAGGTGTTGGGTCGCCAGAGTATAGATTAAGTATGAAGACATGTACAACAGTTTGAATCCCTGACAGGAGCTCATCCAGGATGCTAGCTTCTCACATAGGATTTTTTCCTAATCAATGAACATATTTTCTGCACAGATAGCTTGAACAAGGAAGAAACTATGTTCAAAGAGATCCAGGATCTCAGGTTTTTCATCTAATCTAGTCAGTAGGGCCAGCATATCAACAATTTCCCTCTTTAGGGTTGTTCCAAAGAGAGTCTTTGGCATCTTACTTTTCTTTGATTGATGGGTTAGGAATGAGGTCTTATGCATGTCTTCCCTCCTTAGAGTCTTCTTTTCATTGAACATAGATGTAGATGAATTGAAGTCGATGTCATAATACATGTCTTTCGCTGGAATGCTGAAAGCATATTGGATTAGGGTTTTATCAATCGTCAACAAAATAGACTGATCTGGGAATAGGATTTTCTTTTTCACCAGGTTGTATTTCTCTATACATTCTCTGACAAGCTCAGGAGATTGAACTGCCATTGGAAACCCTGTAGCTTCTATCAGATCGATGTCCTTGAGCTTTTGTGTAGTAGGGTGAATTGGGTGAGAATTCAATCTTCTATGCAAATCTCCGAGATCAAAGAATCTCAGAGATGTGTCAGAAACTTCTTTCAATTCACTCTCAATACCAATTAATTTATCGTAACCAGAAGCCTTAACTGCCATTTACTATAAAAATGAGAACATGAGTGAAAAAAAATGGCATGCTATACAAATACAGTGAGCAACGAATGATGGTGAATGCTAAAAAAATAGCCACAAAGATCCAAATGTTGGTTCCACACAAATGACATTAAGGTGACCTGACAGATGCAATAATAGGATTAGCATTTAATTTTTTATAATCAACGACTATTCAAACTTCCCATTTCGGAGAACATAACAGCCTCAAAATCCTCAAGCTTACACTTAACTTTATGTTCATTAGCCACTTGCTGAGACAAATCCTTAGTCTTGCACAAAAAGAACATACTTTCCATCTAATGTCGAAATGAATAAAAATTAGACCATTTTACCTTGTGCGGGAAAATAACACAAGAGAATACTTTTCCCATAAGCCTGTTTCATTTATTTCAGAAAAGTATCCCGACGGCTTCACCTTTTATCCTTTTCACACTTAAAAAACTTCTTTTCTATCGGGAGCACTTAACCTCTTATTTTCTCTTTTCATTTGTGTTAGGGATTTTTCTTGTATGAATCACAGTGCTTGAAATAACTACTTGAACACCATGCCTTCTAATATTGATTCAGAGACAAGAAAAGCCTAATTGCTAAGGACTGGATAAGGTCGTTCTTCATTTTTGAGCTCCACATATACTCAGGCAGGTTTTACCTTTTATAATTGTTGTTTACACAGTATGTATTAATGTGGACACTGATTTGCTATGTATCTTTGTTAAATCAACTTATGAATCACCTTGCAAATAACCAAGCATAACCAGATGCAAGATATAACCATACAA
>MU227469.1:966445-995729 GCA_018584345.1 Thuja plicata | reverse complement strand
ACCTTTTAAAGGGGTTTCATCCATATCAACTTGATTTTTCTTTTTTCTCCAAGAGGTTCCAGCTCTTGAGGTCGATGGGATTCCTTCATATAATACCCTTTCTGGGTCAGTTCTTACTTTTGACCTAGTATTCATTCTGTAAGACATTTATTAATTTCGCACTAATCTCAGAGATTTTCCTTTTAGAGTCGCCACCCAATAAATTGGGATGAATGAATAACTATCAAGGGTTAATATGACAACAACAACCAGGATTTTGTAATACTTTAGATCTTAACACACACCAGAGACTTCTGAATATTTCAACAAGACTTTACAATCTCTAAGATCCCCAATAGAGTCACCAATTTGTTAGGGATTTTTCTTGTATGAATCATAGTTCTTGAAATAACTACTTGAACACCATGCCTTCTAATACTGATTCAGAGATAAGAAAAGCCTAATTACTAAGGACTGGATAAGGTCCTTCTTTGTTTTTGAGCTCCACATATAATCAGGCAGGTTTTACCTTTTATAATTACTGTTTACACAGTATGTATTAATGTGGACACTGATTTGCTATGTATCTTTGTTAAATCAACTTATGAATCACCTTGCAAATAACCAAGCATAACCAGATGCAAGATATAACCATACAAACTATAGTCTTAAATATAGAAAAAACCAGTGATATAAGGATTTTCATCCTTCTTCCTTTTCTTATAGGAGGGATAACCTAATGATTCACTCTCCAAGGAATCAATAATATGGACACTGTCCTGCTGACATAGGTCCTTATGAATTCAGTTTATCTGTTCTTAGTAACAAAGTATGTTCATTGAATTGGTTTTGATATATTGGAATAACTTAGACACAGATAGATTATCAGACTATTTCCTGAACCAGTGCCTATCCTTTGGGCTATAGAGTCAAATAAGCTAAGATCTCATAGAAATAAAATACAGCAGATTGACTTACAACCCACATAAAATTCAGGTAAGATGCCTTACAAATTACCCTATCATCTTAAAACTATTGTATCAAATCCTTAAACAAAGCAGTATGCTCCGTGAAACTACTTACAAAACTTAGTTCTTTCCTTAAAAGAAACTTGCAAGTAATCAGATAGTTATCTAATAACCAAAATGTTTCAGAATACCTTGTAAACTTAACATAAAAGAGCATACACATAGAAAAAGGAGACAACAATGGAAGAGAGTAGAATTGCACCATATATTATTTATATGATCCAACTTTTCATACATGAAAGATTATACAACTTCAAAAGATAGACAGAAACCCAGAAGATCTGAATTCTGTAATATATTATCTCCTTCCAAAATGTTCCAACATCAAAGACCCTTTACAAATACAACTCTTTTGCTATATATAGGTTTTTGACCATCTCGAAATCCCTTAAGGATGCAACAAGCTTCAGATGGTCAAAGAAAACCTAACCCTAAAGTTACAAGAGAGACAAAAAAGAAAGAGAGAGAAGAAGCGGTGAAAGGACTAAGTCAAAAAGATATGAACAGATATTTCTTGTTCTTCTCCTGATCTAGCGACTGCAATCAGATTTTTAGATGGTAGCTAGTAGTATTTATGTTGAGTCCAGATAGTTGTGCTCGCCTACTCACCTACACTCTCCTTTTGTAATAACTGTCCATCTTGTCTCTGAACAGTGCAGCGCCAAGTCTTCACCTTACTCATCGTCCAAAATTTCTTATTCAACTACATGCTTCTTTTTCTTTGGTATAGTCATAACTTCCCAAGCCTTTACTTCATCATCTGATGGCCACTTGAAGTCGTGAGTACTCTGTACTTGCACCTTTTTCCTGTCCCATCTAGCATCGGTGATGTTTTTGACATCAAGTAAGAACTTGTTGATATCAGTCTCTTCTTTGAAGGCCTCATCCAATAATTTATTGAATCCTTCTACATCAACATCCGGTCCCAATAGAAATGCATCTTCACTAGGAATCTTGGTGTCAAACTCACTCTTCCAGGCATCTATAGCCTTTACTTGGTCATCATCTCCCTTTAAGGAAGGAATAAACCTATTGAAATCACTTGCAAAGAGGCTCAATTTAACCTCTATCTAATTTAATTTTCCTTTGAAGAATGAGAGAGCAATATTAACTCTTTTGATCTCATCTTCAACTTCAGTGACTATTGGAGGAAAATCTGGTCTTATGGCTTGTAGAGATGACAATTTCTCAAATAAATTTGCCCTAGCAGACCACTTAGTGAAGTAAGGGTTTAGAATGGAAAGGTACCCCATTACCTCAGTATGCAATACTGGCAACTTATTATATGTATTGATTACAACATCAGCTTTGTCTTTTAAAATCTCAATCCTATGTTGTAATATGCCTTTCAATGCCTTCAAAGCTATTGCATTTCCCTTTTCTTCATGCACCTTTTGTTCCATAGCCTCTTCTGACTTAGGCTTATCCTCAATCTGCATTGGTGGCGGTTGTGCAGGTACATAGACTACCTCAGGCTTTGCCTCCAATTCCTCTGTTAATGTCTTGATCATTTGATCCCTCTAGTATAGTTGTATGTGGCACATGTCTCTATCCTTAGACACTGCACTTGTTTCTTCCAACAAAGTACTATACCTCTCAGACAATTGCTTGGTCTTGTCTTCATTCAATTGAGCCAAGTGTATCATGATCTGGGAGATTTCTAAGTCCCCTGTATTTTGTACAGACCACACCATCTAATTACTCACCATACTTTCTTGAATGTTTACTAACTGGGGCTTCTGGTCTTTTGGGCTTAGGCTCCACATTGCAAAAGCTTGAGATTTTGGGTTATACCCAAATCTTTTTATCATTTCTCCTACCTGGACCTCACTAACCATTTTAAGATCTGGATGCTTTCTGATTTGATCTATAATGAAAGCAGATTCTAAATCCCATCCCTCAGCCAACAATATCCCACTTCCTAGCACCATCTTCCTGGCATCCTCAGGCGAGATATCCTCATTCTCAGGATCATAATTCTGTAGGGCCACTAGGGCTTCATTTGTAATTGTTTATTTCCCATCAACTGTTAATTGGGATCTTATTTTCTCTATTTTGTGCCATCTCAGGAAGTCTCTAAACTCCTCTATTTTTACAAAGCTGTCATCATCTTGGAATTTTTGTTGGTGAAGCAATCTTTCATCAAAACAGGCCCTGAGTGGTATCTCAACCTCATCTTCTAAGTCAGGTCGTTGCTTCTTGCCTTCCCTGATTGCTTTTCTCAGGTTATGATCATATAACCTAGTGCTAGGTACCAAGGCCTTAGCCTTGTCTTTTTTCTTACTTTGGCCCTCCACTGAAGGCTATCCTACTTCCAAATTCTGCCTTTTTGTAGCAGGTTCTTCTACATCATCTGGCTGGGTAGCAACTGTCAGATCTATAATGTGTCCTTCTGCTCCCTGCAACTGTGGGATCTCAGCCATTTCTTTCTCTGAGGCTTGTTGTGGTGGAGGAGACATGGGAGGACGTGCATAATCACTGTCATCACCACTCTCATATTCTAATTCTGAGTGTTCAGGTGTCTGAGCACCTTTTTTGTCTAGGACTGTATCCAGTTGCTCTACAAGCACATAATAGTTATCTATCATGGCCTTAATCCTATCAAAATATGGGAGGTCAGGGTTAAAACCCCCAAAGGACAACCCATTTGTTTTTATCTATTTCTCCAGCTTTAGAAACTCCTGGATTCTTAGTCTTCTCATGTGGATGTCATCTTCATCCAAGATGTTCCTTATTGCATCTTCTTCTATGCATTCACAGTGAACATTGGTATTAGGGATGGTAGGAGTATACAGTTTTCAAACCCCTGCCATGAAGCCCTCTAGGTCAATGTATCTATAAGGGGCTACCCCCATTCTATACTTTTCCAACCATTGACCCACTTCATCAATGGCATTCTTGACAATTGTAAAGTTGGAAATTTTGAACTGCCTAGGGGTTATAGTCCCCTTTTTCTGTGGTGCAAAGTGCTCATTATCTATTAGCATCAACTGCCATATGAATTCCATTGCAGCTACTCTTGCAGGCACATGATAAGGTAATAAATGGGGTGGATGAATACACCCATATACCCTGATAATGGTGTAATTATCCTCCAAGAAGAAATCACCCCAGTTATGATTTCCAGACCAATTTTCTTTATAATTACAGGGCCTAAGCATTTGTATGATCTTCAATGGGATTCTAGTCCTGCTTGTTCCCAGACTTTGTACAATTGGATACACAATCCAATTTTGAAATGCAGAGTAATCACACTCCCTAGAAGTGTAATTCCAAACCCTGACCCAAAACTGGATAGGATTTGGTGTTGTTTGATAAAATCTCTAAGGAGTCAGATTATGAACATCCATGATTACAAAATTGAAGTGTAAGAGAAGGTGCATTAGGACTGAATAATGCAAAAATTTTGGCTCCTTCTCCTTGGGGTTCTTTAATATTTTCTATATTGCAACGAAACCCTCATGCATTTCATCAATTATATGCTTTATATAATCATAGTTGGTGCTTGAACGCACCTCTTGCAAGTCTAGTACCATCATTAAGATGCCAGCATTGATTTTCTCTACATCTCCATCTATCCCTAGCATTCTACATAGGGCATAAGCATTATACTTAATGTAGAAGTGTAGATCCTTATAATAATATGGATTAGGCTTTTTCATAGGATCTAAGTAATTCTGCACTTCTTTCAACATGTGTTTCTTCAATAAGCCCTTAGCAATACCAGGTTTTGGACTATACCTTTTCTCCTGCGTTGTCATGTCAATTTTAGTAGACATGGCGCTAAATAAGCCAAAGGCTTGCATGAATGAGTTCCTATTTAATATTAGCAAGGCAGTGCCATCATCCCTTTTGATGGTCTTTGTTAGGACATCGTAGTGGTTAGCTAAGTCTAAAAATAGGTCTACATAAAGGAAAACATCAGGAACAAGTAACCTAGCCAAACCACATGTCCAAGGGTTTGATACTGGGATAGGCTTATCAGAATTTTTGTAGAAGTAATTGAAAAGGGATAAACTTGTTGTCCCTAGAGTCACAGGATCTTGAATGTCTTTGTATTCATCCAAGAGGACACTTGCATTGGCGTTCTTATTCTGTGTTGAACCTAGCAGGAGACGGAGGAACTCATCAGAGAAACTTGCCTTTCCTTTCTGTTCCTCTTCATTGCCTCCACTTGTTGAAGCAACACTCATGGCCCTGCTCATGTTTGCAACACCCTGAATCTCCTTTTCCTAACTGATATTGAAACAAATCTATTTCTGAAACCAACTGACTATTTTGAGCACAATTTCCTGCAATTTAGAATTCTCTAATGAACTTTGGAAACACTGTAAATTAAGCAGAATATTTCTTTTTTTAAAAACTTAGCAACTTGGCTCTAAAAACTGAAAGCAAGGTGAATGAGAATGAATGCACCATCAACTCCTTATAGCTGTCATTCAGAGTACGCAGCTCATAATTTAGAAACATCAGTTCTGCCATTAATTCGACATGTGAATTTGAACAGAAAACCTAGCCGTAGTTGCATGAAGTTGATAGGAAATCAAATTTCAAAAAGTGAATCCTCGGAGCAATCATATATCATTTAAAAGAGATGACATGTCATACTGGGATTCATTGTCTATCTTACATCTCAACTACTCTTTTTGCACAGTGATCAAAATACAAGTCTGTGATTGGTTGCCGGGGTCGATTCATACTGTCACATCAAAAAAACTGCCTCTGCTTTTAGATTTTGTGATCAAGCGACTGCGCAACTGCATTAAGTCTCTTTGTCATGGACCTTTGTCACTAACCATGGTTCCATCTCAAGACTTGGAGACAATGCAGTTTTTTACCTTCGGCTGACCCAAGTTACAATCTGGCGATTATGCGACACACTTGAAATCATAGTCGCGCAGAGTTAACAGTAACTCATCATTCATTCGGAGACCTTGCGACTAACCATTACCCTTAACCTCCTTAGTTATCTCCCTATCACCAAATTCTTTTATCTGTTTCAAGACTATGCGACAATGCTTAGTCACCCAATCGCGGAATCAAGTGCTGAGTATTTTATTTTACCTTAACAAGTTATCTGCGCCCTTTTTGCTTCTGACGACTGCACGACATACCCTAATCGCTAAGTCAGGAGGACTTTTCTCTTGGGGCACCTTTCTTCTCAGACTTCACGACCACCGTCAAATCCTCTTATTCCTTCATCCTACGGCTGTCGCTTAATCGCCATATGCTTAGGCATACCCTTAAATCATTCCCAGACACCGTGATTGAAGGGTAAGTACTTAGTCTAGCTGTTGTTGAATCCCTTTCCTCCTTTTTGCGACCACGCGATTATCCACTTACCTTATGACACATGTCACTCAATTGTTGGTCCTCTTGCTGCATAATGGAAAACTGAAACATTATCCTATTCTGGTAACATCCCGACTAAACATTACTGTAAACCACAGATGGTCAGTCAGGAAGTCTGACCTAAAATCTCTTAACCACTGTTCTATTCCGAGACCTCATGACTGAAGGCTTTTCTTAACTGTTATCTTTGACTTATCTAGCGATAACGTGACAAAAGGTAATCGCGAAGTCTGAAGACATTTTCATAACTTTTTAAAATCTCCCGTGATCACCCGACTAACAATGGGTCCCATCTGCATAAATCTTTATAAGATAACTATCCCGCGACTACCCGACATGAAGGAATTGCTGAGTCTCAGAAGGCCAAAGGAATATTCTAATTTTGAACGAGACCACGCGACACAAGAAAAATGCCAAGTCGGGAAGGCAATTGGAATATTCGGCTGGGGTAACGCGACGAGGTGACTTAAATTAAAACACATGCCTTAAGTGAATGGAAAAAGTAACGTTGAAACAGAAGTGCCATGACTTAGGGTTTACTTCATCGTTTAACACTTGGATAGCCTAGGGTTTTTTAGGGTTTTTACAAATTGAGCAATGGTTTAGACTTGAAAACCTAAAAATTGACATGGGTAAGGGCATAATGAACAAGAGATAGATGATTTGAAATCACCAGAACACAGAGAGCAGGACAAGGAACCAGGAAAACTGCCAAAACATGAAATACAACCAACAACTTGTGTCAGGGTTGCACCTTTGAGAACAACTTTTTCAGATGCTGCATGATCACCGCAAGTACTCCGTAACTTGATATCTGTGAGAGTTGAAAAACTCTTTATACAAACAAAAACTTTATGAATCACTTATGCAAAGAACATGTTTAACCATTCAGAAAAACACATTGAGCATTACAGATCTAAGGGTGAATAATTCTCATTTAGAAGACACTATGACACCCCTTTCCTAACATACCTAAATCACCTAAACACCGGATGAAGCAGAATCATTGAAAACCCACTAGGCTCAAATAGGAAAGGGAAATAATTTATCTGATAGGCACATTAGGGGAAGGTTTCAAGATGAATGAGAAGTAGATCACCAAAGAACAATTTTACCCCCTAGGACCTAAAGACCCTAGACTAAAATTTGGCAACACCTTCTTATGCCATTAGGGTTTGCACTATAAAATAATTCAGGTCAGTTGATACTATTTTTGTTGATGGATTGATTGGTACCCTCGCTTCTTTTGAATTAAGTAACTACGATAACAATATGCCTCAAGTTGAAGGATATTTTAAGGACTCTTTGTCATTAGCATTAGAGAAGAAGACAAAACATATAAGTCATGAATCTTCCTGCATGAAACATTATTCCAAGGAACTTGAATCAATCTTGGATGAAGACAAGAAAGAAGAAGAACTTGAATTATTACTTGCAAGAAGACTACCTAGGTATAAAGGAAAGTTACCTTTGAAATGTTTTTCACGTAACAAGATAGGACATATTTCTTCTAGGTGTCCTAATGGTGAACACAAAGAGAAGATCAAAATATTCAAGGGAAAAGGAAAGAAACAATTATATGTTGTAGTAGATGAAGGTGTGAGTAATGAAGGATATGATGACAATGATGAAGTTATAGTGTTTTTTGTAGTCAAAGAAGAAAATATTGAATATGAGAAGGAATTCATCTCATACATGGAACATGGAAATATATGGGTTATTGATAGTGGGTGCTCACATCACATGACTGGTGACAAAAGTAAGTTCATAAAGCTAGATGGATTTGCTGGTGGATTGGTTAGGTTTCAAAACAATACACCCTACTTGGTAAAAGGTAAAGGTTCAATCTCTTTGAATGCTAAAATAAATCTTGATGATGTATATTGGTTTGAAGGTCTTACATATAACTTTTTGAGTGTTGGTGAGTTGAATAACAAAGATTATCATTTAGAATTCAAAGGAGGTAGGTGCAGGATATTTGGAAGCTCAGGAGATATGATTGTTACTGGGAAACAAACTAAAGGTAGCTTATTCCATCAGAATGCTACTGCTAATAGTTGTTTGGTTGCTAAGGTTGAAGATAGTTAGATTTGGCATATAAGGTTATGTCATGTGAGTTTTGATAATTTAATCAAGGTTATTAAGTCAAATGGTGTTAGAGGATTGCCATAACATGCGAAACTAGTCAATGTAATGCACAAAGAATGTCATTTGGGTAAGATGACTTGTTCTACTTTAAGTAGTAACTCTTTTTCATCTGAAAATATATTGGATTTGGTACACAATGATCTTTTTGGTCCTATGAGCACAAAGAGTTATCATGGTGATAATTATTTCATGTTTTTGATTGATGACTATTCAAGAATGATGTGGGTGACATCCTTGAAGGATAAATCTGAAGCTTTCTATAAATTGAAAGTGTTCAGAGAACTTGTTAAAAATGAAACAAGTAAGAGATTGAAGTGTTTAAGATGAGATAGAGGTGGAGATTTCATCTTTTTAGTACTCTTAAATTTTTGAGTGACTAAGTAAAAATTTCTCTAAGGCAAGCTAAATAGCCGTTAAAAACTTGCGGGGAAGGCTTATTTTGAATGCGTGAAAAAAGAGGCTTGATGATTTTTCTAAAAAATAACTTGGGAGACATGTTCCTCACCTTTCATTAAGCACATATAATAGGTTCCGTCTTTCAGATTTCAGATTTGACATGTTTTGGAGATAGCCAGTTGGAGGTGTTTACCTAAATCTGTAGTTTTACACATTTCCCAATTTTATCAAATGACCTACTTTAGGGGTTTGTATCTCTAACCAGATGGATAGAAATGACATTATGGAGTGTTCTAGGAAGTTATAGACATGAAATTGAACCTCTATGCCCATTTTCATAACCTTGTGAGTTTGTTTGCATAGTTTGCCAAAGTCAATCCATTTGCAATTAATTCTGATTCTCAAAGTGTAAAGTGCAGAAATTCAGAATGACTTACTTTGAGGTTTTACAAGTTATACCTAGTTGAATGCCCTGAATAATTGAAAGTACCCCTACATTGTAAACATAGAAATGAAATTTTCTCAAGAGTTTCAAATTTTGGTCAAACTATTTCACCACTTTTCCTAGCCAATTCCAAATTAGATTTCTGCATTTTTACTGTGTTTTGGGTTTAGAAAGTTTTTAAGTAACTGAATTTGAGATACAATGATAAATGATTAGTTGATCATCAGGGAAATTTAATTAAAGTTCTACATTCCCTATCTAAAAGTGAATCTATGTTCCGGGTATTAGACTATAAGAGTCTCTTGAGATTTGTCTCTAAGATCAAAACCAAATTTAATTTATGCAAGTTGATAGTGTGGGTAGATGTGATTTTGCAGAATAGTCATTTTTAGAGGTTTGTAACTTCGTGTCGGATGGTATTTTTAAGATATGAATTGTTTCCCTATACTCCTTGTATGTAAATATACTATTGGGATTAGGGGTTGGGCCTCAAGGCATGGGTTTCTATTTCTGCGAAGGCTAATCCACATGAAATTTATGTTGTTTTTACATTTGCATCTACACAATTTTTGAAAATTGTCAGAATGACCATGTTTGATCAGTTACATTTTTCACATGGGTTTGAATCATTTAAAACTCTTTTGCATGCATATTTATTGTGTTTGAATGAATCTCTGTGATGAGTGTCAGGGTCCCTTGATGCAATTCAATCAATTTTAAGGGGTTGAATATGGAAAAAATAAAAAACTAAAGGAAGTAATATATTGATGGGAAAGTATGAATTAGGCAAGCTATTGGGACAAGGTGCATTTCCTAAAGTGTCTTTAGCAAGAAATTTTAAAACAGGGAAATCCATTTCTATAAAGTTAATGGACAAGGAAATAATTCAAGAAAATTTTGGGAGATAGAAGCAACATTGGAGGAATTCAAAACATTAGCAAAAAATTGATTAGCTGAGCTCCAAGAGGCACATCAAGAGAACTTAAATATGTCACAGCAGATGGATCACATGCATGAATCTTTAAAAAATGAGAAACTCATTTTATCATCTAGACCTTACCTTTTATTGAATGACCAAGATTAGCGCTTAAAAGATGAAGTTGATCGCTATCAGTCCATGGTGAAACCATTATAGGCTGAAAGGGACAATTTAGTGCGCCGGGATAAGGAAATGACCTTGAAGGTTGAAATCTCTAATATTGCAAGGAGAGCAGGTGCTCTTTTTCAAACAAGGGTAGTAGAGCTAGAGGTTGACTTACAATAATGTATGAATGAGAGGAATTTACTTCAGAACAGATTAGAAGAGGCTTTACAAGAGTCAAAAAATCTAATCTTGTGAGATAAATGCATTTGGAACTTTTCTAGGAAGGAAAGACATAATTAGCGAGTTTCAAAGTTATGGTTTCAAATTTAGACAAAGAAATAGGAATGATGCAAGAACATTTAAACAATTTTAAGGAGGCATCTTGTGAAGTCCATTCATTGCAAGTAGAGGTTCATTCACTTACAAGAATACTAAATAGAAAGTCAAGTGAATGGAAGAATTTATCAGATAAATGTGCTTCCCAAGCTTCTAAAATCAAAACATTGCAAGATTTGGTTGTAGAAATATGGGGTGTCCTATGCAAAGTTTTGGCAAGGTGGAGAAAGTATTGTTAAACATTCCAAGCAAAAATCTTGCACATCGAAGAAAGAATACAAAATCTAGGGTTTGCACAGTATAAGGAAGCATTGTGTGGAGTTTTGGAGGGCTACACATTTTCATTAACGTGCATGCTGATGGTAAAACATAGTAAAGTTGTGCATAAAATAGAAGTTTTAAAACATTTTAATGCAAATATAGATGCTAAAGTGTCATGTTTCATGAGTTGTGATGAGGTCTTCATAGGTTTTCTGCATCCCACACAATACAAACAACAAGGGAGGAATGGAGCCCACACAAGAAGGATAGTCTAGCCTCTTAAGGAAAATGTATTTTGTTAGGTGTAAAACTAAATTCAACAACCGTATAACACAAGTGGCCTGCGTAATTTGTCATTGAATAAGGATTTAAAATGTTAAACAAACATTGTATTTTTGTTAAAACCCTGCGCAATGCAAAGTCAAAGATGGAGCCCGTGTAAAAAATGAAGGGAGCTTGCTGGAAGAGGCATGAAGGCCTACACAACATTTGGGGCTGTCAAATGCCAGAAGGCTAGTATGTGAAGACTAGAGGGAGTCTGCACGGATTTTTAGTGGAAGCCAACATGGTAGATCAACCCAAGCCCACGCTGAAGAGGACTTGTGCATGGCATGCTGCCTGTGCAAGGGGCAAATGAAGAGTGGTCTGCGCTAAGTGAAGGGATGTTGTGCATAAAATGAAGGTTTAAGACATTCAATGTAAAATGCCAATGTGAGGTGGCATGCGCTAGAGTGTGTTTAAGATGTTGTGTTGAAGCTCCATGATGCCACACAGCATATGGAGTTCAATTTTCAACATTAAAATACATGCAAAATGCAAACAACAAATGCATAGACCCTACACTGAAAGGCATGAGGGAGCTCATTTGAAACAATTTAACAAATGCAAATGTAGAGGAGGCATGTGGTGATTTGGGGAGGACATTTAAAATGTTAAAACAAACAAATGCAACTTGCAGGGGTAAGCCAGTGATAGTATGTGTAGGCTTAGAAGGTTTGATAATGCAAACACTATTATTCCACATTCAATAGGGCGCCAAGTTTTTAATATTTAAATACATTAAAAAAAAGAGGGAGTCTCTTTGGTGGTCCCCTTGGCTGGAGGACTTAATGGACTAGTGGACCTCATTATTTTGAGTGGAAAAATAAGAAGATCATTAAAAATTCTAAAAAAATGATCCCACATTGATCCTAGATTGAAAATTTTAGTTGTTTAACTAAAATGAAGAGAAAAGAGGAGGCTCTCCATGCATGCAGATAGATGGTGCCTTGGGAAGCATGCCCAGTCAGCCGACAACTAAATTTTTTTGTTGAGGTAGTAGTGAGATGGTGGTGACGTGGAGGACACGTGGTGAATAGTCATGCACTTACGGGGTAGAAGGGAGATCACATAAATGGATTGCAAGTGAGAAACTGTGCTCATCACATAGTTGTAGAGGCTTTGTGGATGGCTCGCGAGTGAGTGACTAAGCTTGTCACGCAAGTGCACAGGCTTGGAAAGGTGACCAAAATTATGTGCAAGTATGTGACTAAGCTCATTGCGTAGTCGCGGTGCAGGTAGGCGGTCAGTCACACAGTCATGGAGGTGAAAATGGCTCATTGCACAGTCGCCAGTGATTTGCAGTGGAGCAAAAATTGTGCACGATTGAGCAATCTTTGGCTCATCGCACAGGTTTGGAGAGAATGAAGAAAATGTGTGCAAGTGCATGCTCAATCTTAGTCACGCACTCGTACCATTTATGTGGAGCCCGTTAGAAGATACCATGTGGCAAGATATGGTGGCCTGTACAGGTAATGGGTAAAAATTATAGATTTTCAAAAGATTAATGTGCAGATTTCCAAAATTTCAAACGAATGTGTACGAGAAAGGAAGCTTGTTTTCATGGTTAAGTGGCCAAATTTTATCACAAATATTAAGTGTCATATACCGTTGGAAAGGTCTCAAGATGGGGATTGCAGTTTTGCAATCTGTTTGGGTGCAGATCAGATTAAAATTTTGCAGTTCAGGAAGAGAGAAGTTTTAGATATTTAGGGGGGAATTGACAGGTGTCAGTGGTTGAATTTGGTTTTATAATTTCTCTATATCTTATTTCTTCTTATTTTTATAGTGATGGTGAAATTAATATGGCAAGGCATTATTTTTATTTGGTGTGTCTTATTTTCTAAATTTATTATCATTTGAATGTATTGAATCAGGAACAATTGAATGAAAAGCAATGGAATCCCTTTGCATATTGGTGATGTCTTTGTGTTTGATCTTGAATTCTTATGTATTAACTTGTAAGGCATTTTAATATAATGGGTATAAGGTAGCTGTGAATTTGTGTTTGAGTTTCTCTAAGCAAGAGAGTCAATCTTGAATAAAATTTTTGAAAATTCAAGGATTGCACATGAATCTGATGTTTGAGTATTGGAGTGAAAAGAGTGACTTGTAAGGCATTTCATTCAGGTTATTTTTGTTTGGATTTATAGGGTTTTCTTGGGATACATGTTTATTTGACTCTGTTTCCCAATATATAAGGTACTAGTCTCTACTGGTTATGCATGTCTCGTCATCAATTCATAAATATCAAATCATTTTATCTTTCTGTTGTAAGAGTTTTGAATGATTGTCAGATCTAGTTTGATGAGAAGGAATCCATCCCATGATTCACTGAAACAAGTGAATCCAATAGGTACACCCACCTGAGCCTTTGACCTCGAAGTGAAGGAGGATTGTTTTATCCTCATTAATTAGACTTTTCCTTGATTGAATCAAGGAAAAATCACTAGCAGAATGTTGACTCTACTGGGCAATCGCTGAAGTAAACCAATCACTGAGTGTAGGAGAATTGTTTCCTTTCTTTTTTGTCTTAGCTCTAGAATCTGGTTGAGAGAAAGGGTCAAAGAATTAGAATCTGAAAGTTATTTCAGATATTTCTAAGGATAGCTTGGAAGTATTTTATTGTAGTGATTATAAAAGATTATACAATTTTGCTGGTTGGATAAAATCGAGAAATTACATATATATATATATATATATATATATATATATATATATATGTCAAATGGCTTTTTCTATTTGAGAATTTTCCTCTGCAAGGAGGTAGCGACTCTTTATGAAAAGAACCCAATGGAGCTATGGAGAAGGCTTGAAATCTTCCATGTTTCCAGTCAAAGAGAAATGAGCAGCAGCTGCAATTGTATTCCCAGGTAATCCTAATGTTTTTTATTTGAAATAAAAGTTCCTCAATAGGTGAAGAAGTCACTAAAAAAGGGGGAAAATAGTTTTGAAGTTTGTCATACTTCTTGATTTAAAAGATTCAAATATCAAATCATAAGTATGTTGTTATTTTTAAAAAGAAGATGATTGAAGTTGCAAGCTTCATGTCAAAAATCTCCAGTCAGAAGTATCAAATATGATTTCACAAAAGTGCATCCAATTATGAGTTCTTGCAAAAAAAATTCTATGAAAAGATATGTGCCATTATGATTTGATGGCATTCATGGTTCCCCAAATGAAATTCCTACTAATATTAGCAAGCATCTACAAAAATTTTGAGGGGAAACAATCAGATTCAGTATGTAAGAATTTGAAGGAATTTGCTGATCTGATGGGTGATTTTGGGATTTATAATGAAGATGTTTTCATGAAGTTGTTGGTTCAAACTTTGAAAGAAGTTGCCAAGGATTGGTTTTATTCCTTACTAGTAGGTTCTATTTCTTCATGGGAAGAATTTAGTTTAGCTTTCATGGATAATTTTGCTGAAATAATAAGTGCAAGTGATGTGTTGAAGAAACTAATGGTGATTGAGATTGAAAAAGATGAAATAGTCCCATTATTCAACATCAAATTTGCAAAAACATTAAGTGATATTCCAAGAAGCTATAGGCCCAATGATAAAGTATGTTTAGTAATTTATTTGGGTGATTTTGGTAAAAAGATGAGCTTCTTGTTAAGAGATAAGGAGCCTAAGACTTTGCATTAGGCTTTTATGATAGCAATGGACATTGAAAATAATTTGAAATATGGAATTGTGAAAGAATTTCTATCTGCTGGAATTCGTTGTCATAATGCATCAAATACACTAGATAGGTATGGATCAAGAAATGAAGATCTATGTCAATATGTTTTTGTCCCTACTGATTTGACTAACCATGATTTAAATTGAGGTTCAAAGCAAATATTGAAAAGGAAAGAGGGGGCTAGTGTTTTATCAGATGATGATTTTGCAACCTCAAGTGATGAAGTCCTATTAAACTTTACTGATGCTAATAGTGAGGAAATGTATGAAGAATTGGATGGAAAAGAATATTCATGGACCCATGATGGCCTTGATTTATTTCTAGATAAGCTTATGGTTTGTGTGCATCCATCTGAAGAATATGAAGACATGTCATATGTTGGAGATGATTATGAAGATTCTGATTTGTCTAAGATAGAGACGAATTCTTCCATTTTAGCTAACAATGATGATAGTATTGATTTTTCAATTTGTATGCTTTCATCCTATGAATTTTCATGTGGAGTTGTTGATTCTAAGAACCATAAAAATGAATATGAAATTTCTTTGGTGCATCAATGTCAGATTTGTGTGAACCAACTTATGAGAGTTTTTAAGAAAGTATTTCCTATGATATGGAGATTAAATTTGATTTTTGTTTTGGACCAAAAATGGATCATAGCTTGTTTAATGTGGACATTGATAATGTTTCCTATAAAAAGTGATTTGTATCAAGGAGATGTATGCCAAGATGAGAGTATGGATAATGAACTTTCTACTGATTTATTGGAACTAGATTTTGAGATGTTTTATGTGAAGATGAGAGAGGATTCAGATTCTACTTCAGATTATTTGCTTCAGCCAGAGGTATGTTAATTTTTCCAAGAATGGGATGTAGAAATTGTTGATGCATTGTTTTATATATATATATATATATATATATATATATATATATATATATTGAAAAAAATCAGCAAGGACATGTTAGCTATCCGATAGAAAGTGAGTCTTTTCTTTTTCCAGTTCAACGTGTTGATGTTTTTTAGGATAAACTAAATCTGAAGCCACAAGTTCTAGTTCACAGTGATTCACTTGAATGTTTGTGTAGTATGCGTAGCTTTGAATGTCAAAATTTTTCCTTTGATATCCAAGCATATGCTGAGGTAAGTCATCATGATTCTAGTTTTGAAGTTGAGCTAGAATGTGTTAAATTTCAAATGCAACCAGTTGAGCGTTTATTTGAGCATGTTAAGGAGATTGAAAATGAAGAATATCATATTTCATATGAATGTTCACCATACTTTGAGCATGAAGAGTATGCTTCAGATTATGTTTCTTTTTAGCAAGACAATGATATTGAAGGATGTTATAGTTTTTTGTCATACGATGATAAGAATTCATAGCGGTTTGATGATTGGATTTTTCCATTTGATGGTGAATATGTTGGTTATATTTTATATGATATGCTGAAGATTTGCAATTGTGTGTTTGATCAAGTGAATGGAAGTAATGATTTCAGTTTACCTCTCATACATGGAGATGAAAATCAGATTTTTGATAGAGGTAAGTGATGATCTCAGTATTTTGACTGTGCGCCATTTCTAAATAATGTGCATATTGTACAGTTTCTTTTATTTCATTTGTGTGTGGTGTGTTTTCTTTCAATAAGGATTCATAGTTTTTGAAGAGAGAAGAGAGAAGAGAAAAATCTGATTTGTTTTTGAATGGTCTGCTACACCAGGAGATTTTGAATTCTTTTCATGCCAACATGGGGCACATGTCCCCAGATAGAGCCACTATTAGTACTCTCAAATTTTTGAGAAATTTGGAGTGACTAAGTAAAAATTTCTTTAAGGCAAGGTAAATATCCCTTAAAAACTTGCGGGGAAGGCTTATTTTGAATGCATTCAAAAATAGGTCTGATGATTTTTGTGAAAATATCTTGGGAGACATGTTCCTCACCTCTCATTAAGCACATATAATAGGTTCCATCTCTCAGATTTCAAATTTGATATGTTTTGGAGATAGCCAGTTGGAGGTGTTTACCTAAATCAACATTTTTGCACGTTTCCCAGTTTTATCAAATGACCTACTTTAGAGGTTTGTATCTCTGACCAGATGGATATAGATGACATTATGGAGTGTTCTAGGATGTTATAGACATGAAATTGAACCTCTATACCAATTTGCAGAACCCTATGAGTTTGTTTGCACAGTTTGCCAAAGTCAATACGTTTGTAATTAATTTTGATTCTTAGAGTGTAAAGTGTAGAATTGCAGAATGACCTACTTTGAGGTTTTAAAAATTATGCCCAGTTGAATTCCCCTAAGAATTGAAATTAACCCTGCATTTTAAACCTGGAAATGAACTTTTCTAAATATTTTTATATTTTGATAAATCCATTTGACCACTTTGCCTAACCAAATCCAAATCAGATTTCGGCATTTTTATTGTGTTTTGGGTTCAAAAAGTTTTTAAATGATTGACATTGAGAAGAAATAATAAATTATCATTTGATCATTAGGGAAAGTTAATTTAAGTTTTGCATTCCATGTGTGAAAGTGAATCTATGTTCCAGGTATCAAACTATAAGAGTCTCTTTTGATTGGTCCGTGAAATCAAAACCAAAAGAAATTTATGCAAGTTGATAGTGTGGGCAAATGTCATTTTGAAGAATAGTCATTTCTAGAGGTTTGTAACTTTTTGTCGGATGGTTGTTTTAAGATATGAATTATTTCCCTATAATCCTTGTATGTAAATCTACTACTGGCATCAAGGGTTGGTGTAATTCCCCGCTAGGGAACCCAGGAGAACTAACCCTAAACATGACACTGAGTTCACAGAATAATTTTTTTAAAAAAGGTTTTCAAACAATAATGATAAAAATGTGGAAGCAACACAATGAAGTACATGACATACATGAAATACAACTCATAAATAGATAACATTTCTCAAGGGTTCCTTGATGTAGAATTACTTAAACATAAGAATCTACGATTAACAAATATAAAGAACGGACATAAAGGTTACATAATCTGAAACCAATTACATACATCTCATAATTAAATATTACATATACATCTTATACCATAAGGTATACTAACTAATCAACATCTACTACACAAGTCACAAGGTATGTAATAATACATAATGAATGATATAATGCATCCTCCAAGGGATGATAAACAATATATACATATGGTACAAAACACATCTCAAGTAACTGAGCAAGTCTCCAAAAGACTAGGAAGATGAAACTGCAATAAGGAATATCCAAGCATGAAGAAGAATCTGTTTAAATCTCAATGGCAATAAGAATCACTACCACCCAACCATGTGGAACCAAGGATCCACTCCCACCATGCTGAGGAGATAGTAACAGGCCCATCACATGAGGTATACAACAAGAAAACAAACAAGGTATACATGACCTCATACTCCATGCATAGGAAGATCCTAGAAGCACTCTAAACCATAACAAGGAACACTAAACAACACTAGAGGTACAGACACACATAGGATAACCTAAGCTATATATAGCAAGATGTCATCATGTACGTCTAACCCTTGAGTTAAGTCCTGGAAATTCCTTAATGGATTTCGGCACCCAAGTTACCATACACGGCATTAATGACCTTTCAAAGAGACAAGATCACTAATGATGCCCGAACCCGCACCTCGAAAGGGGACAAGCATCATCTCATCCTCCATCTTAGCCTATACTAGCACTTAAGCATGGGTGAGGCATTAATCTTATTAGTTTAATACTAGGTCAGCATAATTAGATTAATTATGTTATCACTTGTTACCACAACCTACAATAAGCAAATCCTAGCAGCCACTTGTGGGCTTCGATACTTATTGCAAGACACCTCCTACTATACAATTAGGTAACCTACCATAGGTTCACAAAAGAGTATCGTAAAGATAAATCATAATTCAAATTGCATCCTGTAAATTCAGGTGCACATAGGTTCTCAATAACCCTAAAACATCCTCAGTGTCCTCACAGGACCAAACAATACATCATACAGAAAGTACAATCCCAAAACCTCTAGATTTAAATCCTAGGATCATCTAACCCAACAAATACCTGAAAGCATGATAACATAGGAGAACATTCAATTCATTTAAATATGCACCCAAAACACATCATGGCACAATAATTTCATATTCAAAATGCATTAAATTAATTACAATGTTAATGTAGGAATAAACAAATTTATAATCCCTAATTATGCAAATTCATTTATTCACTAAAATTACTAGCTAGAAATAATTAAATATTCCACATTTGGTAAAACGTTAACATTTCTTATAGATCTATTTATAAAAATAACTTATAAATACATCTAAGAAATAATTACCAATTTTCAGTTATAATTACAAAATTATAAAACTCCTAGGTGCCCTTAAGCATCAACATTAATCGTTCAATAATATCTCTAATAATTAGTTAACACCATAGGATTCCTACTGATTATTAATGATCATTTTATGACAATGATAAAAATAACTCCCCTTTGCCTATAAATTAATAACATTATTAATTTCCCCCTTTTAGAAAAATAATCCCTTTTAAAAAGAAAATCCTCATTTACCAATTTAACTAATTTAAATCAAATTTTAAAAATTTGCCCTAACTAATCTAACATTAACTCTAAATTAATTTAAAAATTAATAATAAATTAATTCTAAATTAATCTAAAATTAACTAAATTAATTTAAAAATTAACTAAACTAATTCAAAGATTAATCAAAATTTAATTAACTAAAATCATATCACAAAATTAAATTAAACTAAATTCCAATAAACTAAATTAAACAAAAGTTAATTTTAAATTAAAATTAAATAAATTAAAATAAATTTTAAAAAAAACAAAAATTTAAAAAAAAGCATATCGCATGTGGGGGGGGGGGTCCCTGTGGCCCCCACCACCTCCACCTCCCCACTGTTGCCTCCCCTTGGGGAGACCGCCAACAGTTCCACCTTGCAGCGGCAGGCCCTGCCTCCCACGGTAGGGTACCGCGTGGGGTCCCTTGGTGATGGGGACAGGGGATGCAGTGGCCCTCGCCACCCGCCCTCCTATGCATACTAAAAAAAAATTTAAATTTTTTTTCTTTTAACACAAAAACCAAAACATGTCGCCCAAACAGAAATTTAATGATTTTAATAAATTTTGTTTTTTTCGTTTTTAAACAATTTACTAAAACAAACATTTTAACAAAGAGTTTTTTTTTTTTTATTTACTTAATTTTCAAAAATGGAAATTAAGAGGGTAAACTTTTTTTTTGTCTTTTTCTCTTTCTTGAACTGGTGTAAATTAATTTTTAACTCTGTATCTTTACAGAGAGCCCATTTTTGAAAACAATTAATTTCTCCCAAAGCTATTAATTTTTTTTAAGCAATAATTAAATTTCCTATATATTCCTAACTATAGGTATTTTAATTTTTCCCATTTAAGGGCTTTCCACAGGGATTCTTCCAATGAAATTTTGACAGCATATCCTTACTAGTTTAATATATATTTTTGTTTGAAAATCAGGGATCTAGGTTTTCATAAACACATATTTCAACAACAATTTCAAACTAGAAACCCTTATACCCATTTACACTTAATACTATAAAATAAAACCCTTTATGCCCACAAGCACAGATCTGACATGCAAGCTTGAATAGAAACACAAAATATATCTAAGAACATATGTTCCAATTGAAATCATCAAAACACAAAATAAATAAGCAAGAAATGACCAAACAAAGGATCCTAACTTTTCAGATGCATGGAAGACGGGGATCTGAAAGCTAGAATTGACATGAGCAAGACCCTACCTCAATAACTGATGAGAAATACACAATGCAAAAATCCAAGCAAGAAGAATTCCCCAATTATGCTCCAAAACCAAGCACACACTAAAGCTCTCCAAAAATGCTCCCAAAAACCTATTATGTTCAAATGAGAGAAGAATCCCCCTAATGAGGATCAACTTCCCCTAATCATGCAAAACCCTCATGACAACACATTCAGTTAACTTCTAAAAGGACTCTACCCAAAATTGAAAGAAAATAACAATTAATTAATTAAAATATCTTTTAGTTCTACCACTCAACTTTGAATCCTACAACCTAGTCGAGGTCTTTTAGTTTGAAAATATTTTTCAACCAAATCTTGCACATGTAATTAATAAAATATTAATTTAAATAACTTAAATATTTAAAGCACAATAATCCATGCAACTTAATATTCAATTATTTAAAAATCATAAAAACATATTCACTCTATTTTTCAATTAAATATTAATATTCAAAAATTGCACTTTAATTAACCTTTCAATTAAACATAGGTATTTAATTTAATTTTCAATTAATTAAATACCCTATATTTAATAATTAATTGGAATAATATTCAATTAAATAAATAACATGATATAACACCCACATATCCACATCAAGCATCTGAAATTGAAAACAAGAAAAATCAAACATGCTCAAGGAAAGGGATACATGAATTCCTATCCACTAGATGAATTCGCTAAGGGTAGTCAAAATAGATACTTGTCCAATAACTAGGAAAATTAGGTTTAGGATAGGATTTGGACCTGAAAACTATCTCTCCTCTCTTACCATTGAGATTAATGTGATAGAGCACGCTCACTCCTGCCAATTCAGGGAAGACATAGCTTGGTACCTACAAACCTGTCATCACAAAGATGAAAATACATGCATATATATATTATGAAAAATAATGGTTAAGACTAGGTTATCATGTGGATCTCACTGAAGCAAGTAACTACGACTCTGCCCCATACCATACCAAGCACATCAAACAGTAATTAAAACATACAATTATCAATGTGCATATAAATCTAAGGTTAGTATTGTCAGAACACCATAATCGAAATGAAATCCTAACATATACATAAGCATCATAAAATAACCCTAAATCACATATACACAGAAGATGCAACATGATAATAATGGATCAATAACATACTGAAATATATACATAAGTATCCTTAAGATCAACTGAAATAACCACACATACATCAAACTGCCTAAAAGAGTTCAACATCTGCAAAATGAAAAGCAAACTAAGAGGTGGGTATTACATCCTCCTCCCCTAAAACTAGGCTTACTCCTGGAAGCCTAAAAAAAATATAGAGAAATCAATCTCTCATCACAGAACATCTAATCCAAGTCCCAAAAACTCAAAGTGTGGATTCCTTAGAATCCTTTTGGGGACTCTAATTTGAACACGGGGGATCATCCCCTACTGCTAGGATCTGAAAACTAGCTACTGGTCCAAAATATGCAACCCCAATCAAAGAAGAAAGATACACCGCTAGAAGGTGATCCAAGGCTATATACACTTCGTGAGATCTACAAACACCCCCAAGTGAAGGATCAATAGCCACTGGCCTCTGCCCCGAGAACAGAACTGCACGTTGAGGACAATTGACCGCAATATGGTCAAGCCTCCCACAAGAAAATAAATCTCTTATACCACCACTTCCTCTAACTGAAGGTGTGCTTGACTACTAAACAACACCCCTAAAGACATCCTGATGTAGTCTCTGAGCTGACTGATCAGTCCTATTGAGCTTGCTACGCAACCAGTTGCGATAGTTCCCTGATGGGGAACCACCACTAGTACCATGAAGGAATATCTTCCCCTATGGGTACTGGTTACCCTTCAACACTATAGGAGGATTCCCAAAGTTTCTAGCTCCCTATGGATGATTACCCTTGTAACCAAGAGTAGATCCACTAGGCTAAACTGTTCATCTATGATTGTTGTGTTGAATATCACGAGAATTCCTAATCCGAGGACCAATAAAAGTAGGAGGAATGATTCCTCCTTGCTACTGAAACTGATTACCATTTGGAATGGTAGAAGAACCTCTCGAATTCCCAGCTTCCTGAGAATGATCACTTCTGAAAATAGAAGCAGGTTCACTAGACTACACCCCTTACTGACCACCAAATAGATCATGAGAGAGTTCCTCACCCTGTTGGTTTAGGTCACCCTTCGAGTCCACAATATGATCTTGTTCAACAAACATTGCCTTATATATTGCATCCCTAAAAGCTCAATATTCAAAGACTCTAACTGCTCCATTAGTGAGGTAATTAAGCCCTCTGACAAGGTGTTGAATCTTGAAGGCCTGATCCTGATCAATGCTCACAACAAAAGATCTAGACTCAACATAATCCATTCCTAAAGCCACCAAAGAATCAAAAAACAACTCAAACTCAAATCCAAAAGGTGACAAATGAAAATAAATAAACACAAGGTAATAGTTTTAAATACATCAGAGTTTCATGTCTATGTTTGTTTCAAGTTTTAAAATCAAAAGACAACTAATGGGCATACATATTTTCCATAGCTCCCAGTGTAGAAACATGGGCTCTGATACCAAGTGTAATGCCCCACTAGGGAACCTAGGAGAACTAACCCTAAACATGACACTAAGTTCACAGAATAATTTTTTTTTTAAGTGTTTACAAACAATAATGATAAGAATGCGGAAGCAACACAATGAAGTACATGACATACATGAAATACAACTCATACATAGATAACATTTCTTGAGGGTTCCTTAATGTAGAATTACTTAAACATAAGAATCTATGATTAACAAATATAAAGAACTGACATAAAGGTTACATAATCTGAAACCAATTACATACATCTCATAATTAATGATTACATATACATCTGATACCATAAGGTATACTACCTAATCAACATCCATTGTGTTATGCCCTGCATCCCCTTCCCTACATTTTGTGTGCAAAATGTTGGGTCCCCTGCTTTTTTTTTTTTTGTTGTCTTTGCTTGCGGCTTTGCCTTGTCTTTCTTTCCCTTCTTTTTGCTTTCTTTCTCCAGGGTTTCCTTCCCCGGCGTGGTATTTTGTTTGTTTTTTTTCTATCTCTGGGACCCGGAACCCGGAGGTTGTCTTTCGTTGGGAACTAGATTCCGGACTCCGGGATTCTTCGCCATGATGTTCTTAAAGAACATCATCACGGGGAACCCTCGGGCCCAGAGTCCGGAGGTTTGCTTGTCCGGAGATTGCTGAAGGAGGAGGAAGGTTGTCTTTTACCGGGGGTATAAATAGAACTTACCTGTCACTTTCACATTTACCGTGATCAAAACTTCCAAGCACTTAGAGCGATTAACAAAGCGATTCCAGAGCGATTAACAGAGCATTTGCAGAGAGTTTATGATAATCAATGCTTAACATTTCCAATCACTTTCAGGCAAGTGCAAGTGCTTCGTGGTGGTGACTTTGACCAATTGACAACTTGAACTATTGTAGAGAGCTCTCACAGTAACCCTTCTCTTTCCTCCACCTTCTGCGTTCTCAGGTTGGTCTTTCCTCTTCCGCCTCTCTGGTTTTCCTCTGTTTCGTTTTGTTTTGTTTGCTTTGTTCCAATTTTTCTATTTCGTCTGGTTTTGTTATTTTCTATTTTTTTGCCGCCCGTTGGTGGGTCGGCTCTCTGCCAGAGGGTTGTCCACCCTCTGCACAGAGGTGGTCCATCTATAGAGTGTGTAGACAGCTGTAGATAGTTATTTTGTCTTGTCTGGTTTTTCCCGCGGATGTCGCTCTGTGTTGTATCTATGTATATATGTTTATATTCTTATGTATATATGCATGTATAGCTGTATATAATCTCTATATATATCCCTTGGCTCTATGTATATCCTTCTAGGTGGCTCAACAAGCTAGTCGAGTCACCTGTATTTTTGGTTTTCCACCCGCAAACTTGCTTCGAGGCAAAAAACTACCTGTTTGAAATTCGGCTCTCGGCTGGTTTCAAACAGGTAGTTTTCTCTCTCCTCCATGAAGTCTATCAGAACCTTATTTATGTCCCATACACACAATCAATTCCAGCCAAGTGGCTTTCACTTTTCACGCATTTGAACAGTTGGCTCCGCCGTCATCGCCATAACTTCCATTTAATACCTATGCACGTGGCGCCCGCATGGGCATGGTGACTTGGGTTTTTACATATTCTCGCTAATAGTCATTTCTTTGGGCTTCGGGTCTCCTACCATCATCCATCCTGTGTCCTCACCTAGTGTGACAAAATCCCCGGACCTGGATGTTTAATGAAAATCTTAAAAGTTTACGATGTGTTTTTCTTTTCGGTTATCTTTGTATGAAACTAACTTTCCAGGAAAAGCAAGCATCACGGTGGTAAGATTTTCAGACCCTAGAGTAATTATTCTGATAAAAATATTTTGATGGTCACTCTGCCTTGCAAGTTCCTGGAGTTCATCTATCAATCATGTCTGAAGCATCCACATCCTCCCCGCCTGGAAGTCCAGAACTTCCCTCAACAACCACCAGGGCGGCCGTAAAATCCAAGATGGAAAGGGCCCTAGAGAAACTGCCCCTGATCATGAAGTTCGTGCAGAACAACGTCATCACGGGCTCAAAGATTGAGTCCAAGGTTAAGCTTATAACTGACACCAGCGTCAGAACGTGGGAAGAAATGCAGGCCTTGGTAAAAGTAATGCACATCCAGCGACAAGCTAGAGATCAATTGGCAATCAACGTCGGAGGCTCTGGGATCCTCCAGGAAGCTTTCTTCTTGTGCTCCATGCAGTCTCTGGAGCTTATCTTAATACTAGCAGCCAACTACAACTCCTCTGTTTGGGCTGTTATGCTTGCGGCCACAGAGCCCACGGGATACCCCACTCCTCTGGTATCCCTCGACCCAGACACATTCCGGGCGGGACTGGGAATCCCACAATTTGACAGAGCCATAGTGGTTACAAGGACTGATGCCTTGGATCAGTTCACACAGTTGGAAGATGCCGCCTGGGTGTACATGAATACCCATTGGCTCAAGACCCAAAAGAGGGACCCAAAGAGAATGAAGATAAAAATCCCCCACTCTGAATTCAAGGAGAGCATCCAGATGGAGATAATAGCATTAGCCCAGGTATTTGGGCAACCCTCCACCCAGGATTTTTCCAAATGGATGTACTATTTCCTCCTTGACATCGCCACTAAGGGAGAATTCTTTGACTGGGTGACAATAATCTCTAATCACATCGACTCCCAGTTCCTTCAGCTACTTAGGAAGAAGAAGTTCTCTATGTCTTCTTATGTTTTCTGGGCCCTAGCACAACAGAGGCCCCACACCCACGACCTACTTACTGACGGCATACTCAGGGTTGGCCTGGGACAAAAGACACCATGGGACCATTTTCCACAAATTCCCCAGTTTTTGTTGGGTAAATGACTCGTTCGTTTATTACCATATACTTACCCCCACCTGGGACGCCGGATACCGCCTACCTACTGAGGCGATGAAGTTAGTCAGTAGTTATGGACACTACTACATTCAATTCCAACAACACACATACGTTAGAGTCACCGACTTCTCCGGGAAACCCTACTTGTTGCCCAAGCACTGTGGGGACAAGATCGTGCTGTTGGAATACTGCAGGAAGCTGATGGAACTACATGCCTTCTTTCCCTCAAGAAGATTCGTAACATCCTGTTCCCAATCACTTGTGGGAATTACACCTGCAGTTTGGCCGCGACGAAGGAGGCAGACAATGAGCTAAAAAGTTATAACTTGCAGCAATTCTATCTGGCGCGAAAAAACTTTGATCCGCATGGGAAGATTGCCACTTCATAGCCCCATCTTATACATATGGAGGACTTCTGGGCAGATTGCAAAGATGATGTGGAGGTGCGGAGCTGGCACTATGTCAGGATGACGGCCAGAATGATGCAACTGTTGAAACTCCGGAGGTTCCTAGAGGATTTCTCAGACACCGCCCCCACTATCGACCCCCAGTACAAGGTCAAGGGGATCGACAAGAAGGCCTTTCCACCAATAAATTGGGCCACCCAGGAGAGGCCCACATTTGAAGACTTCACTCGAGAGGTGGTCGAGAGAAGCCATGCCTACTTAAAGAAGGTGTGCCCCGGGAGCATTCGCCAAGCTTCCCGACCGGCGCCGAAATTAACACCACAGCCGGGACCCAGATTGACCCCGGGGGCCGGGACTTCTTCGCAGGGCGCAGATAAAGGAAAAGGGATAGACATGACCCCTCCGATGCAAGAAGTCCCTATACAAGAACAAATCAAGAAATCAGTGGCAGCCTCCCAGTAGATGAGGGAGTAGTTAATAACGAGGCTGGCCACTCCCCCACTCATGGCTAGACCAATTCGTCCCTCTTCCTCCCTGTCGCTGGCAGCCCTAATGGTCAAGGCAACGGGGGTGGATCCCATGGAAGCGGTAGCAATAGCTGATGCGGGGCCACCTTTGGTTACCCACAGAAGGAAGAGGCTTAATAAGAAGCCTAAGGCAAAGCCAAGGTTGGGTACGTCCCAACCCCAACAAGTTGAGATCCTTTCTTCCAGTTCCCCAGAACCAGAGAAAGAAACAGAGCCTGCAGAGGTCCCGGCCAGTCCCCCTCCAGAAGAGGAATTTGATGTATTTGCAGCCGATGAGTTTGGAAATTTGCAAGGGAAGAATACACAAGCAGAGACAGAAGTCCCCAGGGAAGAACAAGAGCCTGCACAAGAATAGGAGCAGCAGGCAAAAGAAAATGAGCCAGGGCCAGAAATTATCTCTGGGGCTCAAGCAATGCAAGGTCCGGGAGTGGACCAACAAAAACCAAGTGAAAAAATGGCATCTGCTTGGGGAACCAGACCTTCGGGAATAACCATGACCCCAGCCGCCACATTCCAAGGGCCACTCCCGGGAGCGACCTTTGGGCAGGTTATCACAGTGGCCCTGCGAGGTCCTGCCCTGACCTGTCCTAGTTTGAATTTCATTTTGACACTTGACTCATCAGGATGATATTTTGAGTATTGACATTATGGTTTATGCATGCCATCTTTTGGACCTTATGAGTATCTTGTTACAGGTTTTGTTGATGATCACAGTTACCGTACTCTTTATATCTATACACATGCTTATTTTGATACTTGATTTTTCATGATATATGCATACAGCTTTGCTCTGTTATCTTTTGACATTATGTTCATTAATGAAATCATGGTTCTAGAATATGATGTTAACACTTGCTTATGCAAATATGTAATGTTATATGATGTAGACGTATACACATGTATATTGTTTAGTAGATGCTGTCATCTTATGTTGAAATGTTTATTTATATTAGTTTGTTTTCATAATGTACTGACATCGAGTTTGAGCATGTAGGGATATGGCCATGGTTTAATTCGGGGAAACAAGATAGGACCAAGTGCAATCTATAAAGCCAAGTTCAACTCTAGTGAGAGAGTGTAACCTTGTTGTATTGTATTTTTCTTTTGTGAATGTGGTGACTGATTATGTATGATTGATAATGGTTTAATTTGTAAATTGTAATGATTTTGTTTTTGTGTAAATTTTTAAATGTTTTGCACACAAGCATGCCACATAGGTTGTGATGTGTATTCTGTTTGGTGATGTGTCATTTGACACTTTAGTTGTAGTGGCATGTGATGTGGATTTTGGACCCCACATCCTCCTTGATAATATTGAACATTTCCCAAGCTAGTAGGTGGTGTATGAGATCAAGGAAACCTTGATAAACAAACCTCATTTTCGGATGCATAAATCTTTAGTTATTTTAAGAGGTTTTGGGAAGCTCTAGGATATGGTTTGATGCAAATTTGAGTACCCCAAGGTTAGGAATTTGGTTGGGGGGCTCAATTCCTTCTTTTTCACCTTCCTAGGCCACCTTTAAGTCCCTCCAATTATGTCATTTTTGTTATGAATGAAAATTGGAAACCTTTCCTTCGCTGTCCACCAATTTGGTCATGTGGAGTTGATTTCCAAAACATGTGGAAGGGCAAGTGTCATTTTTGTTCTAACCAAGAAACCTAACTAATTTGGGGGATGGTTTTAAGTAGTAATAAATCTAGTTTTTGGGGCGGTTGCTAAGGAAGGAAGGAAAATTGCAGAAAAAGAGTTTTAAGGGCCTGGTCTTAGGGGTGGTAAAACAGCAAGCTTGGGAGAGAGCAAGTTCAAACTTCAACACTAATTCAGTCACCTATTTGGAAGGAGGTTGGTGGTGTCAAACCTTGTTCCTTTTATGTTGTTCTCTGTCTGAATATGATGTGAATTGTAAAAGAATTGTTTTGTTCCTTTGCCATGTGTGAAAGATGAAATTGGTTTATTATAACTGTTTTAAATTCTGAGTTTTGAGCTTAGTTCTTTCTTTGTTGTTGCTTGCAATTGTCTTGCTTGAGGGTGTGCAAGTTCAATCCTCATCCTTGGGAGGAAAGTAGG
>MU227469.1:902089-945066 GCA_018584345.1 Thuja plicata | reverse complement strand
TTATGAAAGTTGTATTTTGTAACATATTTAATTAAGATATAAATAAGACACTCTTAGGGAGTTTATCGCTATTGTATTATTGCTTTTATCAAGATTAAGTTAATTAGAATTTTAGACTTAATTTAAGTTCTCTATTGTATAACCATTCATATACCTCCTTTTTATGAGTGTCATCTAGCGATGTAAATTATATTAAAGTATTTCCGCCCAAGCAATTTTACGCCCCCGGGCTTCGCATCGTTGGGGTTGAGTCAAAACTTGTTAGTAAATGTATTTTGTTGTCGTAATAGTTGTTTATAAAAATTAAAAAAAAAAATTAGTTGTGTTTTTGCTTAGATTATTTTGGGCATTACAGGCCCAAACTCTAAATCTTGGCCCAATACCTCCCCCACTGCTGAAAGAGGTGCCGATAGAAGAAGAGGCCCCAGTAGAAGAACAAGAAGAAGAACGAGAAGAGAAGATTGAAGAAGAAATCCCAAAAGAAGCCTACCAAGGTCTAGACTCAGCGATAGACATACAGGACAAGGCTGAGGAAATGGGGACCAAAGAAAATATTGCTGCAGAAAAGGATAACGCGGGGAGACGAACGGATGAGTTTCATGCCGCTGAGGAGTCACAGCCACAGGACACTGGGGGAGAATTAGAAGAACAAATTCTGGTAGGAAGGCCACCCCTACCACCTCAATGGCTGATAGAGAGCAGGAAAAGAAATGCTCAGTCCGCTCCTATGATTCCTCTCTCCTTAGCAGAGATGATGGCCCAAGCCCAGGCCCCGCGGAAGGCTAAGAAAGCCCGGATAGTTCATACTCTCTAAACTGGGCCGGGAAGAGAAATAGTTGCCGTTGTGGCGACACCTCTCCTAGATGCCGATGAAGCAACCGTGGATCCCGCAGACTACAATGTTGCAGAGGTATCCCTAGGCAAAATGGGAAAGTAGGGTGAGGTAGATTTTCTGAAGGAGGCAGCAAGGGCGGTGGAGGCCCGATATGAAAAGGAAGCCCAGAGGCTCAAGGCTGAAAAGGAAAAGAATGAAAACCTTATGGGGTTGCTTACTGAGATGGCTCGACCAATCAACGCCACTCCTCCGGAGGCCTCCACCTCAGAAGAATTACCGTAGAGTGACATAGACTCCCTGTGAATGATGAAAAACAAAGCCCAGGCAGTGGACGAGTGGGTCGCCCTGCAAATAGGAAACACCTGGCGTTTCCTGGTGTCCACCCTCCCAGATCTATACATAGCCTGACAAGTTATCCACTAGGCGGAAACCCTTATTGAGTTGTGGGAGGGTGACGCCGAGAATTACCAAGCGTGGAAGGTAGAGCTCGAAGAGCTCCTTACCTTGGGAGAAGATATGGTTTCTGAATCCAGAATTTTGGGTGATGAATCATTTGATTTTGTAAGAACCCAGCACTCCAAGCTTGACCTCACATTGGAGGTAACCAAGCAACTGGTAGGGTCTTTACAAGATATGGTAAATAAGGTGAAGTATTCTTCCAACTTATATAAGTCTTTCGTGATAAAGACTTCCAGGGATAATCCCCTTAGCACAGATAAATGTACCCCTGAAGATTTAGTTTTGGGGAGTTTTGATGAAATAATGAAATCTCGGTATCAATCTCCGGAGAGGATGGATGGGGCCCAAATGGAAAGATTAACCTGCATGATACTTAGTGGTCATGACGTGGCGAGGATGGTAGATGAATTCAAAGAAAATGTTCCCGACCTGGGGGAACAAGTTGAAATGGCCAAGCACAGAAGGGCCAGCTTGAAAGACATAGATGAAGATGGCATTTCTCATGTCCTCCAAGCCTTCAACGACAATAAGCAACCTTGAGCTTTCTCCAAAAGCTGGGGAGAATTCAAGTGTTGGGTATTCTTTATTCTTTTTGGGACGAAAGTTCTCGGATCTCAGAATCCCAGATCCTAAAATTTTGTATTCTTTAAAGTGATCTGTGTCCCGGTCCCCGAGGCTGACCGGTCATTTTTAGAAGCGGTTAATAAAGACTGTCAGAAGGTGATTGGCCACATCAAGGAAGCGTCGACTCAATAGTTGGTTTCTGAGAGGGTGGTCTTCTCGAGGTGCCACTCAGGGGTACACCTGGCATATTAGAGACAGGGCACCGCATTTCCCATTTATGAGGCATGTAGCCTCGATCCCTGGGGGACCTACTCTCTTCTTTCTCCTTTTTGGCTCTCTTCTCGAGGCTGATTCTTCCACTGTATATTCTTATCTTATTCTTCTAACATGGCAGACCTATTCTATCTCAAGGTCTTTTGTAGGGTGGCGCAGGTAGTACCGGCCCCCAAATATCATATTTTATTGAAACATAATGTAAAATAGGGTTAGGGTTAGAAGAGTTGTATAAATAGCCAAACCGGCCCATTTCCAAGGGTCAGCAAAATTGATGATTTTGTTATCCAAAGTAATAGCAAAGGAATTTCTCATTTTAGTTGCAGAGCTCAATGCTCCATTATTCTGTTCTCAATAGTTAGATGCTCCCCTAGAGCCACCATTGTATCACGCACCAGTGCTTGCTGGAAGGAACATTAATAAAGAAGGAAGAATTCTTGGCAATGACGTTGTTGGAATTCCTACTTCTGGGTTAATGGTATTTCATGTCTTGATGTTCTTTATATCTTCTACTCTGGTATGTTAAAGTAGATTAATGACCTTTTTTCTCCTGCTACTGATAAAATGCTAGCTGATGGTTATGTATTTCTTTGGTATTTAGTGTAGTCTATCAGATTGTTATTGATGTTCCAGATATTTCAGCATGACTATAGTTAGATGAAATGTTTCTAACCCTACAGGCTCTTTTTCACTTTATTTGCTAAGTATAGAACGCTAGGGAGAACCCTACTATATTGAATCTCTGGAGGTAACGAGTTGAAGAAACTAGCTATCCCCCTCGAAAATAGTCACTTCCCCCAATCGAGCCCCGCACCATCGTGACTCGACACCCAGGTGCTTGAAGGCCCAGAGAATTTATTTTCCCCAGACAACCTTTGTAGGCGGAGTTGGCTAGTTTCCCTGAAACCCAGTGACAACTTATGACTGTTGGCAGACCCGGTCAGTAAAACCCCATCAATAGAAACTGGTGCTAGAAGGAGGGCATGAACTCATCCCCCTCCTAAGATTCTAATTTTACTCCTCCTGAGGGTTCCCCAAGTCATAGTTTTAAGAGACAAGCCTTCAACGGGATTGGGTCTTTCTCCCCAGTGAAATTTGAAAGAATCCTTAGGTCTGCCCTGAATCCCAGAAGATTTGTTAAACTCGAGCCTCCCACTTGAAAGAAATAGACCTCAAAAATCCTACCAGCCACTATTTTCTAGTGATCTACCATACCTCTGAATACCAGAACTCCCCAGACAATCCCAGGAACCAGTACCCAAACTACCCAACATATAGCTCCCCCAATGGCTATGTACTTCGGAAACACTGGGTCCCCAATGGGCACTTTTCTGGGCGCAATCAATGACTTACCCTCTCACCCGAAGAAGATTTGCCCATGATATGAGCACTTAGGCTCACAGACCACCAAAGAACACTTGCAGGCATACAAAGATGCCATGAACCGATACCGGATCCAACATGAAGATGTTGTGACTCAGATGTTTCCCTTGTCCCTAGGATAGAGCGAGTTGAACTGGTACCTTCACTTGCCTGCCAACTCCATCAACACTTGGTAGGACATGGAGGACGCCTTCCTGGCTGCCTTTTGCATGCATGTGGACCCAGCTTGGTCCCACAGCCAGTTCATCTCCATCAGAAAGGAACCCAATGAGACTCTTGGAACATTTAACCATAGGTTCTAGCGCGCCCTGAAGCAGTGCACAGGCCCCTTTATTCCATCCCTGGAAGTAACCATACAAACCTATCTCAACATGATGGACCTTTTTGTTGCCACTCTCCTTTGGAGAACCACCACCGTAGGCGACTAGGACACCTTGGTAAAACTCTACAACCTAGCCCTAGAGCTGTCTCGTGGTCTCAACAAATCCCTGGGTGGGATTGCGCAAAGCACGCCCTTCAACATGGTCCCCGACAGAGCTGCTTATATTGGGGGATACAACCCTAATCTAGAAATGGGTGCCCCCTCGATGGCGATGAATCCTTTGCCACCCCTGATAGACTAGCAGGCGTGGTACGTTTATCCAGCCCTGACCTAGATGACAGCGGGTCTGGAAGTCTTCCCCTAGAATCAACTGCAGCAGACACAATAGACTCAGACACAACCATCTGGAGTGCCCTTCTTTTAGTCGTCCACGGCTGGAGGATTGCTTCCCTCGACTCCGGCTAATCCTGCTACCTTCCTGGGAAGCCAGCAACAACAACAGTCATCACATTGTGACACAAACACTCAGTTGACCACCGAGGTTTAGTCCCTCCAGTGAATGTTGTCCACCTTGACCATGGACATGGGCCAACTGAAGACAGGGTCCTACGCACCCCAGAATCTAAATTCCTAGAGGGAAAACATTTTCTCCGGCCAATAAAACAACAATGCCGGAGGAAGAAACTTCAACAATGGGTCTAGGCCCAGCCAACAGCAATGGAATAATAACTCGAACACCGAAGGCCCACCTCCGAACCAAAATTCCAACCAAAATGGTGCTGGACCATCACATTTTACGCCAGTCATAGAATTCTAGCCCATGACTAATTGGTGTAGATTGCACGATACGGGTTCACACAATGAGGTAAACTATGCCACTTTGGAGAAGGTCATCATGATCTCCCAGCTGGACAGGCAGCAGTCACATGACACTACTCCTCTAGAGCCTCCTATCCAAGAAACAACCCACAATGCCTTCACCTATGACACCATCTTCTTTAGGACTTCTAGAGAAGATGAAGAAGAATCCAAACTACAGGGATTCTTTGATGAATCTATCCCGCCCTTTGAGGCCAACACCTTTACTAACCCGTGGACTCCATACAATACTCGGAGCCAGACTGGTAAAGGACCAGCTTACACATCTGTACCCCTGAGAAAAGATACTCCTCCTCCCCAGAATAACACAAATGACCAACACGTCCCTCCAAAAGCTCCTAACCCTAACCAAGCGGGGGGCCTCGCTGAGGAAAATACCCATTCTCGGGAGGAAGATTTGACATTATGAAGGCGTTAGAACAAACCACTACCTCCATGACCTTGATGGAGGTTTTTTTTAACTGTCCCGAGCATAAGAAGTCTCTTCTGAAGCTCTTAGGGAACTCGAAAGCCGTCAGCCACTCGCCCAAGGCTGTCTCATTTGAAGATGCTAATGCGGCCATCTTTCAGGGGAACAATGAGGATCCTCCCTTCCTACTAGGCCTAAATATCCATGACAAAAATGTACACAATTTCCTAGTAGACTCCAGAGCTTCGGGTAATATCATGCTCCTGTCCATTTGTCAGAAGCTCGAATTCCACCCCACCCCATCTAATGGTGCAGTAATCTAGTTGGATAAGACTATTGTGAAAATGGTGGGGGAATTGAAGAACATCCGGATACATCTTATCCAGGACCCTACGATAGCCAGTATCATTGACATCCAAGTGGTGGACATCCCAAAAACTTACGGGATGTTATTAAGTCAGAATTGGTCTAAGTCCTTGAACAGATACTTTTCGACCAACTTCACCCACTTATGGCTTCCGCGGGAAGGAGAGCCCAACAAGATTCGGGTTGAAAGTGAACCCCTGATGAAGCAGGCCCTTACCGAGGTTGGGAGGGTCAATGAGGTCCTTTTCTCTGAGACTTCCCTGGGGGTGTACAAACCTTTTGAAATCTTAACATTCAATTTTATCCCCGGAGAAGATCCCGCCATACTACAGAGAGCCCAAGACCTTAAAGAGAAGATGAGAGTTGAATTCAACTCTCAAGGTGCCACAGAAACCCTCGCCACACTCCTGTCTGGCGCTTGGTGTCGAGTACACTACTAGAAACATTCAGAACATGAGTGTGGACTGTGTCTTACGATTTCTAATTGGCACCTTGATACCCTTCAGAAAAAGCAACATGTAGCGGATTCCCCGCGACCCAGTACTCCTATGAGATGCATGCCTTTGGTGCCATCTCCCTGGGAATCCCAAACCCAAACACCTCCGAAGGTAAAATCTGCTTTCACGCTGGTAGTCCAGGAGAGGACCCCCAGGTCTCCCAATAATAATCCAAAGAAGCCCACTCTGCCCCAACCCCAGATTACGAACAATGACTTATGGACCCTTAAGTTTGATGGATCCCGATCCAAACAAGGCTGTGGGGCTGGGGTAGAAATAATCAACCTGTGAGGGAAGTCCTTCCTCGCATCCTACAAAGTGCATTTTAACTGTACAAACAACATTACAGAGTACGAGGCTTTGGTCCTTGGACTCTTATTTGCATTAAGGAAAGGTATCACCCGCCTTCGGGCTCTGGGTGATTCAGAGTTGATTGTTAAGCAAGTCTGGAGTCAATACACATGTCACGATAAAAGACTAGCTGCATACCGCAACCAGGCTTGGAGCCTTATTGAGGATTTTGATGCCTTTGGCATTGATCTCATTTCCCGGTGATGGAACTATATCCCAGATGCCCTCACCATTTCTGCCAGCATGTTGGAGCCAATGGCTGGCTCATGACTCCAGAGATTTTTAGTTGAGATGGTCCCCACCCCATCCATTCCAGATAATGTCACCCACTTTCAGGTTTTTGAGGATGATCAGCATATCCTGGCCTTCATGGAAAATGTTGGTGTTTTTGAAGATCAGATAGTGGAGGAACGAGACCATGACGATACTGGGCAGGGTGGTGAGGACGATGGGATCATGGACCTGCCCACTAACACCATCCCAAAGGGGATGGTTGTACTAGAAAGAATCTTCTATTCGGACCCTCAGGCCCGTGAGAAGGTGTCATCCTCCTCTGAAGGAGGAAAGTTTGAAAAGGTTAACATCAGCCAACCCGGTGAAGAAAAGATCATTCACATTGGTACCTCCTGCTCCACTAAGGAAAAGGAAAAGATTCTCGTGGTTCTCCGAGAATACATCGATGTAATTTCCTGGGGATATGAAGACTTGAAAATGTATGACACTTCCATCATGACCCATACTATTCCCCTGAAACCTGATGCTAAGCCCTTTCGGCAAAAGCAAAGATCGGTCAACCCCCTAATAGAACCTCTGATTCATCAAGAGGTAGAAAAACTACTGTCAGCCTGGATAATCTTCCCAATCTTGCACACTATGTGGGTTGCCAACCTGGTCCCTGTCAAGAAGAAAAATGGTGAGATCCGCCTTTGCGTGGACTTTCAAAACTTGAACAAGGCCTCCAAGAAAGATAATCACCCTCTCCCTTCATTGGACGAGGTGTTGCAGATAGTAAATGGATCTCAGATGATGTCCTTCTTGGATAGATATTCAGGATATAACCAGGTCATGGTCAAGTATGAAGACAGAGAGAAAATAGCGTTTACCACCAAGTGGGGAACGTTTACATATAGAAGAATGCCCTTCGGTCTGATCAATGTAGGGGCTACATTTCAAAAGGCTATGGACATTGCATTCGAGGGCCTTATGAATCAGTGCATAATCATCTATATGGATGATTTGACCATCTTTTTCTGGGACAGGCATGATCATTCCACTCACCTCGCCCAGATCTGCGAGAGATGTCGCCAGTATGGAATATCCCTCAACCCCAAGAAGTGCATATTTGGGGTCACCGAGGGGAAGTTGCTCAGGCATATTATCTCTGAGAAGGGTATATCCATCGACCTTGATAGAGTCGAGGCGTTGCTAAACTTACAAATTCCTGACAGCAAGAAAGAGATGCGATCCTTCTTTAGAAAAATCAACTTCGTGCGATGATTCATCACGAGATACCAAGATTGAGTGGATGAAGAAGGATACCAAGATTGAGTGGAACACTGAAGCAAAATGGGCATTCACCCAGATCAAATAGACAATAATGGAGGCACCTTTCCTAGCTAGTCCGGACTATTCTCTTCCATTTTATATTTACTCTTTTGCTTCACCGCATTCTGCCGCGGCAGTGTTAACCCAAAAGGTTGAAAGGGAAGAGCGACCAATAGCTTTCATGAGCTCCCCTTTCAAGAACGCTGAGGTCCGATATTCATCACTAAAAAAATAGGCCTTTGCTCTAGTTTGCACCGTGAAAAAATTCTGGCATTATATTCTCTAGAGCAAAGTACATGCTATCATCCCAGACCAGGTCGTTAAGTCTCTGCTGATGCAGAGTGAATTGGGTGAAAGATGGGGGAAATGGATGGCCATCCTCCAAGAGTATGACTTAGAAATGCAGCCCATGAAGATAGTCTGGGGCCAGGGACTAAGTTGGGTGATGGAAAAAGAGACTCCCCGCATAGAATGCCAAACTTACATAGTGGAGTCCATCACTCGAGACCCGTGGTATACCGATTTGGTATACTTGTTACTAAATAATAAATGCTCGAAGGGGTTACCTCCCCACAAACGCTGTGCCCTACGGATGAGGAGCGCTCACTTCATGATCAAAAACTCCACGCTGTATCATAGAAACTACGAGGGAGTGTACCTCCAGTGCATCGACAAAGACCAAGCTGTAAGAATAATCGACAAATTCCATGGACAGTTTGGAACCAAGCATGGCTTGGCCAATGCCACTACCCATCAGATCCTCCAGGCTGGATACTATTGGCCCTGTATATTCAAGGACATTTACACTCACATTAGGAAATGCCATACTTGTCAAACCACAGTGCATTGTAAGTGTAACCCAGCTATGCCTTTACAACCAGTATATGAGGCTAGACCATTTGCCCAATGGGAATTCAACTTCATCAGGGAAATCAACCCCAATTCATCTGCCAACCACCGATACATTCTAACTACTACTGATTATTGCACTCGGTGGTCTGAAGCTATACCTTGTAAAAACAATACGGCAGATGTAGTTATCAGGTTCTTAGAAGAAAACATCGTCACACGGTTTGGAATTCCCTTTGCTTTAGTATGTGACAATGGTCTGGCATTTTCTTCAGCGCAGCTACTTGAATGGACCTACAATCGGAAGATCACACTGAAGTTCTCCAGCAACTATTATCCCCAGAGAAATGGCGTTGCTGAATCAACAAAAAAAAATCTACTTGAAGTGATCAAACACCTGTTAGACCAAAATCCTCAGGATTGGCATCAAAAGTTGAAATTTTCCCTATGGGAAGATCGCATTCGCGTCAAGGCCACCCTGGGAACGTCCCCATTCCATTTGGTTTATGGTCAGAACCCTGTATTCCTGGTCAACTTATAGATCCCAGTGTTACATTTTATGCAGGAATTTAGCAACAGGGACAACATCGTGGAGGTTTGGCTTTTAAATCTGGTGCGGATGGAAGAACAGTGAGACGCAGCTCTTGAACACTTTGCACGTCATCAAGAAGTGGTGAAATGGTGGTTTGATAGAAGAGCCCAATATAAGGCTTTTCAGGTCTCAGATCTGGTCCTGTTGTGGGACAAGGCCTAGGAGAAGAAAGGAAAGCATACCAAATTCCAACAGCTCTGGCTCAGACCATATCTAATCTCAGAAACTTGTGGGGCAAATACTTACCGCCTCAACACACTGACTAGAGAACCTATCACATTTCCTGTTAATGGACAGTTTCTTAAACACTACTTCGAGTAGGGTAAGTCTTCCCAAAGTTGTATTATATGTAAAGTCTCCCGCTTGTAAATATTCCCTCCGGGTGCCTCGTGCGAGGTACCCTGCCTTGTAAATAGCTGTGTCGGCTGTCCTTTGGGACAGTCCTCTTTTTCCATCTTTGTTTTCATTTTTGATTTCTTTCGGCCCCGGTGTTTTGTTCCGTCTTGTAGGAATTGGAATGCTTCGCATAAATTTGGCTTCTGGTAAAATGTCTACGGCATGGTGAACTTTATAATCTGTCTTTAGCATGGTGGAGCCGGCCTGGTCTCCGAGGTTGTTTCACAAGATATGGTACATTTTGAGGAGTCTCCATTGGGTGTTCTCTCCGGGAGTCTAGAAATCAGTGAACAATAGTAATATAAGGAATAAGTAATCAAACACACCGAGGATAGATCGGTTGTACTAATTGGTTGACCCAGGTCTGAAACTTTAAGAGATTCTTTCCAGGTCTGGATCTTTATCCCCTCCTCAAACATCTAAGCATAGGTGGATAGGTGAAAGAAGTACCACCATTAAAATTAGCTAAGCTTAAGCTTAATGGTGAAAGAAGTACCGCCTTCCCCACCCAGAAACAAACAAAATAACCAAAAAGGAAGTGGGATGTAACTCCAGTCTCTGGGGGAAATGAGAAAATTGATGACTGGTTTGATGTAATTAGTGCCTCTTCTCTTTCCCTCCCAGAGGTCATCAGCTTGATTTCCTTCCAAAGCACACATGACACCACTGATAAAGGACTCCAGACTGATTCCTGTGTGGTCAGATTCTCTCAGATATGTTGTCCTTTTCCCGTCAGGCACTTCGAAAAGTGGCTGGTTCAAGTTTTGCTAACCAGAGATTCTATAGTTCTCAAATGCGCTAAGGCATTTGTCCCAGATAGTCACCATTTGTTATGCCCTGCATCCCCTTCCCTACATTTTGTGTGCAAAATGTTGGGTCCCCCCCTTTTTTTTTTGTTTTGTTGTCTTTGCTTGCGGCTTTGCCTTATCTTTCTTTCCCTTCCTTTTTCTTTCTTTCTCCGGGGTTTCCTTCCCCGCCGTGGTGTTTTGTTTGTTTGTTTTCCATCTCCGGGACCCCGGTCCTGGAGGTTGTCTTTTGTTGGGAACCAGATTCTGGACTCCGGGATTCTTCGCCATGATGTTCTTAAAGAACATCATCATGGGGAACCCTCAGGCCCAGAGTCTGGAGGTTTTCTTGTCGAGAGATTTCTGAAGGAGGAGGAAGGTTGTCTTTTACCGCGGGTATAAATAGAACTTACCTATCACTTTCACATTTATCGCGATCAAAACTTCCAAGCACTTAGAGCGATTAACAAATCGATTCCAGAGCGATTAATAGAGCATTTGCAGAGAGTTTATGATAATCAACGCTTAACATTTCCAATCACTTTCAGGCAAGCGCAAGTGCTTCGTGGTGGTGACTCTGATCGATTGACAACTCGAGCTATTGCAAAGAGCTCTCATGGTAACCCTTCTCTTTCCTCCACCTTCTGTGTTCTCAGGTTGGTCTTTCCTCTTCTGCCTCTCTGGTTTTCCTCTGTTTCATTTTGTTTTGTTTGTTTTGTTCCACTTTTTCTATTTCATTTGGTTTTGTTGTTTTCTATTTTTTTGCCACCCGTTGGTGGGTCGGCTCTCTGCCAGAGGGTTGTCCACCCTCTACATAGAGGTGGTCCATCTATAGAGTGTGTAGACAACTGTAGATAGTTGTTTTGTCTTGTCTGGTTTTTCCTGCGGACATCGCTCTGTGTTGTATCTATGTATATATGTTTATATTCTTATGTATATATGCATGTATAGCTATATATAATCTTTGTATATATCCCTTGACTCCGTGTATATCCTTTCAGGTGGCTCAACAAGCTGGTCGAGTCACCTGTGTTTTTGGTTTTCAGCCCGTGAACTCGCTTCGAGGCAAAAAACCACCTGTTTGAAATTCAGCTCTCGGCTGGTTTCAAACAGGCAGTTTTCTCTCTTCTCCATGAAGTCTGTTAGAACCTTATTTATGTCCCATGCACACAATCAATTCTAGCCAAGTGGCTTGCACTTTTCACGCGTTCAGACAGTTGGCTCCGCCGTCATCACCATAACTTCTATTTAATACCTATGCATATGGCGCCCACGTGGGCATGGTGACTTGGCTTTTTACATATTCTTGCTAACGGTCATTTCTCTAGGCTTCGGGTCTCCTACCATCATCCATCCTGTGTCCTCCCCCAGTGTGAAAAAATCCCCGGACCTAGATGTTTAATGAAAAACTTAAAATTTTACGATGTGTTTTGTTTTTCGGTTATCTTTGTATGAAACTAACTTTCCAGAAAAAGAAAACATCGCGGTGGTAAGATCTCTAGACCCCGGAGTAATTATTCTGATAAAAATATTCTGACGGTTGCTCTGCCTTGCAGGTTCTCGGAGTTCGTCTATCGATCATGTCTGAAGCATCCGCATCCTCCCCGCCCGGAAGTCCAGAACTTCCCTCAACAACCACCAAGGTGGCCATAAAATCCAAGATGGAAAGGGCCCTGGAGAAACTGCCCTTGACCATGAAGTTCGTGCAGAATAATGTCATCACGGGCTCAAAGATTGAGTCCAAGGTTAAGCTTATAACTGACACCAGCGTCAGAATGTGGGCAGAAATGCAGGCCTTGGTAAAAGTAATGCACATCCAGCGACAAGCTGGAGATCAATTAGTAATCAACATCAGAGGCTCTGGGATCCTCCGGGCAGCTTGCTTTCCATGCTCCGTGCAGTCTCCGAAGCTTATCTTAACACTAGCAGCCAACTACAACTCCTCCATTCAGGCTGTTATGTTTGCGGCCATAGAGCCCACGGGATACCCCACTGCTCTGGTATCCCTTGACCCAGACACATTCTGAGCAGTACTGGGAATCTCACAATTCGACAGAGCCACAGTGGTTACAAGGACTGATGCCTTGGCTCAGTTCACACAGTTGGAAGATGTCGCCCGGGTGTACATGAATACCCATTGGCTCAAGACCCCAAAGTGGGACCCAAAGAAAATGAAGATACAAATCCCCCACTCTGAATTCAAGGAGAGCATCCAGATGGCAATAATAGAATTAGCCTGGGTATTTGGGCAACTCTTCGCCCAGGAGTTTTCCAAATGGATGTACTATTTCCTCCTCAGCATCACCACTAAGGGAGAATTCTTTGACTGGGCGACAATAATCTCTAATCATGTCGACTCCCAGTTCCTTCAGCTGGATAGGAAGAAGAAGTTCTCTATGTCTTCTTATGTTTTCTGGGCCCTAGCAGAACAGAGGCCCCATGCCCATGGCCTACTTACTGACGACATACTCAGGGTTGGCCCGGGACAAAAGACACCGTGGGACCATTTCCCACAAATTCAATGGGAGGCCAGCTTCCCCAGTTTCTACTGGGTAAATGACTCATTCATTTATTACCATCTACTTACCCCCACCCGGGACGCTGGATACCACCTATCTACTAAGGCGATGAAGTTAGTCAGTAGTTATGGACACTCCTACATTTAATTCCAACAACACACATACATTAGGGTCGCAGGCTTCTCCGGGAAACCCTACTTGTTGCCCAAGCACTGTGGGGACAAGATCGTGCTGTTGGAATACTGCATGCAGCTGATGGATCTGCATGCCTTCTTTTCCCTCAAGAAGATCCCCAGCATCCTGTTCCCAATCACCTGTGGGAATTACACCTGCAGTCTGGCCGCCGCAAAGGAGGCAGACAATGAGCTAAAAAGTTATAACTTGTAGGAATTCTATCTGGCGTGGAAAAACTTTGATCTGCATGGGAAGATTGCCACGGCAATTCCCTGGGCTTCAGAGCCCCATCTTATACATATGGAGGACTTCTGGGTAGATTTCCAATATGATGTGGAGGTACAGAGCCGGCACTATGTCAGGATGATGGCCGGAATGATGCAACTGTTGAAACTCTGGAATTTCCCGAAGGATTTCTCAGACACCGCCCCCACTATCGACCCCCAGTACAAGGTCAAGGGGATCGATAAGAAGGCCCTTCCACCAATAAATTGGGCCACCCAGGAGGGGCCCACAATTGAATACTTCACTCGAGAGGTGGTCGAGAGAAGCCATGCCTACTTCAAGAAGGTGTGCCCTGAGAGCATTCGCCAAGCTTCCCGACCAGCGCCAAAATTAACACCACAGCCGGGACCCAAATTGACCCTGAGGGATAGGACTTCTTTGCAGGGCGCAGATAAAGGAAAAGGGATAGACATGACCCCTCCGGTGTAAGAAGTCCCTATACAAGAACAAATCAAGCAATCAGTGGCAGCCTCCCAGCAGATGAGGGAGCAGTTAATAATGAGGCTGGCCACTCCCCCGCTCATGGCCGGACCAATTCGTCCCTCTTCCTCCCCGTCACTGGTAGCCCTGATGGTGAAGGCAACAAGGGTGGATCCCATGGAAGCGGCAGCAATAGCCAATGCGGGGCCGCCTTTGGTTACCTGCAGAAGGAAGAGGCTTAATAAGAAGCCTAAGGTAGAGCCAGGGTTGGGTACGTCCCAACCCCAACAAGTTGAGATCCTTTCTTCCAGTTCCCCGGAACTGGAGAAAGAAACAGAGCCTGCAAAGGTCCCATCCAGTCCCCCTCCGAAAGAGGAATTTGATGTATTTGCAGCCAATGAGTTCAGAAATTTGCAAGGGGACAATACACAAGTGGAGATAGAACTCCCAGGGGAAGAACAAGAGCCTGTATAGGAACAGGAGCAGCACGCAAAAGAAAATGAGCCAGGGCCGAAAATTATCTCCGGGGCTCAAGCAGTGCAAGGTCCGGGAGTGGACCAACAAAAACCAAGTGAACAAATGGCATCTGCTGGGGGAACCGGACCTTCAAAAATAACCGTGACCCCAGCCACCACATTCCAAGGGCTACTCTTGGGAGCGACCTTTGGGTAGGTTATCAAAGCGGCCCAAACACTAAATCTTGGCCCAATACCTCCCCCACTGCTGAAAGAGGTCCCAACAGAAGAAGAGGCCCTGACAGAAGAACAAGAGGAAGAACGAGAAGAGCAGCTTGAAGAAGAAATCCCTAAAGAATCCTACCAAGGTCAAGACCCAGCGATAGACATACAGGACAAGGCTGAGGAGATGGGGACCAAAGAAAATATTGCTGTAGAAAAGGATAAGGCAGGGAGAGGAATGGATGAGGTTCATGCCGCCGAGGAGTCATAGCTGTAGGACACTGGGGGAGAATTAGGAGAACAAATTCTAGCAGGAAGGCCACCCCTACCACCTGAATGGCTGATAGAGAGCAGGAAAAGAAAGGCTTAGTTTGCTCCTATGATTCCTCTCTCCTCAGCAGAGATGATGACCCAAGCCTAGGCCCCGCCGAATGCCAAGAAAGCCCAGATATTTCATACTCTCTGAACTGGGCCAGGCAGAGAAATAGTTGCCATTGTGGTGACACCTCCCCCAGACGCCGATGAAGCAACTATGAATCCTGCAGACTACAATGTTGCAGAGGTATCCCTAGGAAAAATGGGAAAGCAGGGTGAGGTAGATTTGCTGAAGGAGGCAGTAAGGGCGGTGGAGGCCCAATATGAAAAGGAAGCCCAGAGGCTCAAGGCTGAAAAGGAAAAGAATGCAAACCTTATGGGGTTGCTTAGTGAGCTGGCTTGACCAATCAACGCTGCTCCTCCGGAGGCCTCCACCTCAGAAGAATTACCGTAGAGTGACATAGACTCCCTGCGAATGATGAAAAAGAAAGCCTAGGAAGTGGACGAGTGGGTCACCCTGCAAATAGGAAACACCCATCATTTCCTAGTGTCCACCCTCCTAGATCCATACATGGCCTCACAAGTTATCCACCAGGCGGAAACCCTTATTGAGTTGTGGGAGGGTGACACCGAGAATTACCAAGCATGGAAGGTAGAGCTCAAAGAGCTCCTTACCTTGGGAGAAGATATAGTTTCTGAATCCAAAATTTTGGGTGATGAATCATTTGATTTTGTAAAAACCCAGGACTCCAGGCTTGACCTCACATTGGAGGTAACCAAGCAACTGGTAGGGTCTTTACAAGATATGGTAAATAAGGTGAAGTATTCTTCCAACTTATATAAGTCTTTCGTGATAAATACTTCTGGGGCTGATCCCCTTAGCACAGATACATGTACCCCCGAAGATTCAATTTTTGGGAGTTTTGATGAAATAATGAAATCCCGATATCAGTCTCTGGAGGGGATGGATGGGGCCCAGATGGCAAGATTAACCCGCATGATAGTTAGTCATCATGATGCGGTGAGGATGGCAGATGAATTCAAAGAAAATGTTCCAGACCTGGGGGAACAAGTTGAAATGGCCAAGCACAGAAGGGCCAGCTTGAAAGACATAGATGAAGATGGCATTTCCCGCCTCCTCCAAGCCTTCATTGACAATAAGAAACCTTGAGCTTTCTCCGGAAGCTGGGGAGAATTCAAGTGTTGGGTATTCTTTATTCTTTTTGGGATGAAAGTTCCTAGATCCTGCAATCCTAGATCCTAAAATTTTGTATTCTTTAAAGTGATCTGTGTCCCGGTCCTCGAGGCCGACCGGTCATTTTTAGAAGTGGTTAATAAAGACTGTCAGAAGGTGGTTGGCCACATCAAGGAAGCGTTGACTCAATGGTTGGTTTCTGACAGGGTGGTCTTCTCGAGGCACCGCTCAGGGGTACACCTGGCACATTGGAGACAGGGTTCCATTTTCCCATTTATGAGGCATGTAGCCTCGATTCCCGGGGGACCTACTCTCTTCTTTCTCCTTTCTGGCTCTCTTCTCGAGGCCGATTCTTCCGCTGTATATTCTTATCTTATTCTTCTAACATGGCTGACCTATTCCATCTCAAGGTCTTTTGTAGGGTGGCACAGGTAGTACCGGCCCCCAAATATCATATTTTATTGAAACATAATGTAAAATAGGGTTAGGGTTAGAAGAGTTGTATAAATAGCCAAACTGGCCCATTTCCAAGGGTCGACGAAATTGATGATTTTGTTGTCCAAAGTAATAGCAAAGGAATTTCTCATTTTAGTTACAGAGCTCAATGCTCCATTGTTCTATTCTTAATAGTTAGATGCTCCCCTGGAGCCACCATTGTATCACGCACTAGTGCTTGCTGGAAGGAACATTAATAAAGAAGGAAGAATTCTTGGCAATGATGTTGTTGGCATTCCTGCTTCTGGGTTAATGGTATTTCATGTTTTGATGTTCTTTATGTCTTCTACTCTAGTATGTTAAAGTAGATTAACGACCTCTTTGCTCCCACTACTGATAAAATGCTAGCTGATGGTTATGTATTTCTTCGGTATTTAGTGTAGTCTATCAGAGTATTATTTATGTTCCAGACATTTCAGTATGAATGTAGTTAGATGAAACATTTCTAACCCTGCAGGATCTTTTTCACTTTATTTGCTAAGTATAGAACGCTAGGGAGAACCCTACTATATTGAATCTCCAGAGGTAACGAGTTGAAGAAACCAGCTATCCCCCTCGAAAATAGTCACTTCCCCGAACTGAGCCCCGCACCGTCGTGACCCGACACCCAAGTGCTTGAAGGCCCAAAGAATTTATTTTCCCTGGACAACCTTTGTAGGCAGAGTTGGCCGGTTTCCCCGGAACCTGGTGACAACTTATGACTGTTGGCGGACCCGGTCAGTAAAACCCTGTCAACACATTACACAAGTCATAGGGTATGTAATAATACATAATGAACGATAAAATGCATCCTCCAAGGTATGATAACCAATATATACATATGGTACAAAACACATCTCAAGTAACTGAGCAAGTCTCCAAAAGACTAGGAACATGAAAATACAATAAGGAACATCCAAGCATGAAGAAGAATCTATTGGAATCTCAATGGCAATAAGAATCACTACCACCCGACCACGTAGAACCAAAGGTCCACTCCCACCATGTTGAGGAGATAGTAACAGGCCCATCACACAGGGTATATAACAATAAAACAAATAAGGTACACATGACCTCATACTCCATACATAGGAGATCCTAGAAATACTGTAAACGATAACAAGGAACACTAAAATACACTAGAGGTATTGACACACATAGGATAACCTAAGCTATATATAGGAAGGTGTCATCATGTACGTCTAACCCTTGAGTTAAGTCCTGAAAATCCCTTAATGGATTCTGGCACCCAAGTGACCATACATGGAATTAATGACCTTTCAAACAGACAAGATCACTAATGATGCCTGAACCCGCACCTCGAAAGGGGGCAAGCATCATCTCATCCTCCATCTTAGCCTATACTAGCACTTTAAGCATGGGTGAGATATTAATCTTATTAGTTTAATACTAGGTCAGCTTAATGAGATTAATTATGTTATCACTTGTCACCACTACCTACAATAAGCAAATCCTAGCAGCCACTTGTGGGCTTTGGTACTTATTGCAAGCCACGTCTTACTATACAACTAGGTACCCTACCCTAGGTTCACAAAAGAGTATTGTAAAGATAAATCACAATTCAAATTGCATCATATACATTCAGGTGCACATAAGTTCTCAATAACCCTAAAACATCCTCAGTGTCCTCACGGGACCAAACAATACATCATAACTGAGCCAGGTTGGGTCTACGAATATCAGGACTATGACATCATCATAAATCACAAATTAACATCACAATAACATCATACAAAAAATACAATCCCAAAACCTCTGGATATAAGTCCTAGGGTCATCTAACCCAACAGATACCCGAAAGCATGATAACATAGGAGAATATTCAATTCATTTAAACACGCACCCAAAACACATCACGACACAATAATTTCATATTCAAAATGCATTAAATTAATTATAATTTTAACGTAGGAATAAACAAATTTATAATCCCCAATTATGCAAATTCATTTATTCACTAAAATTACTATCTAGAAATAATTAAATATTCCACATTTGGCAAAATGTTAACATTTATTATAGATCTATTTATAAAAACAACTTATAAATACATCTAAGAAATAATTACCAATTTTCAGTTATAATTACAAAATTATAAAACTCCTAGGTGCCCTTAACCATCAGCATTAATCGTGCAATAATATCTCTAATAATTAGTTAACACCATAGGATTCCTATTGATTATTAATGATCATTTTATGACAATGATAAAAATAACTCCCCTTTGCCTATAAATTAATAACATTATTAATTTCCCCCTTTTAGAAAAATAATCCATTTTAAAAAGACAATCCTCATTTACCAATTTAACTAATTTAAATCAAATTTTAAAAATTAGCCCTAAATAATCTAACATTAACTCTAAATTAATTTAAAAATTAATAATAAATTAATTCTGAATTTAATCATAAATTAATCTAAAATTAAAAAAATTAATTTAAAAATTAACTAAACTAATTCAAAGATTAATCAAAATTTAATTAACTAAAATCATATCACAAAATTTAATTAAACTAAATTAAACAAAAGTTAATTTTAAATTAAAATTAAATAAATTTAAAAAAATTTAAAAAAAAGCATATTGCATGGGGGGGCATCCCTGTGGCCTTCACCCCCTCCACCTCCTCACCGTCGCCTCCTCTTGGGGAGACCGCCGATAGTCCCATCGTGCGGCGGCAGGGTACTTGTTGTAAGGCAAGCCCTGCCTCCCACGGTAGGGTACCGCGTGGGGTCCCTTGGTGATGGAGACAGGGGGTGTAGTGGCCCCCACCACCCGCCCTCCTATGCATAATAAATAAAATTTTTGAAAAAAATTTCTTTTAACTCAAAAACCAAAACATGCCACCCATACCGAAATTTAATGCTTTTAATAAATTTCATTTTTTCATTTTTAAACAATTTACTAAAATAAACATTTTAACAAAGAGTTTTTTTTTTTTATTTACTTAATTTCTGAAAATGGAAGTTAAGAGGTTAAACTCATTTTTTTGTCTTTTTCACTTTCTTGAACTAGTGCAAATTAATTTTTAACTTTGTATTTTTACAGAGAGCCCATTTTTGAAAACAATTAATTTCTCCCAAAGCTATTAATTTCTTTTAAGCAATAATTAAATTTCCTCTATAGTCCTAACTATAAGGATTTTAATTTTTCTCATTTAAGGGCTTTCCACAGGGTAGCATATTCTTACTAGTTTAATATATATTTTTCTTTGAAAATCAGGGATCTAGGTTTTCATAAACAAATATTTCAACAACAATTTCAAACTAGAAACCCTTATACCCATTTACACTTAATGCTATAAAATGAAACCCTTTATGCCCACAAGCACAGATCTGACATGCAAGCTTGAATAGAAACATGAAATAGATCTAAGAACATATTTTCCAATTGAAATCATCAAAACACAAAATAAACAAGCAAGGATTGACCAAACAAAGGATCCTAACTTTTCGGATGCATGGAAGATGGGGATCTAAAAGCTAGAATTGACATGAGAAAGACCCTACCTCAATAACTGATAAGGAATACACAAAGAAAAAATCCAAGCAAGAAGAATCCCCCAATTATGCTCCAAAACCAAGCACACACTAAAGCTCTCCAAAAATGCTCCCAAAAATCTGTTATGTTCAAATGAGAGAAGAATCCCCCTAATGAGGATCAACTTCCCCTAAGCATGCAAAACCCTCATGACAACACATTCAGTTAACTCCTAAAAGGACTCTACCCAAAATTGAAAGAAAATAACAATTAATTAATTAAAATATCTTTTAATTCTACCACTCAACTTTGAATCCTACAATCTAGTTGAAGTCTTTTAGTTTGAAAATACTTTTAACCAAATCTTGCACATGTAATTAATAAAATATTAATTTAAATAACTTAAATATTTAAAGCACAATAATCCATTCAACTTAATATTTAATTATTTAATAAAGCATAAAAGCATATTCACTCTAATTTTCAATTAATTATTCAATTAAATATTCATATTCAAAAATTGCACTTTAATTAACCTTTCAATTAAATATAGGTATTTAATTTAATTTTCAATTAGTTAAATACCCTACATTTAATAATTAATTGCAATAATATTCAATTAAACAAGCAAAATCAAACATGCTCAAGGAAAGGGATACACAAATTCCTATCCACTAGACGAATTTGGTAAGGGTAGTCAAAAGAGATACTTTTCCACTAACTAGGACAATTAGGTTTAGGATAGGATTTGGACTTGAAAACTATCCCCCCTCTCTTACCATTGAGATTAATGTGATAGGGCATGCTCACTCTTGCTAATTCAGGGAAGACGTAGCCCGGTACCTGCAAACCTGTCATCACAAAGATGAACATACATGCATATATATAATATGGAAAATAATGGTTGAGACCAGGTTATCATGTGGATCTTACCGAAGCAAGTAACTACGACTCCGTCCCATACCATACCAAGCACATCAAACAGTAATGAAAAAATATAATTATCAATGTGCATATAAATCTAAGGTTAGTATTGTCAGAACACCATAATCGAAATGAAATCCTAACATACACATAAGCATCATAAAATAACCCTAAATCACATATACATAGAAGATACAATATGATAATAATGGATCAATAACATACTGAAACGTATACATAAGTATCCTTAAGATCAACTGAAATAACCACACATACATCAAAATTCCTAAAGAGTTCAGCATCTGCAAACTGAAAAGCAAACTAAGAGGTGGGTTTTACAGTTGGGCCTCAACGCGTGGATTTCTATTTTTGCGAAGGCTAATCCACATGAAATTTATGTTGTTTTTACATTTGCATCTACATAGTTTTCTAGAATTGTTAGAATGACCGTGTATGATCAGTTACGTTTTGCACATGGGGTTGAATCATTTGAAACTCTTTTGCATGCATATCTATTTTGTTTGAATGAATCTCTGTGATGAGTGTCTGGGTCCCTTGATGCAATTCAATTAGTTTTTAAGGGGTTGAATATGGTAAAAATGGAAACTAAAGGAAGTAATATATTAGTGGGAAAGTATGAATTAGGAAAGCTATTGGGACAAGGTGCATTTGCTAAAGTCTATTTAGAAAGGAATTTTAAAACCGGGCAAACTGTTTCCATAAAGGTAGTGGACAAGGAGGTAAGTCAAGAAAATTGTGGGAGACAAAAGCAACATTAGAAGAATTCAAAACATTAGCAACAAATCAATTAGTTGAGCTCCAAGAGGCACATTAAGAGAATTTGAAGATGTCACATCAGATGGGTCACATGCAGGACTCTTTAAAAAATGAGAAACTTATTTTATCATCTAGACCTTACCTTTTATTGAATGACCAAGATCAACGCTTGAAAGCTGAAGTTGATCGCTATAAGTCCATGGTAGAATCATTGCAGGCTAAAAGGGACAATTTAGTCTGTTGGGAGAAGGAAATGACCTTGAAGGTTGAAAGCTCTGATATTGCAAGGAGAGTAGCTGAGCTTTCTGAAACAAGGGTAGTAGAGGTAGAGGGTGACTTACAAGAATGCATGAATGGGAGGAATTTACTTGAGAACATATTAGAAGAGGCTTTACAAGAGTCAGACAATCTAATCTTGTGATATAAATGCATTTGGAAAATTTCTAGGAAGGAAAGACATAATTAGTGAGTTTCAAAGTTATGGTTTCGACTTTACACAAAGAAATAGGAATGATGCAAACACATTTCAAGAAATTTAAGGAGGCAACTTGTGAAGTCCATTCATTGTGAGCAGAGGTTCATTCGCTTACAAGAATACTAAATAGAATGTCAAGTGAATCCAAGAATTTGTCAGACAAATGTGCTTTCTAGGCTTCTGAAATCAAAATATTGCAAGATCTGGTTGCAAAAATATGGAGTGTCAAGTTTTGGAAAGGTGGAGAAAGTATGGTTAAAACATTCAAAACAAAAAGCTTGCGCATCGAAGAAAGAAGACAAAATCTAGGGTCTGCATAGTATAAGGAAGCATTGCATGGAGTTTTGGAGGGCTTCACATTTTCATTAACGTACATGCTAATAGTAAAACATAGTAAAGTTGCACATAAAAAATAAGTTTTAAAATGTTTCAATGTAAATATAGATGCTAAAGTGTAATGTTATGTGAGTTGTGAGGAGGTCTTCATAGGTTTTGTGCATCCAAAGCAATGCAAACAACAAGGGAGGAATGGAGCCAACACAGGGAGGAGAGTCTAGCCTCTTAAGGAAAATGCATTTTGGTAGGTATAAAACTAAATTCAACAACCGTATAACACAAGTGGCCTACGTAATTTGTCATTGAATGAGGTTTTAAAATGTTAATACACATTCCATTGTTGTTAAAACCCTGCGCAATGCAAAGTCAAAGATGGAGCCTGCATAGAAAATGAAGGGAGTTGGCTGGAAGAGGCATGGAGGCTTGTGCAACATTTGGAGCTATCAAATACTAGAAGGCTAGTGCGTAGGGACCAGAGGGAGTCTCCACAGATTTTAGTGGAAGCCAGCATGGTAGACAAGCCCAAGCTCATGCCAAAGAGGACTTGTGCATGGCATGCTACCTATGCAAGGGAAAAATGAAGAGTGGTTTGCGCTAAGTGCAGGGATGATGCACATAAAATAGAGGTTTAAGACAGCAAAGGAGGAATGGAGCCCACGCAAGGAGGAGAGACTAGCCTCTTAAGGCAAATGCATTTTGGTAGGTGTAAAACTAAATTCAACAACCGTATAACAAAAGTGGCATGCGTAATTTGTCATTGAATAAGGTTTTTAAATGTTAAACACACATTCCATTTTTGTTAAAACTCTATGCAATGCAAATTCAAATATGGAGCCTGCATAGAAAATGAAGGGAGCTAGCTGGAAGAGGCATGGAGGCCTGCGTAGCATTTGGAACTATCGAATGCTAGAAGGCTAGTGCATGGGGACCAGAGGGGGTCTGTGCAGATTTTTAGTGGAAGATAGCATGGTAGATCAACCCAAGCCCACGCCAAAGATGACTTGTGCATGGCATGCTACCTGCGCAAGAGGCAAATGAAGAGTGGTTTGCACTAATTGTAGGGATGTTGCACATAAAATGGAGGTTTAAGACATCCAATGTAAAATACCAATCTGAGGTATCCTGTGTGGGAGTCTATTTAAGATGCTGCTCTGAAGGTCCATGATGCCACACAACATATGGAGAATTTTTCAACATTAAAAAAAATGCAAAAAGCAAACCAAAAATGCATAGAGCCTGCATTGGAAGGCATGAGGGAGGGCATTTGAAACAATTTAACAAATGAAAATGTAGAGGAGGAATGCATTGATTTAGGGAGGACATTTAAAATGTTAAAACAAACAAATGTAACTTGCAGGTGTAAGCCATTGGTAGTATGCGTAGGCTTAGAAGGTTTGAAAATGAAAACACCATTATCCCACATTCACTAGGGAGCTGGGTTTTTAATGTTTAAATACTAAAGCACTTATATTGTGAAATTAATAAGAAGCCAAGAGGCCCCTTGGTGGGCCCCTTGGTTGGAGGACTAAATGGAATGGTGGACCCCATTATTTGGAGTGGAAAAATAGGAAGAGCTTTAAAAACTTCTAAATAAATAATCCCACATTGATCCCAGATTGAAATTTTTAGTTTTTTAAAAGGTAGAGGCTACACATACTAGGATGAAGAGAAAAGAGGAGGCTATCCACGTGTGCGGATAGATGGTTCCTTGGGAAGCATGCTTAGTTGGTCGACAAGTAAATTTTGCAAGTGAGGCGGAAATGAGCTAGTGGTGATGTGGTGGACACGTGGTGACTAGTTGTGCACTCGCAGAAAAGAAGGGAGATCCCATAATGGCTCACAAGTGAGAGAACGAGCTTCTCACACAATCATAGAGGCTTCATGGATGGCTCATGAGTGAGTGACTGAGCTTGTCATGTAATCACGCCAGCTTGGCGAGGTGATAGAAAATGTGTGTGAGTGCATGACCAAGCTTTCCGCACAGTCACAGTGCGGGTAGGCATTCAGTCACTTAGTGACAGAGGTAAAAATGGCTCATTGCATAGTCACTGGTGATTTGCAGTGGAGCAAAAATTGTGCGTGATTGAGTGATCCTTGGCTCATCGCGCAGTCGCCACAGGAGAGAATGAAGAAAATGTGCATGAGAGTGTGATCAAGATCAGTTGCGCACTTGCACCAGTTATGCATAGCTAATTTGAAGGTGTCATGTGGCAAGATCTGGTTTCCTATGCAGGTAATGGGTAAAAATTACAGATTTTCAAAAGATTAATGTGCAGATTTCCAAAATTTCAACTGAATGTGCATGAGAAAGGAAACTTGCTTTCATGGTTAAGTGGCCAAATTTTATCAGAAATATGAAGTGTCATATACCATTTAAAAGGTCTTGAGATGAGGATTTCAATTTTTCAATCTGTTTGGGTGCAGATCCAATCAAATTTGGGCAGTTGAGGAAGAGATCTATTTTAGATATTTTGGTTGGAATCGATAGGTGTTAGTGACTAAATTTGGTTTTCCAATTTTTCTATATCTTCTTTCTTATCATTTGTATAGTGATGGTGAAATTAATGCTACAAGGCAGTATTATAATTTTGTGTGTCTTATTTTCTGAGTTCATTGTCTTTTGAATGTACTGAATCAGGAACAATTTAATGAAAAGAAATGGAATCCCTTTCCATATTGGTGATGTCTTTGTGTTTGATCTTGAATTATTGTGTATTAACTTGTAAGGCATTTTAATATACTGGGTATAACGTAGTTGTGAATTTGTGTTTCAGTTTCTTTCAAGGAGAGAGTCAATCTTGAATACAAGTTCTGAGAACTCAAGGATTGCACATGAATCTGATGTCTGGGTATTGGATTGAAAAGAGTGGCTTGTAAGGCATTTCATTTAGGTTCTTTTTGTTTGGATTTAGAGGATTTTCTGGGGATATATGTTTATTTGACTTTGTTTCCCAATAGATAAAGCACTAGTCTCTACTGGTTATGCATGTCTCATCATCAATTCATTTTACCTTTCTATTTTAAGAGTTGTGAATGATTGTCAGATCTAGTTTGATGGGAAGGAATCCATCCCATGATTCACTGAAAGAAGTGAATCCAATAGGTACACCCACCTGAGCCTTTGATTTTTAAGTGAAGGAGGATTGTTTGATCCTCATTAATTATCCTTTTCCTTGATTGAATCAGGGAAAAATCGCTAACACATCTCATGGGAATTCATTGAGTATTGTGAATAAATTTGAATCAAGAGACAAATGTCAACATGAATGACTCCTCAACAAAATGGAATTGCAGAAAGAAGGAACATAACCCTAGTTGAGGCTGCAAGGATAATGATGATTCAAGGTGATGTACCTAGGTCATATTAGAGGGAATCCATTAGCACTATAGTCTACATAATTGAAATTGGGTACAAGTGAAGAAAGGAACCGATAAGATACCTTACGAATTGTGTTATGGTCACACACCTAGTGTTAATTATTTCAAAGTTTTTGGTAGTAGATGCTATATCAAGAGAGATGATTTCACTCAAAAATTTAAACATAAGAGTAATAAAGGTATTTTCTAGGGATACTCTACTAAAATAAAGGCCTACAAGTGTTTCAAAAAATTGAAAAACAAGATGAATAAAATTACAAATGTTAAGGTAGATGATTATCCTAAAAAATCTGATGAATCCAACAAGAAAGAATCAGAGAATGTCTAGGAGATTGTGTATGTGAAACCTGAAGTGCAAGACACTATTGAATAAAATAGTGAGGAAGTAGTGGTTTAACCATAAGAAGAAGCTCCTACACCTAAACCATTTACTCCAAGGTAGGTAAAGTTGAATCATTCTTCTGATCAAATCATAGCTGATAAATATGCAAGTGTGCAAACAAGAAGGAAAATCCGGGAAAGTACATGTCTAATTTCAAATTTTGAGCCTAAGACCATGAATGAAACTTTGAAGAATGTTGATTGGATAAAAGCCATGGAAGAGGAACTTGATCTAATTGAAAATAATGACATATGGACACTTGTTTCTAGACCAAAAAACAAGAATGTGATTGGTACGAAGTGGGTTTTTCATGCACAAACTGAATGAAGATGGAGAATTAGTTCATAATAAGGCAAGACTTGTGTGTAAGGGCTATATAGAAGAGGAATAATTGGGTTATAGAGAGACATTTTATCCTATGGGAAGACTTGATGGGGTAAGAATTTTACTTTCTTATGCTACCTATAAGAAGTTTAATGCTTTTTAAATGGACCATGTCAAATCTTCTTTTCTAAATGGGATTCTTGAAGAATAAGTTTAAATAAAGAAACAAGATGGATTTTCTATGACTGAGAACAAGAACATGGTGTCCCAGCTGCAAAAGGAACTATATGGACTGAAAAAAGTTCCTAGAGCATGGTATGAAAGATTACACTCTTATCGCATCATGATTAATTTCATAAGAACAAGTGAATATAGTAATATGTACTTGAAGGTTAAAGGTGATAAGATATTGTTAGCTGAAGTGTTTGTGGATGATGTAAGTTTTGGAGGAAATGATGAGATGAGCTTGGTATTTTCTAAAGAGATGAAGAAAGAGTTTGAGATATCTATGATTGGAGAAATTAAGTATCTATATAAGTTAGTCCAAGTACATAAAGGAAGTACTGAAGACCTTTGGAATGAAATATTTCAAGACAATTGGAACCCCCATGGTGAGATGATGCAAGCTATCTAAGGATAATGAGTCAAGTGTAGTGGATGCTACTCTATACAGATCCATGATTGCTAAGTTGCATTATGTTGTTCATAGAAGACCAGACATTGACAAGCAGTTGGAATAAATTGGTCAAATTTCAATCTAATCCTAAGGAATCTCACATGGTATTAGTGAAGAGGATATTCAATTATTTGAAAGGGACAAAAGACTATGGTATTTGGTATGCTCACAAAGGTGATTTCGCTTCAAGTGTTTTTATTGATGCAGATTGGGTAGAAAACATTGATGACATAAAGAGTACAAGTGGAGGGGAATTCTTCCTAGGAGGAAGACTTGTATCATGGATAGGTAAGAAGAAAAATTGCATCTACCAATCTACTACAAAAGTTGGGAATGTAGAAGCACTTATCAATTGTACAAAAATTGCATGGATGAAGAAGATCCAAGAAGGTATTAAAGAGAAGGTAACTAAACCTGTGACTATCTACTGTGATAATACAAGTGCAATTAATATTTAAAATTATCTAGTAATTCATTCCAATAATAAACATATTGCAATCTAGTATCATTTCCTAAGAGAGAAAAAGTGTAGGAAAATCTATTCAAGTTGGAATATGTACCAACCAAGGAGTAGATATCTGATATATTCACTAAGCCATTACCTAAAGATACTTTTGAGTATCTGAGAGATAAGTTAGGGGTTATTCCCCTACCTAAATGACACTAAGATGTTTTTGTAAGAATCAATCCAGTGGACTCATTGTATATCTTTCAATATTGGATTGATGTTAAAAGGTACTACTCCTTATGGGGAGTAGTCAAAGGAAAAGGAAGATGTTGAAGCAGTAGGTTCCCTATATGGCGCATGTGATATTTTTGTCAAAGGGGGAGAAGAACAAAAGAATAATTTGAAGGAGAAGAACTAGATGAACACAGAAGGGGAGAATACCAATAATATCAAGACAAGAAGTTTGGTGCATTAGTTAAGGGGGAGAAATTTGTTATCAGCTCAATGTGGTGTTGACATCAATACCAAAGGGAGAGATTGTTGGCATAATTGATGCAAAGCTTGATTCAGTGTTTATAGAGATAGGTTTGATGACATGAAGATAATTTATTGTGTTTTCATTGATGTCAACTTGGTGTTGTATTTGTTGACAATGTTCCTAATGTGTTGCTAAGTATTTGTGCAGAAGAATTATGTGTTGCAATAGGAATTAGACTATGTGATTGTTGTTGGAGACTCAAGGATGTCTCTAAATTAAATTTATATGACTGTGTATGCCAAAAAAAAGCAGATCAAGTTATGATCAATTGAAGGGCATCAGGGGAGACAAAAGAACAAACATAGATAGCCAGTGAATTATTTGATTATTCTATCAAATCACAATGGATCCAAGTGTTTTATTCATTACATGATTATCTTGACTATGATATATTATTGGTACTATGATCAGATTGCAACAAGATTGGAGTATGACAAGGAATTGTTTCATTTGATAGAAGATTATTTTGTGCCGGATAAAAAAATGTTTGAACATGGTTGAGAAATTGATGTTAGATCAGTGAGCACTGATGATCCAATCACTTATAGTGGATTTTTTCATGATCCAAGTGTCAAGGTGATGTGGCATAATAGATTTTTAATGATGATCTATTATTTCATTGTTCATTGCGATTAGATCTATCAAGTTTTGGAAGCATGTTAGGGAAGTCAAATAAATTTTGACTTCTCTTGTTTGAAATGGATGCGTAATGAAGCTTTTGGCCGATCTAAATTTTTAATCAAACATTCAAGATTTGTAATATGTTTTAGGGTTTAAGGATCAAGCAAGAATGATTGTAATTAATCAAATTCAAATTTAATATGCTTTTTAAGGTGGCTAATTCCCTAATGGACATGTGCTAGAATAATGGAAGGGTGTGTACTTAGAGGGGAGGGGTGAATCAATACCCTTAAAACTTTTACCAATTAAAATTTAGTCCTCAAAACTTGTATTACTGACCATTGTAGCTTTTCTACTTCATGCATGTAATATCATAACATAAATGTAAGTGCATGTAAAAAAACATAAAAACATTAATGAAACTTAGTTACACATGACACAAGAAATGATAACGCAGAAAACCCCTGTTAGAAGGTAAGAACTATGGTGGGGATGAAACCCACAAAGCTTCACTATCTACAGAGTAGAAGGTGCTAGTTAAGGCTACAAGTTGTGATCACTTCTGAAGAACTTACCTTGTTAAGAGGAACATGTTAGACTTGTTAAGTCTACTCAGTTAAGATATTTTAACAACACAATGTATGTGTTCAGTTGGTTAAGAGATTTACAATAAGACTGTTAAGTCCATCTTTTGAAGGATTTCTTTTATTTGCTACAATTGTTAGAGAGTAGACAAAAATACATATGACCTAATAGCTTGCAATATTGAATTTATGATTACAGATCCAGTAATTTCACAAATATATGTATCACCTATTGTGATTTATAATACCTATGTTTTTCTTGGTAGCCTTGAATCTAGTTCTTCATAACTAAATTTTCATTTATCTATTCTTCTTCATGAAAACCTCTATCTGATCCATAGATGTCCTTTTATGACTACAATAATCATCTTCTTGATTGATTACTACATCTATTTATGCAATGTATTGACCTAATTAGGTTTCATGCTTTTATTGATAACTCTAATGATCAAAGGTTTACAACTTGACATTGATCTCTTAGTTTGCATGTATACAATCAGTTAAACTGATTAAATCTATTACTTATGCTTCACTTGATCCTCAACAAATGGTTGTCTTGCTAAGCATAAAAATATTTAAGACTAAAGTGCTTTAGCTGACATGTAGTTTAGATCCGCTTTTCTCAGGAATAAAATTGTCTCTTGGTAGACTCGCACTTGGTATACTCTATAGACTATGCTCGGTGATGTCTCTTTAAGACTGTGCTTGGTTTACTCTATATACATTCTATGCTTGGTTTACTCTATGAACTATCTTCCTTGGGTTACAGTGTAAACTATTTGTCAGTGTATACTGTAACTAACGGTCCAAAACTGTTTCCTTGTATACTAATGACAACTTATGATCCTTTAAGGATTATCAATCTCACCCTTTGGCATTAGTATCAAAAAATGATATGTATAGTGTATACATTTCATTGAATCCCCCTATGTGCATGCCTCGGTACAATGTATGCACATGTTTTCCTTGGTACATTTTCCTCCTTTGGTACATTTTCCCCGTTTGGTACATACATTTTCCCCCTTTTTTGAAATTAATGACAAAGATGTAGTACTTACATCTTGTTCAATATGTGTGAATGGGATTTCTATATGGCTACCATAAACAGGATCACACATAGTGACATCTTGTATTGTTATGTCTGGTATTTCTCCTAGTGATTACAATATCTGAGGTATATCATCCATGGCCTTACTTTCTAGTGTTGTCAAGTCAGTTGGATTGACATGCGGGTGTCATTGACAAAAATATGTTCAGGGCTCGGTGTGGCCTCCCTTTCCTCATTATGATCTATTTTGGTTAGAGCTAGTACCTGCTCAGGTGGATTGAATATTTGTTTCCAAATCCTATTGCTATCTGCATCAATCTCTTCTAACTTGTCTTGCAGTACTTTGTATGCTCTTGTCTTAGCCAAAAATTTGTTTGCATGCTCCTGCATTTTTGATTCAATTTCTTCAACTATTGACTCAGGAATGAATGTAACTAGGGATATCTCCCTCATATATTTCTCCATGTGTAATGCATATGTCCACCTGGCTGATATCTTATCATTTATCTCTTATGGAATATGTGGTGTAGGGGCACCTAGGCTAGCGTCCATGTTTGTTCATTTTGGCTTGTACTTGAAATTAACCAAGTCAAGATAGGTTAGTTGTATTTCAACCTTAGGAGGTCTTAGCAATGTAGGCTAAGTGAGTTAGTCATTAGGACTAAGGTCACATCAATAGCCATTGTTTGTAGTTTTCAAATTCTCAGGCTTACTTGTTAGGTGATGGATTGGAGTCTTCAATGTGTCCTAATCTCATAAATGAGGACATAGAGATGCCATAGGGTCTTTAATGATCTTGGATACTTGAAATAGAGAGGATAGAGGTCCTAAAATGTAGGGAGGAGGCATAATTGAAAAGATGGCAAAAGTTGCTATTTTGTTGTCATGACAACATTTGCAATAATTACAAATGTTGCATGCAATATGGTTACATCTGATTCTCCTTGAAAATAGTAGTGGGGAATCGACCAAAAAGGCCCTAAAATGGTGGAAGAAGGAATCTTGTGTATGAGAGACTCGAATCAAGAAGTTAGTATTTGATTGTAACAAATTGAAAAAGAGCAATACAGTCTGCAATTTTGTGTTTCCAGAAATCCCAAGCATTTCCTAGTGACAGTCATACTTTATGGATTGAAAGCTTCAAAGTAATGGTTTTTTTGTGTTCTTAGGAGTTTTTTAAACATTTATTATTTAGTAACCAAGTTCCTTTGAGGTATTTTAAAGTCTAGTTTAAATTGTTTTGTGTTTAGGTAGTTCATTGGTCCTATCCTAACTAGTCAGTCTAGTTATGACTCCCCCATGAAATCTAACCATGGGAAACTTACAAGGGTAGATGGAAATATTAGGGGAGTCAGTAGTGTACATAGTTATAGAGTTACGAGTCAGGGAAAGGTAAGTAGCTATGTTTAGGACCAAGCCCTAGGTGAGCATGCACTGTCCGGTTAGAGGTTTTGAGGGAAAACAATGGGCTTTCATGAGCAAGGGAAGAAGGTATAGTACGGTAAAAGTACATGTACAGTTAGGGTTTAGTGTTACCTTGACATGTTAGGTTGGTTAAGTTCATGCCAATCAGTGAAGACAAGTTTTGGATGATTTTTTCTTAAAGTTGCAGACTGACCTAGTTTTTAGGCCTATTAGCCCTATAAGACCTAGTTTATAGGAATGCTATGTACAGAGCGCTTCTAAACCTAAAAAATTAAAAATTTCTTGTAAGGTGCTAAAGGGTATCTGGATATGGTCTTAGATTTTCAAGTTCTTTGGGAAAGTTTGAAGTTAATTGGGAAAAACACCCTGGAAAAGTCTAAAAGGAATTAGGCCTCCTTATGCCAAAAGTGTGAACTCGATTGTAAAGAGTAAAGAGATCTCTCAAGATGGATTCCAAATTGATCAAATGTGATGTCTACATGTTGATGGACACACCTACAAATGAATCAAGAATGTTAGAGTGGAAATTAGCATTTAGACTCTTTTAAGTGTGAGTAGGAGAAGTGGAGAAGTGAAGTAATCATAGGGTGTTAGTCTTTTTCAAAGGGTGAAGCACAAGTCGAGACTCTTAGAGGAGAGTAAGTTTAGGACTTAGTTAATTATCTAAGCCTAATAAGGACCTAGAGGAGATTAGGATCCTTGAAGAAGACAAAGAATATCTTCTTAGTAGATTGTGCAAGAAAACCGATTGGAACACTTACATCATATTGGTATCAGAGCTCGATTAAAGATTAGGGTTGCAGTGGATGTTTCAGCCCACTGAATCAGTGGGAGAGAATACACCTGGAGGATCAACAAAAAACAAAGTCATGGTGAGTAATGTTGAGTTAGACAAAAAAGTGCAAGAACAAGAAGAAGACAATAAGTCATTAAGAGAAAGATCATCTCAAATGGAGCAACTCTTGGGAGAAGTCCAAGACAAAGCTGAGAAGATGAATGATAAGATTGGCTAGAAAGAAGAAGAAGAAGAAAGGGAGAAAGGATTGGATATAGAAGAAGAAGCTCCAACCCCTGATCCTGTCAGTGACCAAGAACCCTTCTTAAAGGCATTGAAGGCTTTGAGTGGTAAACCTTTGGAGGGTGTGCCACTATTTAGTTGGAAAATGGATAAAGATTCAGTAGTGGATTGGATAGACAACATAGAGAACCATTTTGAATGTGATGGTATCACAGAGGCCCGAAAATGGAATGTGGCCAAGTCAAGATTGAGAGGTTCAGCTCTCACATGGTGGAAGTTTGTTCAAACTAAAAGAGAGAAGGAGAGAGTCATATAGCCACATGGAACGACATGGTTACTAAGATGAAGTAGACCTATTTGCCTAATTATTATGCAGTGCAGCTACATAGGTAGAGACATAATCTTAGACAAAAAGACTTAGATGTCCAAGACTACACTAAGGAGTTCCAAAAGTTGTGCCTATGGTCACAAGTGGTTGAAGATGAAAGCATCAAGCTATCTAGGTATATGAATGGACTTAAATGGTCTATTCAAGAAGACATGAGCCTAGTGAAATTCAAAATTATCTCCCAATGCTATCAAATGGCCTTGAAGATAGAAGAAAAAGGCAAGAGGAAGAAAGAATAAAGTTATAAAGGAAGAGGTAGAGGAAGAGATAGTAGAGGAAAAAGAGGTGGATATGGTGGGAGGAGTTCAGTATCAAGCACACAAGGAGAAGTCAAATACAATGAGAAGAAAGAAGCAAGTTCTAGTAGAGGTGGTAGAAGAAGAAACTCCAATTTTAGAGGTAGAAGTGGTGGACAAGGAAGAGGCAATTACTTTGCCAATATGAAATGTTACCATTGTAATCAAATGGTACACCTTGCCTATAGGTGTCCAGAGAAGAGTAGTACTTCTCAAGGAGGTAACAAGGGGACTAATTTGGTCCACAAAGACACAAGTGAAGTTGATAAACACCTTCAGGTGCCATTAAACTCAGAGGAAGGTGAGAACCTCATGATGAGGAGAACATTGATCAAGGAGCCAAGCCAAAGGAGGTCTTTGTTTAGGATCAAATGTAAGGTGATGGGTAAAGTATGTAGGGTTATCATAGACTAGGGGTCTACTGATAATATTGTATCAGAGGAAGTAGTCAACATGTTAGCATCACAAGGATACCTCATACTCATCCCTACAAGGTAACATGGCTCAATAAGGGACAACATGTCTTAGTGAATGAGCAAGCATGGGTGGAGTTCTCTATAGGGAGATATAAGAACAAGGTACTATGTGATGTGTTTCCTATGGATGCATGTCACTTGCTCCTAGGCAGGCCATGGAAATTTGACCACCAAGCTATCCAAGATGGAGTGCAGAACTCCTATACTTTCAAGAAGGATAACATGACTTTCAAAATTTAGTCATTGTTAGAAGATGTAGAAGTGAAGAGAGTTGGTCCCAAAGTACTAATGGTTAGTGAGAAAGAGTTCTTGGAGGCCATTGAAGAAGAAGGAGTTGGTTTTTCTCTAGTTTTGAAGCCCAAGGAAGAGGAAGAAAAAATGGTGAAGATGACAGAGCTTCCACAAGAGATACAAGAAATATTGCAGAAGTGTGAAGGCATTGTAAGTGATGGACATTCATCAACCTTACTCCCTATAAGACCCATAAGCCATAAGATTGACCTTATTCCTAGAGCTACCATACCCAATAAGGAAGCCTACAAAATGACCCCTCAATAGACTGAGGAAATAGCTAGGCAAATTCAACATTTATTAGAACAAGGTCTTATAAGGAAGAGTATTAGTCCTTGTGTTGTACCCATAGTCCTTGCCCCTAAGCAAGGAGGTAGTTGGAGATTATGTACTGAATCCAAAGCTATTAATAGGATCACTATCACATGTAGGTTCCCTATCCCTAGGATTGAAGACTTGATGGATTGTCTAGGAGGTGCAAGATACTTCACAAAGATAGAATTGAAAAGTGGGTATCACTAGATAAGGGTGTATTAAGGAGATGAGTGGAAGGAAGCCTTTAAGACCACTAAAGGGCTGTATGAATGGATAGTCATGCCATTTGGTTTATCAAATGCTCCATCAACTTTTATGAGGTTGATGAATGAAGTACTTAAAGACCACATTGGCAAGTTTGTAGCGGTATACTTGGATGATATACTCATCTTTAGTAAGACAAGAGAGGAACACCTCAAGCATGTCGAATTGGTACTCAAGAAGCTACATGAAGAGAAGCTCATGATTAACTTGGAGAAATGTGAGTTCATCAAAATAGAGCTAGTGTACCTAGGATTTGTTCTATCTCATGGTAATCTAAAAATGGACAAGAGTAAGGTAGAAGCCATTATGAATTGGCCCACTACAAGGACAGCAACAAAGGAAAGGAGTTTTCATGGCCTTGCTTAGTATTATAGGAAGTTCATAAGGAAATTTAGTGCTATTTTTTCTCCAATGTTGGATACAATCAAAGGAGGAATGAAGACCAAGTTCATGTGGAATGAAAAAGCCAAAAAGAGCTTTGATTTGCTAAAGGAAAAGATTGCTACCCAACCAGTCTTAGTCTTACCAAGCTTTGAGAATCTTTTCATAATTGAATGTGATCCAAGAAACATAGCTATTGAGTCTGTCCTAAGCCAAGATGGTAGACCAGTAGCATTTCATTCTGAGAAGTTGAGTGAAGCAAAGAAGAAGTACTTTACTTATGACCTTGAGTTGTATGCATTGGTTCCATCGATGAAAAATTTGAGCCACAACTTGTTTGCTAAGGAGTTCATTGTTTATTAAGATAATCAAGCTTTAAGTTTTCTAAATTCTCAAGAGAATTTTAGCCACAAGCACATGAAGTGGGTTGAGTACCTAAAAGCTTACACCTTTAACATCAAACATAGGAAAGTTTTCTTCAACAAAGTTTTTGATGCATTGTCAAGAAGATCTCTTACCATCCAAGAGATTCAGTTGAAGAGCATGGGAATAGATCACTTCAAGGATCTATATGCTAAAGATGAGGACTTTGCAGACATTTACAAGGTATGTGCTAGATACAAGAACCATTTACATAGTGAGTATTCCGAATATACTTTGCAAAGTGACCTTTTGTTTAAAGGAAATAAGCTATGTGTCCGTAGAGGTTCCATTAGGGAGAACATGATTCAAGAAAAGCACAATGGTGCATTGAGTGGTCACTTTGGGATCACAAAGACACAAGGACTAGTTCAAAGATTCTACTATTGGCCGAGCATGAATATTGATGTCAAGAGGTATGTAGAGAGTTGTATTTTCTATCAAAGAGCCAAGGGTACTTCATCAAATGTTGGCCTTTATCAGCCCCTACCTATTCCCACTAGACCTTAGGATTTCTTTAGCATGGATTTTTCAAGTTGGGTTACCCAAAACAAGACAAGGTATGGATAGTGTGTATGTAGTTGTGGATAGGTTTAGAAAAATGGCTCACTTTGTTCCATGCAAGACCACTAATGATGCCAACCAAATAGAATCTCTATTCTTCAAAGAGATAGTAAGAATCCATGGGTTACCTCAGAGCATTGTGTCTGATAGAGACACCAAATTTATGAGTCATGTTTGGAAGACTCTTTGGCAAAGGCTAGGCACTAATTTATCCTTTGGATCTACCTACCATCCTCAAACTATAGGACAGACCAAAGTGGTGAATAGAAGCCTTGGAAATCTACTGATATGCTTGAAAAAGGAGTACAGACAACAATTGGGTCAATTGATTGGATAGGCTGAGTATGCCTACAATGACACCATCAATAGGTCAATAGGGAAGAGCCCCTTTGAGGTAGTGTATGGATTACATCCTAGAGGAGTCTATGAGCTGAGAGACTTGAAGGATGGAGTGAAAGAAAGTGGATATGCAGATGATTTTTCTCAAGCCATGTAAGAGATACATGATATAGTCTGAAAAACCTTGACAGAGAACACCTTGAAACATAAGGCAAAGGTTGATGAAAGTAGGAGGACAGTTGAGTTTAATGTGGGTGACATGATTATGGTACATCTCAAAAAGTATAGACTTTAGAAGGGAGTCCCTCAAAAGTTGCAAATGAGAAGGATAGGTCCTTGTCCTATCTTGGCTAAGTATGGTGATAATGCTTTCAAAGTAGAACTCCCGGAAGATAGTGGACTATCACCTATCTTTAATATTGCAGACTTAGTCCACTACAAAGGACTAAAGAAAGAATTGGATCAGAATCTTCAAGAAGTCATCAGAGATGTGCAGGAGCTACAATTACCATCTGATAAAGTCACATGAGCTTACAACATACTGGATACAAGAACCTACAAGAGGAATAGAACAAAAGAGTATAAAGAGAACTTGATCAAAAGACATGATCAAAAAAATGAAGATGCAGTATGGGTCAAAGAATTAGAGTTCAAGAAGCTAGGTATTGATAAGAGCATCATCAATCTAAGGGTGGATTGATCTTTTTGTTTTGGGGAGGATGGTGCAGGGACACCTAGGCTAGCCTCCATGTTTGTTCATTTTGGCTTGTACTTGACATTAGCAAAGTCAAGATAGGTTAGTTGTATTTCAACCTTAGGAGGTCTTAGAAATGTAGGCTAACTGAGTTAGTCATTAGGACTAAGGTCACATCAATAGTCATTGTTTGTAGTTTTCAAATTCTTACGCTTAGTTGTTAGGTGATGGATTGGAGTCTTGAATGTGTCATAATCTCATAAATGAGGACATAGAGATGCCATAGGGTGTTTAATGATCTTGGATACTTGAAATAGAGAGGATAGAGGTCCTAAAATGTAGGGAGGAGGCATAATTGAAAAGATGCCAAAAGTTGCTATTTTGTTGTCATGACAACATTTGCAATAATTGCAAATGTTGCATGCAATATGGTTACATCAGATTCTACTTGAAACTAGGAGTAGGGAATTGACCAACAAGGCCCTAAAATGGTGGAAGAAGGAATCTAGTGTATGAGAGACTCAAATAAAGAAGTTATTAGTTGATTGTAACAAATTGAAAAAGAGTAATACAGTCTGCAATTTTGTGTTTCCAGCAATCCCGAGCATTTCCTTGTGACAGTCATACTTTATGGATTGAAAGCTTCAAAGTAATGGTTGTTTTGTGTTCTTAGGAGTGTTTGGAATGTTTCTTATTTAGTAACAAATTTTATTTGAGGTATTTTAAATTCTAGTTTAAATTGTTTTGTGTTTACATAGTTCACTTTTAAATTGTTTTTTGTTTACATAGTTCACTGGTCCTGTCATGACCAGTCAGTCTAGTTATGACTCCCCCATGAAATCTAACCATGGGAAACTTACAAGGGTAGATGGAAATATTAGGGGAGTCAGTAGTATAAATAGTTGTAGAGTTAGGAGTCAGGGAAAGGCAAGTAGCTATTTTTAGGATCAAGCCCTAGGCGAGCATGCATTGTCCGGTTAGAGGTTTGGAGGAGAAACGATGAGCTTTCATGAGCAGTGGAAGAAGGTATAGTACAGTCCAAGTACATGTATAGTTTGGGTTTAGTGTTACCTTGACATGCTAGGTTGGTTGAATTCATGCCAATCAGTGGAGACAAGTTTTGGATGAGTTTTTCTTAAAGTTGCAGACTGACCTAGTTTTTAAGCCTGTTAGCCCTATAAGACCTAGTTTGTAGGAACCCTATGTACAGAGGGATTCTAAACCTAAAACCTTAAAAATGTCTTATAAGGTGATAAAGGGTATCTAGATATGGTCTTATATTTTTAAGTTCTTTTTGAAATTTTGAAGTTAATTTTGAAAAACACCCTGGAAAAGGCTACAAGGAATTAGGCCTCCTTATGCCAAAAGTGTGAAGTTGATTGCAAAGAGTGAAGACATCCCTCAAGATGGATTCCAAATTGATCAAATGTGATGTCTACATGTTGATGGACACCCCTAAAAATGAATCAAGAATGTTAGAGTGAAAATTTGCATTTAGACTCTTTTAAGTGTGAGTAGGAGAAGTGGAGAAGTGAAGTAATCATAGGGTGTTAGTCTTTCAAAGGGTGAAGCACAAGTGGAGACTCTTAAAGGAGAGTAAGATTAGGAATAAGTTAATTATCTAAGCCTAATAAGGACCTAGAGGGGATTAGGATCCTTGAAGAAGACAAAGAAGATCTTCTTAGTAGATTTTGCAAGAAAACCCATTGGAACACTTACATCATATTGGTATCAGAGCTTGATTAAAGATCAGGCTTGTGGTGGATGTTTCAGCCTACTGAATCAGTGGAAGAGAATACACTTGGAGGATCAGAAAAAAGGAAAAGTCATGGTGACTAATGCTGAGTTAGCCAAAAAGGTGGAAGAACAAGAAGAAGACAACAATTCATTAAGAGAAAGATTGTCTCAAATGGAGCAACTCTTGGGAGAAGTCCAAGACAAAGCTGAGAAGATGAAGGATAAGATTGACTAGAAAAAAGAAGAAGAAGCAAGGGAGAAAGGATTGGATATAGAAGAAGAAGCTCCAACCCTTGTTCCTGTCAGTGTCCAAGAACCCTTCTTAAAGGCATTGAAGGTTTTGAGTGGTAAAGCTTTGGAGGGTGTGCCACTATTTTGTCAACAAATGAATCCAGATTCAATAGTGGATAGGATAGAGAGCATAGAGAACCATTTTGAATGTGATGGTATCATAGAGGCTCAAAAAGTGAATGTGGCCAAATCAAGATTGAGAGGTTTAGCTCTCACATGGTGGAAGTTTGTTCAAACTAAAAGAGAGAAGGAAGGAAAGAGTCCTATGGCCACATGGAAGGACATGGTGACTAAGATGAAGTAGACCTATTTTCCCGATGATTATCAAGTGCAGCTACATAGGAGGAGACATAATCTCAAACAAAAAGACTTAGATGTCCAAGACTACACTAAAGATTTCCAAAAGTTGTGCCTATGGTCACAAGTGGTTGAAGATGAAAGCATCAAGCTAGCTAGGTATATGAATGGACTTAAATGGTCTATTAAAGAAGACATGAGTCTAGTTAACTTCAAAACTATCCACCAATGCTATCAAATGGCCTTCAAGATAGAAGAAAAATGAAAGAGGAAGCAAGAACAAAGTTCTAAAGGAAGAGGTAGAGGACAAAGAGGTGGATATGGTGGGAGGAGTTCAATATCAAGGACACAAGGAGAAGTCAAATAAAATGAGAAGAAAGAACCAAGTTCTAGTAGAGGTGGTAGAGGAAGAAACTCTAATTTTAGAGGTAGAAGTGATGGACAAGGAAGAGGCAATTACTTTGCCAATATGAAATGTTACCATTGTAATCAAATGGGACACCCTGGCTATAGGTGTCCAGAGAAGAGTAGTACTTCTAAAGGAGGTAACAAGAGGACTAATTTGGTCCAAGAAGACACAAGTGCAGCTAATAAACACATTGAGGTGCCATTAAACTCAGAGGAAGGTGAGAACCTCATGATGAGGAGAACATTGATCAAGAAGCCAATCAAGGAGGAGCCAAGCCAAAGGAGGTCTTTGTTTAGGATCAAATGTAAGGTGATGGGTAAAGTATGTAGGGTTATCATACACTCGGGGTCTACTGATAATTTTGTATTAGAGGAAGTAGTCAGAAATTCAGGCATGACAAGGATACCTCATACTCATCCCTAAAAGGTAACATGGCTCAATAAGGGACAACATGTCTTAGTGAATGAGGAAGCATGGGTGGAGTTCTCTATAGGGAGATATACGGACTAGGTACTATGTGATGTGCTACCCATGGATGCATGTCACTTCCTCCTAGGTAGGCCATGGAAATTTGACTGCCAAGCTATCCATGATGGAGTGAAGAACTCCTATACTTTCAAGAAGGATAAAATGACTTTCAAAATTCAGTCATTGTTAGAAGATGTAGAAGTGAAGACAACTAGTCCCAATGTACTAATGGTGAGTGAGAAAGAATTCTTGGAGGCCATTGAAGAAGGAGAGGGAGTTGGTTTTTCTCTAGTGTTGAAGCCTAAGGAAGAGGAAGACAAAATGGTGAAGAGGACAGAGTTGCCACAAGATATAAAAGAAATGTTACAGAAGTATGAAGGCATTGTAAGTGATGGGAAACCATAAACCTTACCCCCTATAAGACCCATAAGCCATAATATTGACCTTATTCGTAGAGCTACCCTACCCAATAAGGAAGCCTACAAGATGACCCCTCAATAGAATGAGGAAATAGCTAGGCAAATTCAAGAGTTATTAGAACAATGGCTTATAAGGAAGAGTATTAGTCCTTGTGTTGTACCCATAGTCCTAGCCCCTAAGAAAGGAGGTACTTGGAGATTATGTACTGACTCCAAACATATTAATAGGATCACTATCAGATATAGGTTCCCTATCCCTAGGAATATTGAAGACTTGATGGATTTTCTAGGAGGTGCAAGATACTTCACAAAGATAGACTTGAAAAGTGGATATCACCAGATAAGGGTGAATTAAGGAAATGAGTGGAAGACAACCTTCAAGACAACTGAAGCGTTGTATGAATGGCTAGTCATGCCATTTGGTTTATCGAATGTTGCATCAAATTTTATGAGGTTTATGAATGAAGTACTTAAAGACCACATTGGCAAGTTTGTAGTGGTATACTTGGATGATATACTCATCTTTAGTAAGAAAATAAAGGAACACCTCAAACATGTGGAATTAGTACTCAAAAAGATACATGAAGAGAAGCTTGTGATTAACTTGGAGAAATGTGAGTTCATCAAAATAGAGCTAGTGTACCTAGGATTTTTTCTATCTCATGGTAATCTAAAAATAGACAAGAGTAAGGTAGAAGCCATTATGAATTGGCCCACTAAAAGGATAGCAATAGAGGTAAGGAATTTTCATGGCCTTGCTCAGTATAATAGGAATTTCATTAGGAAATTTAGTGCTATTTGTGCTCCAATGTTGGATACAATCAAAGGAGGAATGAAGACCAAGTTCATGTGGAATGAACAAGACAACAAGAGCTTTGAGTTGCTAAAGGAAAAGATTGCTACCCAACCAGTGTTAGTCTTACCAAGCTTTGAGAAGCTTTTCACAATTGAATGTGATGCAAGCAACATAGCTATTGAGGCTGTCCTAAGCCAAGAGTGTAGACCAGTAGCATTTCCTTCTGAGAAGTTGAGTGAAGCAAAGAAGAAGTATTATTCTCATTACCTTGAGGTGTATGCATTGGTTCCAGCCTTGAGAAATTGGAAGCACTACTTGTTTCCCAAGGAGTTCATGGTTTATTCATATAATTCAGCCTTAAGTTTTCTAAATTCTTAAGAGAAGTTGAGCCACAAGCACATGAAGTGGGTTGAGAACCTACAAGCTTACACCTTTAACATCAAACATAAGAAAGGTTTCCTCAACAAAGTTGCTAACACATTTTCAAGAAGAGCTCTTACCATCCAAGAGATTCAGTTGAAGAGCATGGGAATAGATCACTTCAAGGATCTATATGCTGAAGATGAGGACTTTACAGACATTTACAAGGTATGTGCTGAATACAAGAACCATTTCCATAGTGAGTATACTGAATATACTATGAAAAATAACCTTTTGTTTAAAGGAAATAAGTTGTGTCCCTAGAGGTTCCATTAGGGAGAACATGATTCAAGAAAAGCACAATGGTGCATTGAGTGGTCACTTTGGGATCAGAAAGGCACAAGGACTAGTTTAAAGATTCTACTATTGGTCAAGGATGAATATTGATGTCAAGAGGTATGTAGAGAGTTGTTTTGTGTGTCAAAGAGCCAAGGGTACTTCATCAAATGCAGGCCTTTATCAGCCCCTACCTATTCCCACTAGACCTTGGGATTGCTTGAGCTTGGATTTTGTAGTTGGGTTACCCAAAACAAGATAAGGTATGGATAGCGTGTATGTATTTATGGACAGGTTTAGAAAAATGGCTCACTTTGTGCCATGCAAGACCACTAATGATGCCAGCCAAATAGCATCTCTATTCTTCAAAGAGATAGTAAGAATCCATGGGTTACCTCAGAGCATTGTGTCTGATAGAG
>MU227469.1:792921-902039 GCA_018584345.1 Thuja plicata | reverse complement strand
ATGATGCCAGCCAAATAGCATCTCTATTCTTCAAAGAGATAGTAAGAATCCATGGGTTACCTCAGAGCATTGTGTCTGATAGAGACACCAAATTTATGAGTCATTTTTGGAAGACTCTTTGGCAAAGGCTAGGGACTAATTTATCCTTTGGATCTTCCTACCATCCTCAAACTGATGGACAGACCAAAGTGGTGAATAAAGGCCTTGGAAATATACTAAGATGCTTGAAAAAGGAGTACGGACAACAATGGGATCAATTGATTGGACAGGCTGAGTATGCCTACAATGACACCAACAATAGGTCAACAGGGAAGAGCCCCTTTGAGGTGGTGTATGGATTACATCCTAGAGGAGTCTATGAGATAAGAGAATTGAAGGATGGAGTGAAAGAAAGTGGATATGTAGATTATTTTTCTCTACCCATGCAAGAGATACATCATACAGTCCAGAAAACCTTGACAGAGAGCACCTTGAAACATAAGGAAAGGCTTGATGAAAGTAGGAGGAAAGTTGAGTTTAATGTGGGTGACATGGTTATGGTACATCTCAACAAGTCCAGACTTCAGAAGGGAGTCCCTCACAGGTTGCAGATGAGAAGGATAGGCCCTTTTCCTATCTTGGCTAAGTATGGTGATAATGATTTCAAAGTAGAACTCCCGGAAGATAGTGGACTGTCACCTATCTTCAATGTTGTAGACTTAGTCCAATACAAAGGACCTGTTGATGGGGTTTTGCTGACCGGGTCTGCCAACAGTCATAAGTTGTCACTAGGTTCCGGAGAAATCGGCCAACTCCACCTGCAAAGGTTGTCCGGGGGAAATAAATCCTCTGGTCCTTCAAGCACCTGGGTGTCGGGTCACGACAGTGTGGGGCTCGGTTGGGAGAGGTGACTATTTTTGAGGGGGATAGCTGGTTACTTCAACTCATTCCTCTAGAGATTCAGAATAATGAGGGTTTCCCAGAGCACTCTACACAACGAATAAAACGAAAAAAAGATCCTGCGGGGTTAGAAACGTTTATCTAACTACAGTGATGCCAAAAAGTCTGGAACATCAACAATACTCTGAAAGACTACACTAAATACCGAGGAAATACACAACCATTAGTTATCATTTCATCAATAGCGGAATAAATAGGTCGTTAATCTACTTGAACATATCAGAGCAAAGGACATTCAAAACATTAAAACATGAAATACCATTAACTCAGAAGCAGGGATGCTAACAACATCATTGCTATGAATCCTTCCTTCTTCATTAATATTCTTTCCAGCAAGCACTGGTGCGTGATACAATGGTGGCTCCAAGGGAGCGTCTAACTACCAAGAATAGAAGAGTGGAGCATTGAGCTCAGTGAATAAAACTAGAAATCATTTTGCTATTTCTTATGGACAACAAAATCATCAATTTTTCCAACCCTTGGAAATGGGCTGATTTGCCTATTTATACAACTCTCTCTAACCCTAACCCTATTTTACTGTGTTCTAATAAAATATAATATCTAGGGGCTGGTACTACCTACGCCACCCTACAAAAGATCTGGAGACGGAATAGGTCTGCCATGTCAGAAGAAGACGACAAGAATATACATCGAAAGAATCAGCCTCGAGAAGAGAGCCAGAGAGAAGAAAGAAGAGAGTAGGTCCCCCGGGGACCGAGGCTACATGCCTCATAAATGGGAAATGTGGCTCCCTGTCTCCAACGTGCTAGGTGTACCCTTGAACGGTGCCTCGAGAAGATCACCCTGTCAGAAGCCAACTGCCAAGCCAATGCCTCTTGATATGCCCAACTACCCTCTAACAGTCTTTATTAACCGCCTCTGAAAGTGACCGGTCAGCCTCGGGGACCGGGACACAAATCACTTTAAAGAATACAAAATTGTGGATCCGGGACTTCGGGGTGCGGGAACTTACGCCCCCCAAAAGAATAAAGAATGTTTAAAACTCAAGTTTCCCCGGTTCCCGGAGAACGCTCAAGGCTATTTATTATCATTGAAGGCCTGAAGGATGCGGAAAATGCCATCTTCATCAATCTTCCTTAGGCTGGCCCTTGTGTGTCTGGCCACTTCAACTTATTCCGCCAAGTCCAGAACATTATTCCTGAACTCATCTGCCATCCTTGCGGCATCATGGCCTTTAAGCACCATTTTGGTTAGTTTTGCCATTCGGGCCCCATCCATCCCTTCCGGGGATTGATACCGAGATGCCATTCTTTCATCAAAATTCCCCAACACTGACTCCTTGGGGGTATAAGTATTTGTACCAAGGGGATCAACCCTTGAAGCTTTTATTACAAATGACTTGTATAAATTGGAAGAATGTTTCATTGTGTTTACCTTTTCCTGTAAAGACTCTACCAGTTTCTTGGTTACCTCCAATGTGAGGTCCAGTCTAGAGTGCTGAGCCTTTACGAAATCAAATGATTCCTCACCCAGAATTCTAGATTTGGAAATTATGTCTTCTCCCAGGGTGAGGAGCTCTTTGAACTCTACCTTCCACGCCTGGTAATTCTCGACATCACTTTCCCACTGCTCAATCAGCGCCTCCACCTGCAAAATAATCTGCCGGGCCATATATAGATCTGGGAGAGTGGCCGCTAGGAAACACCGGGTGTTTCCTACCTATAGAGTGACCCATTCATCTATAGCCTGGGCCTTCTTTTTCATTACTCACAGGGAGTCTATGTCGCACTGCGGTAATCCCTCTGATGTGGAGGTCTGTGGAGGGGCAGCGTTGAGGGGTTGGGCCAGCTTTGTAAGCAACCCCATGAGGTTTGCATTCTTCTCTTTTTCTCCCTTGAGCCTCTGGGCCTCTTTTTCATATCGGGCCTCCACTGCCCTTGCCGCTTCTTTTAGCAGGTCCACTTCACCCTGCTTTCCCCTTTTGCCCAAGGATACCTCTATGATATTGTAATCCGCGGGATCCGCGGTCACTTCATCAGCGTCTGGGGGAGGTGTTGCCACTACCGCAACTGTTTCTCCGCCCGGCCCAGTTCAAAGGGTATGAACTGTCTGGGCCTTCTTCATTTTTGGCGGGGCCTGAGCTAAGGCCATCATTTTGGCTAGGGAGATAGGGACTGTTGGAGTGAATTGGGCTTTCCTTTTTCTTCTTTCTGCCAGCCACAGAGGTGGGAGAGGTGGCCTTCCCACTAGAGTTTATTCTTCAGATCCCCTCCTGGTGTCCGGTGGTGGTTGCTCCTTTTCAAAATGTATTTCCTCTATTTCCCTCCCTGTTGGAACCTCTTCTGTAGTAACATCTTCAATTTCTATCTCCTCAGCCTGGTCTCAGATGTCAATTGATGTGTCTAGACCCTGGTCGGCTTCTTCAGGGATCTCTTCTTCATGCTGCTCTTCTTCTTCTTCCTCATCTGTCGGTAGTAGGGGTGGTATCGGGCCGAGATTTAGAGTTTGGGCCACTGTGATCACCCGCCTGAAGGTTGCCCCCGGGAGTGGCCTTGGGAAAACGGTGGCTAGGGTTACGGTTGATCCTGAAGTTCCAGGTCCGGGTTCCCCATCAGATGCCTTCTATTCACTTGGCAGTTGTTGGTCCATTCCCAGACCTTCTGTTCCTGGGGCCCTGGAGATAATCTCCAGTTCTGGCCTCTTTTATTCTGTTTGCTGCTCTTCTTGCCCCGCAGCTTCTTCTCGGTCTTCCGGATCCACAGCCTCTTGTTCTTGCTCCGGGACTTCCGTCCCCGCTTGTGTATCATCCCCTTGCAGATTTCTAAACTCATCAGCTGCAAACATGTCAAACTCCTCTTCTGGAGGGGGACTGGCTAGGTCCTCCGTTTGTTCTGCTTCCTTCTCTAGTTCCGGGGAACTGGAGGAAAGGATTTCCACTTCTTTTGGGAGGGAAGCCCTTGGCGCTGGTTCGGCCTTTGGCTGTGCAATATGCTTTCTCTTCCTCCAGGTGATCAGAGGTGGCCTCGCATCTACTATTGCTTCTGCCTCCATAGGATTCACCCTGGTCGCCTTCGCCATTAAGGCTGCCAGCGATGGGGAGGAAGGAGGAAGAATTGGTCCGGCCATTAGTGGGGGAGTGGCGAGCCTTGTGATCAACTGATCCCTCATTTGTTGGGAGGCCGCCACAGATTTCCTAATCTATTCTTGGATGGGGACTTGCTACGCGGGGGGAGTTGTCTCTATCCCCATCCCTTTATCTGTGCCTTGCGCAGAAGTCCCAGCCCCCAGGGTCAACTTTGGTACCGGTGGTAGTGTTGCTTTTGGTACCGGCCTGGAGGCTAGGCGTGCACTCCCGGGACATGCCTTCTTAAAATAGGCATGAGTTCTCTCGACCACCTCCCAAGTGAAATCCTCAATTGTGCGGTCCTCCTGGATAGCCCAATTTATTGGCGCTAATGGCATTTTGTCGATCCCCTTTTCATTGTACTGGGGATCTATGGTGGGGGCGTCGTCTGAAAAGCCCGTTGGGAACCTTCGGAGCTTTAGCTCCTACATCATTCTGGCTGTCATCCTATCATAATGCCGGCTACACACATCCATATCATCCTGGTGATCTGCCTAGAAGTCTTCCATGTGTGCGTGGTGGGGGTCCGCAGCCCGGGGCAGTGCCGTTGCAATTTTGCCATGCGGATCAAAATTTTTCCACGCCAGATAAAATTCCTACAAGTTGTAACATTGAAGCTCATTATCTGCCTCCTTTGCGGCGGCCAGATTGTAGGTGTAGTTCCCACTGGAGATTGGGAATGAAATGTTTGGGACCTTCTTGTGGGCCAAGAGGGTATGCAGCTCCATCATCTGCCGGCAATATTCCAGCAGCACGATCTTGTCCCCGCAATGCTTGCGCAACAAGTAGGGTTTCTCAGAGAAGTCGACGACCCTAATGTAAGTGTGCTGCTAGAACTGGATGTAGTAGTGCCCGTAACTACTAACCAATTTCATCGCCTCAGTAGACAGGCGGTATCCAGCATCCCGGGTGGGCGTGAGTAAATGGTAGTAAACAAAGGAGTCGTTTACCCGGTAGTAACTGGGGAAGCTGGCTTCCCATTGAATTTGTGGAAAATGGTCCCACGGTGCTTTCTGTCCCTGGCCAAGCCTGAGAACGCCATCTGTAAGTAGGCCATTAGAGTGGGGCCTCTGTTGGGCCAGAGCCTAGAAAACATAAGAAGTCATGTAGAACTTCTTCTTCTCATTCAGCTGCAGGAACTGGGAGTCGACATGATTGGAAATTATGGTCGCCCAGTCGAAGAGCTCTCCCTTAGTGGAGATGCCCAGGAGGAAATAGTACATCCATTTTACAAATTCCTAGGCAGAGGGTTTCCCAAATACCCGGGCCAATGCTATCATCCCCATTTGGATGCTTTCCTTGAATTCGGAGCAGGGGATATCTATCTTCATTCTTTTTGGATCCCTCTTTGGGACCTTTAGCCAGTGAGTGTTCATGTACACCCGGGCGGCATCCTCTAGTTGGTTGAATTGTTTCAAGGCATCGGTCCTTGTGACCACTGAGGACCTATCAAATTGCGGGATACCCAGGCCTGCTTGGAAAGTAACTTGGTCAAGGGACACCAGTGGAGTGGAGAATCCCGTAGGTTCTGCAACTGCTAACATGATGGCCCAGACAGAAGAGTTATAGTTGGCAGCCAGGGTGAGAACAAGCTCCGGAGACTGCATGGAGCATGGGAAACAAGGTGCCCGGAGAATTCTGGAACCTCCGATGTTGGTTGCAATTTTGTCTCCAGCCTGTCGCTGGATATGCATTATCTTTACCAGGGCCTGCATTTCTGCCCAAGTCCCGACACTGGGGTCAGTCATCAATTTTACCTGGGACTCAACCTTTGAGCCCACAATCTCCTCACCCTGCATATACTTCATGGTGAGGGGCAGCTTTACCAGGGCCTTCTCTATCTTTGACTTTGCCCCTGCCCTGGTCTCGGTTGTGGATGGCAACTCCGGACTTCTGGGAGGAGATGATGTGGATGCCTCAGACATGGTTGTAAACATGAAGTCCAAACCTGCGAGATAAAGCGACCGTCAGAACATATTCATCGAAATAAAACAATAACTCCGGGGTCTAGAGTTCTTACCACCACGCCATTTGCTTTTCCTGAAAAGTTAGTTTTTTGCACAAGTATCCAAAAAGCAAAACATAAACTTAGCATTTTTCATTGTATCTCCGCGTTCGGGAAATTTTATCACACTTGACAAAGACATGGGATGAATGGCAAAAAGGGGGCCCGAAGTCCAGAGAAATGACTGTTAGTAAAGGAGAATGTAGAAGTAGGTCCACATGGATGCCACGTGCACTGGCATTGAATAGATGTGATGGCACTGGCGGCGGAGCCAACTGTTTGAACGTGCAAAAAGGGAAAGCCACTTGGCCAGCAGTAATTGCGCGCATGCGAAATAAATGAGGCTCTGACAGCCTTGATGGAGGAGAGAGAAAATTGCCCATTTGAAACTGGCCAAGAGTCAAGTTTCAAACAGGTGGTTTCCTACCTCGAAGCAGACTTTGAAGTGAAATACCAACAGCAAGGGCGACTCAACCAGCTTGTCGAGCCACCCGGAAGGATATACAGAGAGCTGAGGGGTATATACATGAAAAGGAGGGAGATATACAAGGGTTACCTATAGAAATATACATATATACATGAATATACACACGGACGACTCCCGCGAGAAAAAACCAGACGAAGTTGAAACATGAATATACAGCTACTCACATTATGCACATGTTATATACAGGCTATTTACAAATTATTTACAGACTATCTACATCTGCACAGAAGGCGGACAACCTTCTGGTAGAGCCGAGCCACCAGCAAGCGACGAAACCAGAAGACCAAGGAAACAACAGAGAAACAAAGCAACGGAAACAAAAATAGCCAAACCCAAAGAACCAGCAAACAAAGGCAAAGCGAAGAGGAGGGAAGCAGAGAAACCAACCTGAAAACACGGAAGGCGAAGGAAGGGAAAGGTCACCAGGAGAATTCTACAACAAATTCGAATCGTCAAGCCGTCGAGATCACCACCACAGAGCACTAGCGTACGTCTGAGAATAGTAGAGGGTGTTAAGCTTTGATTACCATAAATTTCTCTATAACTGCTCTGCTAATCGCTTTGAAAATCGCTCTATTTCACTCTAAGTGCTCGAAGATTTTAATCGCGGTAAGTGTGAAAATGACAGGCGAGTCTATTTATACCTGCGGTAAAAAGTAATCCTCCCCCTTCCGGAGATTTCAGGTCTGTCAAAACCTCTGGACTCCGGGCCCGGGGATTCCTTACGATGATGTTCTTAAGACTTAGGGACATCATCACAAAGAATCCCAGAGTCCGGAGTCAAGCTTCCAACCAAAAGGCAACCTCCGGGATCCGGGATCCCGAAGGGGAAAAACAAACCAAGAAAATGACACACTCCGGGGAAGAAAACCCCGGAGAAAGAAAGAAAAAAGGAAAAGAAAGACAAGGCAAAGCCATAGCAAGAAAAGCAAAGCAAAAGAAAAAAGGGGGACCCAAAATTTTGCACACAAAATGTAGGGACGGGGATGTAGGGCATAAAAAATGGTGACTATCTAGGACAAATGCCTTAGCGCATTTGAGAGCCATAGAATCTCTGGTTAGCACAACTGGAACAAATCATCCTCCCAAAGCGTTTAAAAAGCAGAGAGAAACATATCCGAAAGAACCTGACCTCATAGGAGTCAGTCTGTAGCCTTTCATTAGTGGTGTCGTGTGTGCTTTGGAAAGAAATCAAGCCGATGACCTCTGGGAGGAATAGAGAAGCGGTACTAATTACATCAAACCAACCATAAATTTAATTTCTTTTCCCCTGGAGACCAGAGTTTCATCCTGATTTTCCTTATTTCTTCATTTATTTCTAGGTGGGGAAGGCGGTACTTCTTTCACCACTAAGCCCAAGCTTAGCTAAAATTCAAATGGTGGTACTTCTTTCACCTATCCACCTATATTTAGGTATTTGGAGAGGATAAAACTCTGGACCCGGAAGGAATTTCTTTGGATTTTCAGACGTGGATCAACCAACCAGTACAGCTGCTCTACCCTCGATGTGTCCGATTACTTGTTCCTTATATTATTATTGTTCACTGATTGCCAGACTCCCGGAGATAACACCCAATGGAGATTGCCCAAAAATGTGCCATATCCTGCAAAACAATCCCGGAGACCGAGTTGATTCCACCGTGATAACGATAGATTCTAAAGTTCACCATGCTGGAGGCATTTCACCAGAAGCCAAAGTTATGCGAAGCATTCTCATTCCTATAAGATGGAACAAAGCGCCGGGACCAAAAGAAAGCCAAAAGTGAAAACAAAGACAACAAAAGTAAAAGAAAGGAGACTGCCCCGGAGGACAGCCAACAAAACTATTTACAAGGGGATATTTACATATAGTACAACTTTAGAAAAACTTACCCTTATTTGAAGTAATGTTTGAGAAACTGCCCATTAATAGGCAATGCGACAGGTTCTCCAGTCAAGGTGTTAAGGCAGTAAGTGTTTGCCCCGCAGATTTCTGAGATTAAGTATGGTCCGAGCCAGAGCCGTTGGAACTTGGTGTTCTTTCCTTTCTTCTCCCGGGCCTTATCCCATAGTAGGACCAGATCTGAGATCTGAAAAGCCTTGTATTGGGCTCTTCTGTCAAACCATTGTTTTACTACTGCTTGATGACGCGCGAAATGTTCAAGGGCTGCATCTCGTTGTTCCTCCATTCGCACCAGATTCAAAAGTCGGGCCTCCACAATGTTGTCCCTGTTGTTGAATTCCTGCATAAACTATAAAACTGGGATCTGTAAGTTGACTGGGAATACAGGGTTCTGACCATAAACTAGGTGGAATGGGGATGTCCCCAGGGCGGCTTTAATACAAATACGATCTACCCAGAGGGCGAATTTTAATTTTTGGTACCAATCCTGGGGATTTTGTTCTAACAGATGTTTGATCACCTCAAGTAGATTCTTGTTCATTGATTCAGCAACGCTATTTCCCTGAGGATAATAGTTACTGGAGAACTTCAGTGTGATCTTTTGGTTGTAGGTCCATTCAAGCAATTGTGCGGAAGAAAACGCCGGACCATTGTCACATACCAAAGCAAAGGGCATTCCAAACCTTGTGACGATGTTTTCCTCCAAAAATTTGATGACTACATCCACCGTGTTATTTTTAGAAGGTATGACTTCAGACCACCGAGTGCAGTAATCAGTAGCAGTCAGTATATATCGGTGGTTGGCAGATGAATTGGGGTTGATCTCTCTGATGAAGTCAAATGCCCACTAGGCAAAGGGTCTAGCCTCATAGACTGGTTGCAGAGGCATGGCTGGGTTACGCTCACGATGTGCCGCAGTTTGGAAAGTATGACATTTTCTAACATGAGTGTAAACATCCCTGAAGACACAGGGCCAATAATACCCAGCCCGGAGGATTTGATGGGTAGTGGCATCAGTTGAACCATGCCCGGTTCCAAACTATCCATGGAATTCATCATTTATTTTCACAGCTTGGTCCCTGTTGATGCACCGGAGGTACACTCCCTTGTAGTTTCGTCGGTAAAGCGCAGAGTTTTTGATCATGAAATTGGCACTTTTCATTTGCAGGGCACGGCGTTTTTGGGGGGGTAATCCCTCCGGGCATTTTTTGTTTAGCAGCAAGTACACCAGGTCGGTATACCACAGATCCTGGGTAATGGATTCCACCATATAAGTGTGGCATTCTATGTGGGGAATCTCTTCTGCTATTGTTTGACTTAGTCCCTGGCCTCGGACTATTTTCATGGGCTGCATCTCTAAATCATATTCCTTGAGGACGGCCATCCATTTCCCCCGTCTCTCGCCCAATTCACTCTGCATCAGCAGAGATTTAACAGCCTAGTCTGGGATGATAGCATGCACTTTGCTCTGGAGAATATAATGCTAGAATTTCTTCACGGCGTGAACTAAAGCAAAGGCCTATTTTTCCAGTGATGAATACCAGACTTCAGCATTCTTAAAGGGGGAACTCATGAAAGCAATTGGTCGTTCCTCCCCTTTAACCTTTTGGGTTAGTACTGCCGCGGCAGAATGCGGCAAAGCAAACGAGTATATGTAAAACGGGAGGGAATAGTCCAGACTAGCCAAGACAGGTGCCTCTGTTATCGTCTGTTTAATCTGGGTGAACGCCCGTTTTTCTTCCGGACTCCACTCAATTTTGGTATCCTTTTTCATCATTTCATTGATTGGCTTAACTATCTCTGCGAATCCTGTGATGAATCGACGCACGAAGTTGATTTTTCCAAAAAAGGATCACATTTCTTTCTTGCTACTAGGCATCTGTAAGTTTAGCAATGCTTTGAATCTATTAGGATCTATGGATATACCCTTCTCAGAGATGATATGCCCTAGCAACTTCCCCTCAGTGACCCCGAATATGCACTTCTTGGGGTTGAGGGATATTCCATACCGGTGACATCTTTCACAGTTTTGGGCAAGGTGGGCAGCATGATCACGTCTGTCCCGGGAGAAGACAGTCAAATCATCCATGTAGATGATTATGCATCGATTTACAAGGCCCTCGAACGCAATGTCCATGGCCTTCTAAAAAATAGCCCCTGCGTTGATCAAACCGAAGGGCATTCTTCTGTACGTAAAAGTTCCCCACTTGGTGGTAAACGTTGTTTTCTCTCTATCTTCATATTTGACCATGACCTGGTTATATCCCAAATATCCATCCAAGAAAGACATCATCTGAGATCCGTTCACTATTTGTAACACCTCATCCAAGGAGGGGAGAGGGTGATTATCTTTCTTGGAGGCCTTGTTCAAATTTTGAAAATCCACGCAAAGGCGGATCTCATCGTTCTTCTTCCTGACTAGGACCAGGTTGGCAACCCATATAGTATGCCGGATTGGAAAGATAATCTGAGCTAACAGCAGTTTTTCTACCTCCTGACGAATCAGAGGCTCTATTAGGGGGTTGACCGGTCTTTGCTTTTTCCGAAAGGGCTTAGCGTCTGGTTTCAGGGGATGGTATGAGTCATGATGGATGTGTCATACATCTTTAAATCTTCATACCCCTAGGCAATTACATCAATGTATTCTCAGAGAACCATGAGAATCTTCTCCTTTTCCTTAGGGGAACAGGAGGTGCCTATGTGGATGATCTTTTCTTCACCAAGCTGGCCGATGTTAACCTTTTCAAACTTTCCTCCCTCAGGGGAGGATGATACTTTCTCACGGGCCTGGGGGTCCAAATTGAAGATTCGTTCCAATGCAACCATCCCTTTAGGGATAGTGTTGGTGGGCAAGTCCATGATCCCATCGTCTTCATCACCCTATCCAGTGTCATTGTGGTCTTGTTCCTCCACCACCTAATCCTCAAAAACACCAACACTGGCCATGAAGGCCAGGATATGTTGATCGTCCTCAAAAACCTGAAAGTGAGTAACATTGTCTGGAATGGAGGGGGTGGGGACCATCTCAACTAAAAATCTTTGGAGTCGTGAGCTAGCCATAGGCTCAAGTGTGCTGGCAGAAATAGCTAGGGCATCCGAGACATAATTCCGTCACCGGGGAATAAGGTCAATGCCAAAGGCATCGAAATCTTTGATAAGGCTCCAAGCCCGGTTGTGGTACACGGCCAGCCTCTTGTCATGACATGTGTATTGGCTCTGGATTTGTTTAACAACCAACTCTGAATCACCCAGAGCCCAGAGGTGGGTGATACCTTTTCTTAGTGCAAATAGGAGCCCAAGGACCAAGGCCTCGTACTCCGTGACATTGTTTGTATAGTTAAACTGCAACCTGTAGGATGGGAGGAAGGATTTCCCTTGTGGGATGATTAATTCTACCCTGGCCCCACAACCCTGTTTGGATCGGGACCCGTCGAACTTCAGGGTCCACAAGTCATTGTTTGTAGTCTGGGGCTGGGGAGGGGGAGTTTTCTTTTGATTGTTGCTGGGAGACTTGGGGATTTTCTCCTGGACTACTGGCGTGGAAGTGGAATTTATCCCCGGAGGCATTTTGATTTGTAATTCCCGGGCGGGTGGAACTAAAGGAGTGCATCCCGTAGAAGTACTGGGTCCCGGGGAATCGGTTGTATATTCACTCTGGAGGCTATCAAGTTGCTGGGTAGCGATCGATAGACATGGCTCACACTCATGCTCTGAATGTTTTTGGTAATGCAATCGGCACCAAGTGCCAGATAGGAGCGTGGCAAGGGTCGCTGTGGGGCCCTGAGAGTTAACTTCAACTCTCACCTTTTCTTCTAAGTCTTGTGCTCTTTGTAATACTACGGGGTCATCTCCGGGGATGAAATCAAATGTTAAGATTTTAAGAGGTCGGTACACCCCTAGAGAGGTCTCGAAGAAAAGGACTTCATTGACCTTCCTGACTTCGGTAAGGGCCTGTTTCATCTGAGGTTCGCTCTCAACCCGCATCTGATTTGATTCTCCTTCCCACAGAAGCCACAAGTGGGTGAAGTCGGTCGAAAAGTATCCATTTAAGGACTTAGACCAATTCTGACTTAGTAACATCCCGTAAGTCTCTGGGATGTCCACCACTTGGATGTCAATAATGCTGGCTATCCTGGGGTCCTGGATAAGATGTATCTGGACATTTTTCAATTCCCCCAACATTTTTATAGCAGTCTTATCCAGTTGGATCACTGCGCCATTAGACGGGGCGGGGTGGAGTCCGAGCTTCTGACAAATGGACAAGGGCATGATGTTACCCGAAGCTCCGAAATGTACTAGGCAGTTATGTATATTTTTGTCGTAAATGTTCAAACCTAGCAGGAAAGGAGGATCCTCATTATTTCCCCAAAAGACGGCCACGTTAGCATCTTCTAATGAGACAGTCTTGGGTGCGCGACTGACTACTTCTGGGTTCCCTAAGAGCTTCAAAAGGGACTTCTTCTGCTCGGGACAATTTAACAAAACCTCCATCAAGGTCATGGAGGTGGTGGCCTGCTCTAATGCCTTCGTGATGTCGAACCTTCCTCCCGGGAACTGGTGATTTTCCTCCGTGAGATCTTTTGCTTGGTTAGAGATAGGACCTTTTGAAGGGACAGGTTGATCAGTTGCATTACTCTGGGGAGGAGGAGTATCTTTGGTAGGAGGTGTAGGCGTGTAAGCTGGTCCTTTACCCGCCTGGCTCCAAGTGTTGTATGGAGCCCGTGGGTTGGTAAAGGCGTTGGCCTCAAAGGGTGGAATAGATTCATCAAAGAATCCTTGTAGTTTGGATTCTTCTTCATCTTCTTCGGGAGTACCGAAGAAGATGGTATCGCAGGTGAAGGAACTGTGGGTTTGTTCTTGGACAGGGGGCTCCGGGGGAGCAGTATCGTGCAATTGCTGTCTATCTAGTTGGGAGATCATTATGACTTTCTCTAGAGTGGCACAATTCACTTCATTATGGGAACCTATGTCATGTAGTCTACACCAGTTAGTCATGGGCTGAAAATCTATGACTGGCGTAAAATGGGATGGTCTAGCACCATTTTGGTTGGTGTTTTGGTTCGGAGGCAGGCCTCCAGTATTAGCGTTGTTGTTCCATTGTTGTTGGTTCGGCCTAGGCCCATTGTTGAAGTTTCTTTCCCTGACATTGTTGCTTCGTTGGCCGGAGAAGATATTCCCTCTCTCAGAATTTGAGTTTTGGGGCGCGTAGGACCCAACCTTCAGTTGACCCATGTCCATGGTTAGAGTGGATAGCATTCACCGGAGGGACTCAACCTTGGCGGTCAACTGAGTGTTAGCGTCATAATGAGATGGTTGTGGTGATTGTTGGCTTCCCGGGAAGGTAGCAGGGTTAACCAGAGTCGAGGGCGGCTATCCCCCAGCTGCGGACGACTGGAAGAAGGGTACTCCAGATGGTTGTGTCTGAGTCTGTTGTGTCTGCTGTGGCTGATTCCAAGGGAAGACTTCCAGACCTGGTGTCATCTGGGTCTGGGAGGGGTAAACATATCGCGCCTGTTGGTCTATCAAGGGTGGCGGGGGATTCACCACCATTGAGGGGGCACCTATTTCCATATTGGGATTGTAACCCCTGACATATGCAGTTCCACCAGGGATCATATTGAAAGGCGTGTTCTGTCCAATCCCGCCCGGGGATTTGTTGAGACTGTGGGACAACTCTAAGGCCAGGTTGTAGACTTTTGCCAAAGTGTCCCGGTCGCCCAGAGTGGTTGTTCTCCAGAGGAGAGTGGCAACGAAAGGGTCCATCGCATTAAGGTATGTCTGTATGGTAACATCTGGCGATGGGACAAAAGGGCCTGTGCACCTCTTCAAGGCACGCTGGAACCTATGGTTGAATGCTGCAAGAGGTTCATTGGGTTCCTTTCTGACAGAGATGAACTGGCTATGGGACCAGGCTAGGTCCACATGCACGCGAAAGGTAGCCAAGAAGGCATCTTCCATATCCTGCCAAGTGTTGATGGAGTTGGCGGGAAGGTTTAGGTACCAGTTCAACTCGCTTTATCCTAAGGACAAGGGAAACATGCGGGTCACAACATCTTCATGCTAGATCCGGTGTCGATTCATGGCATCTTTGTTTGCCTGTAAATGTTCTTCTGCGGTCCGTGAGCCTAAGTGCTCATATCACGGGAAAATCTTCCCCGGGTGAGAAGGTAAATCGTTGATTGCACCCGGAAAAGTGCCCATTGGGGACCCAGTGTTTCCAAAGTATGTAGCCATTGGGGGAACTATATGTTGGGTAGTTTGAGTACTAGTTCCCAGGACCGTCTGGGGAGTTTGGGTATTCGGAGGTATGGTAGATCCCCAGACAACAGTGGCTGGTATGACTTTCAACGTCCGTTTCTTTCAAGCAGGAGGCTCGAGTTTGACAAACCTCCTGGGATTCAGAGCAGACCTAAGGACTCTTTAAAATTTAGTTGGGGAAAAGGACCCAATTCCACTAAAGGCTTGTCTCCTAAAACTACAACTCAGGGAACCCTCAAGAGGTGTAAAATTAGAATCCTGAGAGGGGGATGAGTTCATGCCCTCCTTCTAGCACCAGTTTTTATTGATGGGGTTTTGCTGACCGGGTCCGCCAACAGTCATAAGTTGTCACCGGGTTCCAGAGAAATTGGCCAACTCCACCTGCAAAGGTTGTCCGGGGGAAATAAATCCTCCGGTCCTTCAAGCACCTAGGTGTCGGGTCACGACGGTGCGGGGCTCAGTTGGGAGAGGTGACTATTTTCGAGGGGGATAGCTGGTTACTTCAACTCATTCCTCCAGAGATTCAGAATAATGAGGGTTTCCTGGAGCACTCTACACAGCGAATAAAATGAAAAAAAGATCCTGCAGGGTTAGAAATGTTTATCTAACTATAGTCATGTCGAAAAGTCCAGAACATCAAAAATACTCTGAAAGACCACTAAATACCGAGGAAATACACAACCATCAGTTAGCATTTCATCAGTAGCGGAATAAATAGGTCGTTAATCTACTTGAACATATCAGAGCAAAGGAAATTCAAAACATTAAAACATGAAATACCATTAACTCAGAAGCAGGGACGCTAACAACATCATTGCCATGAATCCTTCCTTCTTCATTAATATTCTTTTCAGCAAGCACTGGTGCGTGATACAATGGTGGCTCCAAGGGAGCATCTAACTACCAAGAACATAATAGTGGAGCATTGAGCTCTGCGACTAAAACCAGAAATCACTTTGCTATTTCTTATGGACAAAAAAATCATCAATTTTGCCGACCCTTGGAAATGGGCCGATTTGCCTATTTATACAACTCTCTCTAACCCTAATCCTATTTTACTGTGTTCTAATAAAATATAATATCTGGGGGCCGGTACTACCTGCGCCACCCTACAAAAGACCTAGAGACAGAATAGGTCTGCCATGTCAGAAGAAGACGACAAGAATATACATCAGAAGAATCAGCCTTGAGAAGAGAGCCGGAGAGAAGAAAGAAGAGAGTAGGTCACCCGCGGACCGAGGCTACATGCCTCATAAATGGGAAATGTGGCTCCCTGTCTCTAATGTGCTAGGTGTACCCTTGAATGGTGCCTCGAGAAGATCACCTTGTCAGAAGCCAACTGCCGAGCCAATGCCTCTTGATATGCCCAACTACCCTCTGACAGTCTTTATTAACCACCTCTGAAAGTGACCGGTCGGCCTCGGGGACCAGGAATACAAAATTGTGGATCTGGGACTCCGGGGTCTGGGAACTTACGCCCCCCAAAAGAATAAAGAATGTTTAAAAATCAAGTTTCCCCAGTTCCCGAAGAATGCTCAAGGCTGTTTATTATCATTGAAGGCCTGAAGGATGTGGAAAATGCCATCTTCATCAATCTTCCTTAGGCTAGCCCTTCTGTGTCTGGCCACTTCAACTTGTTCCACCAAGTCCGGAACATTATTCCTGAACTCATCCGCCATCCTTGCGGCATCATGGCCTTTAAGCACCATTTTGGTTAGTTTTGTCATTCGGGCCCCATCCATCCCCTCTGGGGATTGATACTGAGATGCCATTCTTTCATCAAAATTTCCCAACACTGACTCCTCGGGGGTATAAGTATTTGTACCAAGGGGATCAACCCCTGAAGCTTTTATTACAAATGACTTGTATAAATTAGAAGAATGTTTCATTGTGTTTACCTTTTCTTGTAAAGACTCTACCAGTTGCTTGGTTACCTCCAATGTGAGGTCCAGTCTGGAGTGCTGAGCCTTTACGAAATCAAATGATTCCTCACCCAGAATTCTGGATTCAGAAATTATGTCTTCTCTCAGGGTGAGGAGCTCTTCAAACTCTACCTTCCACGCCTGGTAATTCTCGGCGTCACTTTCCCACTGCTTAATCAGCGCCTCTACCTGCAAAATAATCTGTTGGGCCATATATAGATCTGGGAGAGTGGCTGCTAGGAAACGCCGGGTGTTTCCTACCTGTAGATCAACCCATTCGTCTATAGCCTGGGCCTTCTTTTTCATTACGTGCAGGGAGTCTATGTCACTCTGCGGTAATTCCTCTGATGTGGAGGTCTGTGGAGGGGCGGCGTTTAGGGGTCGGGCCAGCTCTGTAAGCAACCCCATGAGGTTTGCATTCTTCTCTTTTTCTGCCTTGATCCTCTGGGCTTCTTTTTCATATCGGGCCTCCACTGCCCTTGCCGCTTCTTTTAGCAGGTCCACTTCGCCCTTCTTTCCCCTTTTGCCCAAGGATACCTCTGCGATATTGTAATCCGCAGAATCCGCGGTCACTTCATCGGCGTCTGGGGGAGCTGTTGCCACTACCGCAACTGTTTCTCCACCTGGCCCAGTTCGAAGGGTATGAACTATCCGGGCCTTCTTCATTTTTGGCAGGGCCTGAGCTAAGGCCATCATTTCGGCCAGGGAGATAGGGACTGTTGGAGTGGATTGGGCTTTCCTTTTTCTGCTTTCTGCCAGCCACAGAGGTGGGAGAGGTGGCCTTCTCGCCAGAGTTTATTCTTCAGATCCCCTCCCGGTGTCCGGTGGTGGTTTCTCCTTTTCAACATGTATTTCCTCTGTTTCCCTCCCTGCTGGAACCTCGTCTGTAGCAACATCTTCAATTTCTATCTCCTCAACCTAGTCTCAGATGTCAATTGATGTGTCTAGACCCTGGTCAGCTTCTTCGGGGATCTCTTCTTCATGCTGCTCTTCTTCTTCTTCCTCATCTATTGGTAGTAGGGGTGGTATCAGGCCGATATTTAGAGTTTTGGCTACTATGATCACCCGCCCGAAGGTTGCCCCCGGGAGTTGCCTTGGGAACACGGCGGCTGGGGTTACCGTTGATCCCAAAGTTTTGGGTCCGGGTTCCCCAGTGGATGCCTTTTGTTCACTTGGTAGTTGTTGGTCCATTCCCGGACCTTCTGTTCCTGGGGCCTCGGAGATAATCTCTGGTTCTGGCCTCTTTTCTTCTATTTGCTGCTCTTCTTGCCCCACAGCTTCTTCTCGGTCTTCCGGATCCACAGCCTCTTGTTCTTTCTCTGGGACTTCTGTCCCCGCTTGTGTATCGTCCCCTTGCAGATTTCTGAACTCATCGGGTGTAAACATGTCAAACTCCTCTTCTGGAGGGGGACTGGCTGGGTCCTCTATTTGTTCTGCTTCCTTCTCTGGTTCTGGGGAACTGGAGGAAAGGATTTTCACTTCTTTTGGGAGGGAAGCCCTTGGCGCTGGTTCGGCCTTTGGCTGTGCAATATGATTTCTCTTCCTCTGGGTGATCAGAGGCGGCCCCGCATCTGCTATTGCTACTGCCTCCATAGGATCCACCCCTGTCGCCTTCGCCATTAAGGCTGCCAATGATGGGGAGGAAGGAGGAAGAATTGGTCTGGCCATTAGTGGGGGAGTGGCGAGCCTTGTGATCAACTGCTCCCTCATTTGTTGGGAGGCCGCCACATATTGACTAATCTGTTCTTGGATGGGGACTTGCTACGTGGGGGGACTTGTCTCTATCCCCTTCCCTTTATCTGTGCCTTGCGCAGAAGTCCCGGCCCCCGGGGTCAACTTTGGTACGGGTGGTAGTGTTGCTTTTGGTACTGGCCTGGAGGCTAGGCGCGCACTCCTGGGGCATGCCTTCTTAAAATAGGCATGATTTCTCTCGACCACCTCCTGAGTGAAATCCTCAATTGTGTTGTCCTCCTGGATAGCCTAATTCATTGGCGCTAGTGGCATTTTGTCGATCCCCTTTTCTTTGTACTGGGGATCTATGGTGGGGGCGTCGTCTGAGAAGCCCGCTGGGAACCTTCAGAGCTTTAGCTCCTGCATCATTCTGTCTGTCATCCTATCGTAATGCCAGCTGTGCACATCCATATCATCCTGGCAATTTGCCCAGAAGTCTTCCATGTGTGCGTGGTGGGGGTCCGCAGCTCGGGGCAGTGTCGTTGCAATTCTGCCATGCAGATCAAAAAAATTTCACGCCAGATAAAATTCCTGCAAGTTGTAACATTTAAGCTCATTATCTGCCTCCTTTGCAGTAGCCAGATTGCAGGTGTAGTTCCCACAGGAGATTGGGAACAAAACGTTTGGGACCTTCTTGTGGGCCAAGAGGGTATGCAGTTCCATCATCTGCTGGCAATATTCCAACAACACGATCTTGTCCCCGCAATGCTTGGGCAACAAGTAGGGTTTCCCAGAGAAGCCGAAGACCCTAATGTAAGTGTACTACTAGAACTGGATGTAGTAGTGCCCATAACTACTAACTAATTTCATCGCCTCAGTAGACAGGCGGTATCTGGCATCCCGGGTGGGCGTGAGTAAATGGTAGTAAACGAAGGAGTCATTTACCCGGCAGTAACTGGGGAAGCTGGCTTCCCATTTAATTTGTGGGAAATGGTCCCATGGTGCTTTCTATCCCTGGCCAAGCCCGAGAACACCATCTATAAGTAGGCCATTGGAGTGGGGCCTCTGTTGGGCCAGAGCCCAGAAAACATAAGAAGTCAAGTAGAACTTCTTCTTCTCGTTCAACTGCAGGAACTGGGAGTCGACATGATTGGAAATTATGGTCGCCCAGTCGAAGAACTCTCCCTTACTGGAGATGCCTAGGAGGAAATAGTACATCTATTTTGAAAATTCCTGGGCGGAGGGTTTCCCAAATACCTGGGCCAATGCTATCATCCCCATTTGGATGCTTTCCTTGAATTCAGAACGGGGGATATCTATCTTCATTCTTTTTGGATCCCTCTTTGGGACCTTTAGCCAGTGAGTGTTCATGTACACCTGGGCGGCATCCTCTAGTTGGTTGAATTGTTTCAAGGCATCGGTCCTTGTGACCACCGAGGACCTATCAAATTGCGGGATACCCGGGCCTGCTTGGAAAGTAACTGGGTCAAGGGACACAAGTGGAGTGGGGAATCCTGTAGGTTCTGTAGCTGCTAACATGACAGCCCAGATGGAAGAGTTATAGTTGGCAGCCAGGGTGAGAACAAGCTCTGGAGACTGCACGGAGCATGGGAAACAAGCTGCCTGGAGAATTCTGGAACCTCCGATGTTGGTTGCAATTTTGTCTCCAGCCTGTCGCTGGATATGCATTATCTTTACCAAGGCCTGCATTTCTGCCCAAGTCCCGACACTGGGGTCGGTCATCAATTTTACCTGGGACTCAACCTTTGAGCCCACAATCTCCTCACCCTGCATATACTTCATGGTGAGGGGCAGATTTGCCATGGCCTTCTCTATCTTTGACTTTGCCACTGCCTTGGTCTCAGTTGTGGATGGCAACTCTGGACTTCCGGGAGGAGATGATGTGGATGCCTCAGACATGGTTGTAAAAATGAAGTCCGAACCTGCGAGATAAAGCGACCGTCAGAACATATTCATTGAAATAAAATAATAACTCCGGGGTCCGGAGTTCTTACCACACACGCCGTTTTCTTTTCCTGAAAAGTTAGTTGTTTGCACAAGTATCCAAAAAGAAAAACATAAACTTAGCATTTTTCATTGTATCTCCGGGTTCGGGAAATTTTATCACACTTGACGAAGACATGGGATGAATGGTGGAAAGGGGGCCTGAAGCCCAGAGAAATGACCATTAGTAAAGGAAAATGTAGAAGCAAGTCCACGTGGACGCCATGTGCACTGGCATTGAATAGATGTGATGGCACTGGCAGCGGAGCCAACTGTTTGAACGTGCGAAAAGGGAAAGCCACTTGGCCAGCAGTAATTGTGTGCATGGGAAATAAATGGGGCTCTGACAGCCTTGATGGAGGAGAGATAAAACCACCTATTTGAAACCAGCCAAGAGTCGAGTTTCAAACAGGTGGTTTCCTGCCTTGAAGCAGACTTTGAAGCGAAATACCAACAGCAAGGGTGACTCGACCAGCTCGTCGAGCCACCTGGAAGGATATACAGAGAGCCAAGGGGTATATACATGAAAAGGAGGGAGATATATAAGGGTTACCTATAGAAATATACATATATACATGAATATACACACAGACGACTCCCATGGGAAAAAACCAGATGAAGTTGAAACAGTAATATACAGCTACTCACATTATGCACATGTTATATATAGGCTATTTACAAATTATTTACAGACTATCTACATCTACACAGAAGGCAGACAACCTTCTGGCAGAGCCGAGCCACCAGCAAGCGGCGAAACCAGAAGACTAAGGAAACAACAAAGAAACAAAGCAACGGAAACAAAAACAGGCAAACCCAAAGAACCAACAAACGAAGGCAAAGCGAAGAGGAGGGAAGTAGAGAAACCAACCTGAAAACATGAAAGGTGGAGGAAGGGAAAGGTTACCAGGAGAATTCTACAACAACTTTGAATCGTCAAGCCGTCGAGATCACCACCACAGAGCACTAGCGTACGTCTGAGAATAGTAGAGGGTGTTAAGCTTTGATTATCACAAATTTCTCTGTAACTACTCTGCTAATCGCTTTGAAAATTGCTCTATTTCTCTCTAAGTGTTCGAAGATTTTAATCACGGTAAGTGTGAAAATGATAGGCGAGTCTATTTATACCCACGGTAAAAAGTAATCCTCCCCCTTCCGGAGATTTCAGGTCTGTCAAAACCTCCAGACTCCGGGCCCAGGGATTCCTTACGATGATGTTCTTAAGACTTAGGGACATCATCACAAAGAATCCCAGAGTCCAGAGTCAAGCTTCCAACCAAAAGGCAACCTCCAAGATCTGAGATCCCGGAGGGGAAAAACAAACCAAGAAAATGACACACTCCGGGGAAGAAAACCCCAAAGAAAGAAAGAAAAAAGGAAAAGAAAGACAAAGCAAAGCCGCAGCAAGAAAAGCAAAGAAAAAGAAAAAAGGGGGAACCAACATTTTGCACACAAAATGTAGGGACGAGGATGCAGGGCATAACAGGACCAAAGAAAGAATTGGATTAGAATCTTCAAGAAGTCACCGGAGATGTGGAGGAGCTACAATTACCATCTGATATAGTCAAAGGAGCCTACAACATACTGGATACAAGAATCTACAAGAGGAATAGAACAAAAGAGTATAAAGAGAACTTGATCAAAAGACATGGTAAAACAAATGTAGATGCAGTATGGGTCAAAGTATCAAAGTTCAAGAATCTAGGTATTGATCCAAGCATCATCAAGCTAAGGGTGGATTGATCTTTTTGTTTTGGGGAGGATGGTGCAGGGGCACCTAGGCTAGCCTCCATGTTTGTTCAGTTTGGCTTGTAGTTGACATTAGCCAAGTCAAGATAGGTTAGTTGTATTTCAGCCTTAGGAGGTCTTAGCAGTGTAGGCTAAGTGAGTTAGTCATTAGGACTAAGGTCACATCAATAGCCATTGTTTGTAGTTTTCAAATTCTTAGGCTTAGTTGTTAGGTGATGGATTGGAGTCTTGAATGTGTCCTAATCTCATAAATGAGGAAATAGAGATGCCATAGGGTCTTTAATGATCTTGGATCCTCAAAATAGAGAGGATAGAGGTCCTAAAATGTAGGGAGGAAGCGTAATTGAAAAGATGCCAAAAGTTTCTATTTTGTTGTCATGACAACATTTGCAATAATTGCAAATGTTGCATGCAATATGGTTACATCAGATTCTACTTGAAACTAGGAGTGGGGAATTGAAAAAAAAGGCCTTGTAATGGTGGAAGAAGGCATCTAGTGTATGAGAGACTCGAATCAAGAAGTTAGTAGTTGATTGTAACAAATTGAAAAAGAGCAATACAGTCTACAATTTTGTGTTTCCAGAAATCCCAAGCATTTCCTTGTGACAGTCATAATTTATGGATTGAAAGCTTCAAATTAATGGTTTTTTTGTGTTCTTAGGAGTGTTTGGAACATTTCTTATTTAGTAACCAAGTTTCTTTGAGGTATTTTAAAGTCTAGTTTAAATTGTTTTGTGTTTAGGTAGTTCACTGGTCTTGTCCTGACCAATCAGTCTAGTTATGACTCCCCGATAAATTCTAACCATGGGAAACTTGCAAGGGTAGATGGAAATGTTAGGGGAGTCAGTAGTGTACATAGTTGTAGAGTTAGGAGTTATGGAAAGGAAATTAGATATTTTTAGGACCAAACCGTAGGCGAGCATGCACTGTCCAATTAGAGGTTTGGAGGAGAAATAGTGAGCTTTCATGAGAAGAGGAAGAAGGTATATTATGGTCCAAGTACATGTACAGTTAGGGTTTAGTGTTACCTTGACATGATAGGTTGGTCAAGTTCATGCCAATTAGTTAAGAAAAATTTTGGATGATTTTTGCGTAAAGCTGCAGACATTCCTAGTTTTTAGGCCTATTAGCCCTATAAGACCTAGTTTGTAGGAACCCTATGTATGGAGGGCTTCTGAACCTAAAAAATTAAAAATTTATTATAAGGTGATAAAGGGTATCTAGATATGATCTTATATTTTCAAGTTCTTTTGGAAATTGTGAAGTTAATTTTGAAAAACACCCCGGAAAAGGCTACAAGGAATTAGGCCTCCTTATGCCAAAAGTGTGAAGTTGATTGCAAATAGTGAAGAGATCCCTCAAGATGGATTCCAAATTGATCAAATGTGATGTCTACATGTCGATGGACACCCCTGCAAATGAATCAAGAATGTTAGAGTGAAAATTGGCATTTAGACTCTTCTAAGTATGAGTAGGAGAAGTGGAGAAGTGAAGTAATCATAGGGTGTTAGTCTTTCAAAGGGTGAAGCACAAGTGGAGACTCTTATAGGAGAGTAATATTAGGACTTAGTTAATGATATAAGCCTAATAAGGACCTAGAGGAGATGAGGATCCTTGAAGAAGACAAAGAATATCTTCTTAGTAGATTGTGCAAGCAGACCCATTGGAACACTTACATCAATATGACTTCCAAATTATAGAGGTACATACTTGTATGCTACCATCATTTTAATTATAGCTTTGTCTAATTTGTTTTGGTCCATTTTAGATAGATGTACCCATTGTCTAATTAGATTTCCCAGTTGAGGATGTATTCTTTCTTTTCATATAAATTTTTATAGATCCTTTCTTCAAGGGCGGTGAATCTACCTCTTTTGTTGTCTTGCTCCTTGTTCTTGATGCATTTGTCACTTTAGTAACTTTTATTTTCTTGATAGGTGGTGCATCTAATTTAGTAGACTCAGAATCACTCATCTCTCTAGATTTACTGATGGGTGAGTGATCCTTGGTGATATCTACTTTTTGTTCTAGGTCTTCATCATTTACTGACAGTTTCTTTTGAAGACCACTCATTATTTTTATCTTCTTCTTGTCTATCTTCTTTACTACTAAACTAGTCTTGATTCTAGAATTGGCTTCCCCATATGTTCCAAATCTTTTCAAGGTTTTATCCACTAGCTCATTTATTAGGGTTTCAATAGTTGTTGTAGCTTGATCAATATCAATTTCATATTCTAGTGGTGGTAACCATGTTGTTCTCGGTTGTGCAGGTTTGATGAGTGTTGACTCAGTGTCAACTGCAAAAACTATCTCATCTTTTTATTTTTCCACTAGTTGAGAAAGGATTCTCATCCTCTTCTCCATCCTAGCCTTGAATGTGAAACATTAGCCATCTATTAAAGGTATGAAATTGTCTCCTAGTGACTTAATGAAATCACTAATGTGTGCAGTGATTGGTCGGTTTGTGTCCCAAGTGACATTACCAGCTGAAGGAAAGAAGTTCTACAAAATAGAAGAATATGCACATAAGGAGGGAGTCAAACTTACATGTGTTAGATCTAGCTGATCCAATTATTCTCATATTCTCTTCTAGTGGCTTTAGTAGCGGCTCGGATATGTCTACTTGCAATCCCTTCTTCACAATTTTATGTAGTGTCAACTTCTCCACATGCTATTTTGTTCATTTTTCTAGCTTGGAATATCTTATACCCAAGTACACATGCACCAAATTTCATCTCGGAGTCCATGATTGTATTGAGTTTCAACCCTTTGTCATCCCATTTGGCTCTAGTTTATTTTTCCATGTTGAGGTGTGAAGGATTCTTTAGGGATTTTTCCTTCTTAGTGATGGGATAACCGATCACTGCATGACACATCTTTTGTGATCAGTTGGGGTTCATCTAGCCACATTTTCCCATCATGTACTTAGCTGAGTACTATCTATATCCAATTGGTTTTGAACTCTTTTGGTAATAGTAGGGATTTGGTTAACCCTTTCACTTTTATGTTCTTATACTCATCCCATAGGTTTCCATCCTTACATAGCTTCTGGTAAGCTTCCTGAATCTCAAGGTCTCCAATCTCTACAACCTTGAAGTGAATGTATGCATGGATATATTCAACTAGAAAAACCCTAGGAGGAATACTTGAAAACACTCCCTTTTCATTGGGTTGAGCTGCAACCTCAGGGCAGAACTTGTAGTTTGGTTCTTCGCATGCTGAGTTATTTATCAAGGCTATCTTTTTGTCCTTTGCATTCTTGATCTTCATGATGGATGATAAGGTTTCCATTGTTTGGAAAATTAGGGATTCTCCATAAAAAAAAAATTAGCTCAGTGAGTCTAGATACTCACTTGATCTTTGTTGTGGATGCTCGAAATCTGTCAGAGTGGCTTAGAATCTATTGTCTGTAGATCTGCAAAATTGTCGCTTCTTAGTCACTATTTTTTGCTCCACTCTCTCTCTTTACTGCTGGGTGAATGAAATGAGCTTTTGTCAGCCCTTTTATAGACAATGCACCCTAAGTGGTACATTAAATGCCTCACTTACTTCTCGATCAACAAAACAATGATGCTCAGTCAACACACAAAATTCTTTAGCTTGGTGAGTATTCAATACTCAGTACAAGGTGTCAACTCAGTTGTCTCCCACATGTTTACCAATGATGCTAGGTGTATATTCTCAACTCAGTTATCTTTCATATGTTTATCAACATGTATTTTATGCTCGGTTTGTATTAACTGACCAGACTAGAATCACAAAACATAACAATTAATACCATAATGCATCTTCATTCATGCTAATTTGGCTTTCTCTTAATGAATATAGGAACTGATGTAAAATATATCTTTGTAGAGTGTAGTTATGTACTTACTTGTTCTGCTTAAGTGGGGGTGGTGAAATCCCTAGATCCAGTAGGTGAGGTGTGACCAACTATATTTCTTGGTCCAGCATTATCATTGTTTTAAGCTTTCCTTGGTCACTCACTTGGTCTTTGTAGTCCTTTCCTAGGGACCGACCTTATGAAAGTGTAAGCATGCCATTCCAGATTTAGTCCAGTTCCTTGATCTTTGTATCTATTTTCTCATGCAATTTGTAGCTATGTATCCATTTATACCACATGCTATGAAATTTATCCATGTGTTTTCATCCCAAATATATGAGTTACCGACTCTTCTCGGTTTATAATCATTTTCTTTCTCTATGGGTTTCCATACTTGCTTTTTCTTTTTCTTGCATCCATGAAATGTGTGGCCATGCATTTTACAAGTAGGATAATATTTTTCCATGTAGGATTCCTGATTTCATTTGTTCACCTTAAATCTATACTCTTGTACTTTCTGTCCATTCTTGTTATAGTTATAAAAATTACCTATGAATGTAGAAGTAGAATTAGGAATACCTTTAACTTTTCTCCTGTAAACATTTGATGTGTGGCATGGTTTTCCATAGTGATTACATGAATGCTTCTTTTCTTTTGGATTTGTTGATGATCATATTTTTTCATTATTATACAAAGTAAATTATTTTTGAACCATCAGTAACATGATCACTGAGAGATAGGTTTATAGTGCAACCCAACACAACAGTTCACAAAGGTCACCGAAAATGTTAAGTGCAAGAGAAACCCAAAACTAGTCTTCACCGACAGACAAGTTCATAGAGGAACTTGGAAGACAACACATTGAACACTGACAGTTAGTCTACAAAGACAAATGAGAAGTAGAATTTCTATAGAGACATCACCGAGGAAAGAATACAAAGCAACCTGAGCACCAATCTACCGAGAGACAACTTTAATTCTAATAAATGTGGATCTAAGTTATACGTCAGTTAAAATACTTGAGTTTTATATTTAGATTTAATTCTTATCTTTAAAACCATTTCTTGAGGGACAAGTAAAGCAAATATAATTGTTTTAATCAGTATAACTAATTGAAAACATGCAAACTAGGAGATCAAGGTCAAGTTGTAAACCTCTGATCATAGAATTATCATTGTAAAGAGTGAAACATATTTAGGTCACTTCATTGTATAAATAGATGTGTAATCAATCAGAACAAGATGATGTGATGATGATTGTAGACACACTGTACATCTATGGATCAGATACATATTTTCATGTAGAAGGATAGCAAAAGATGAAATCAGTTATAAAGAAAAAGATTCAAGGCTACCGAGCAGAACATAGGTATTAATCCATCACTATAGGTGATACATCATATTGTAAACTTTAAAGGGTCTGTACTAAGCAATTCAAGATTTCATTTTATGAGGTCAATAAATATTTTTGACTGCATTCTAACAAGTGTAGAAAATAGAAGAAATCCTTTAAGAAGGTGGATTTAACAATCCTTATGTAAATCTCTTAATCGAGTGCACACTAAACAGTGTTGTTAAATCTCTTAACCAAGTATACCCAACTAGTCTAAAATGTTACTCCTAACATGGTAAGATCATCATAAGTGATAAAAATTTTAATCTTAACCGACACCTTCCATTCTACAAATAGTGAAGCTTTGTGGGTTTCATCCCCACCATAGTTTTTACCTTCTAATAGGGATTTTATGCATTACCAATTCTTGTGTCATGTGTCATTACATTTCATGATTGTTTCTATGAATGTTTACATTAAAATTAAGTTTATGATTTGATATTACATGCACAAAGATAGAATAATATCTATGGTCGGCAATGCAAGGAATTGATTACTAAAGGATTAAAGGTTAATTGATAAAAAAAAATTAAAGGTACTGATTCACCCCTCCCCTCTCAGTACACACCATTCCATTATTCCAACAATTGGTATCAAAGCTAGATCTCTTATTTGGAAAATTTTAAATACTTGAGAGAAAATACCAGACAATGGAAAGGTACAAGCTACAAAGGAATATTGAGAATCAGAAGTTGCAAATACAAATATTTTATGAGCAATATAAAGAAGCAAGAATAAAGATGATGGGGAGCTCTAACTTCTAAGAGCTTTCTTTCTCTAACTAAGACCCTTTCTTTGGTCTTCCTAGGGTATTCCTCCCTACCCTATCCATAGGAAAACTCTATGATCCCCTATCTCCTTTAGAACTCTCCACCAGCTTCAAACTCCCTTCAACTACTTCTCCATTCAACTATGCACCCATAGGCGTATCATAGCCAATTTATCTCCAATCTGACCTTGGCAATAGAAATGGGATTCCTGACCATTCCTAGGTCATTTTCAACTGATTTTTATCAACTTTTATGGATCCCTCCATTAGGTTTCAATCAGGTCCTTAGTTTTCTTGTTTTGAGGCCTTGTAGCCTTTTTTGTCAATTAGGCCTCCTTGAAACTAGTTTTCTTGGATTTCATCTCAAACCCCCTTAACAACCCTCTGAATCAATTATGGATTATTTTTTTTCCCAACTTATGCTCTAGGATTTTCTAGATTTTAGACCGCCACCTTTTATGTTCACTGGATTTTCTAGATTTTAGACCACCACCTTTTATGTTCACTGGATTTTCACCAAACCCCCATTTTTAAGGGTTTTAGGAGCATGTTCACGAGTCTGGTTTCTTTTTCTTCAATGGTTACTCTAAAAAACTCCACCAATACTATCCTTTCATTGATTTATGAAGGAAACACACCCCTACCTGCTCCCACCATTGATTGTTTCAATCCAGCCATTTAGCATCTTTCCATGCTACTATTCTACACAAGCCACTAAAAAAAATGTCACTACACTCGCCTAGGGCTTGTTGGTAAAAAATAGCTCTCCTATATTCAAAGACCCCAAAACACATATTTGAAATATCTACATATTCCCATACTTTATTCCAAGTGGCCATTGTTTTCCAACCACGGGAACTCAAGAGAGACACATTTACAAGACTGTCACTGAACAGACCAACAAAATAGCGAAACACAAAGAATTTACAAAATGAACAATGGAAGTAACAATCTAAAAAAAAACTCCAAAAATAAATTCTAAATGGTAAAAAACAACATCTCAATACATTCATTCATGCCATTCAATCCATTAAATTACTGGATCAAGGCTGTGTCACAAAAACACAGTAAAAAACTAGCTTCTTTATTCACAATTTGTACAATGCCACTTCCAACTATCAGATTAGGGTTTCTTTGACCTTATATATCCTATTCCCACCTTTTTGGACCCTCATTTTGGGATTTGGGCACCATTAAATCCATTTCCTAGGTTTTAGGAAATGTTGTCATGACAACTTTGCAAAGTTGCAAAGTTGTCATGAGCAACGTTTACAACTTTTTCTCAAATGACAAACCACTACTTCCAATGGTCCAATTTGATCCTAAACCACTTCATATGACCTTAAAACACTCAAAAATATTAATCATAGGTGCCACTCCATTTTGGAGTTTTGGTCAACCTTTGACCCTTAGGTTGACTTTCTAGGACTTAAACCCTTAGATCCTATTTGATCACATAAAACACTAAACCCTAATAACTCCTACCTCTAGAAACACACAAAAACAACCTTGTGAATTTACATGTATTCCTTATTATCTTTGTGGTTGACCAAACCAACCTACAAGACAATATTCTTTAAAGATCTTTACAAGACATTAAAGTACTCCTGCACCATCCTCCCCCTGCAACAAGAAAATAAAGGTATGTTAGGTGTGATGAAATCCATGCTTATGTCATGCTTTTTTAATTCTCCCTCTACTATCCATGTAGCCTCTTACTCAAGTTTGTGTTCCCATTTCACCAAGTGTTCCATGTAAACTTTCTTCTGTGTCTTCTTCTTCACTCTTTAATCCTGACTCCTTTCCACTTGTGGCTTAGCTTGAACAGGCACTCTAAGTTATTTTTCATCCTTAGTTACCTTTGTACTATACTCTTCCTCATCTATAATTGGTCCTTTGTATGGAATCAAATCCCTCACATTGAAAATGGGATAAATGGACATATCTTTTGGTAGATCTATCTTGTAGGCATTGGGACCATATTTAGCTAGCACCTTACAAGGTCCAATCCTCTTCATCTTTAGTTTTCTTGGTATTCCCTTTTATATTCTAGCCTTGTTCAAGTATACCATTACCTAGTCTCCTACCTGAAATTGTAGGTCTCTTCTCCTGTCATCCTTCTTGGTTTTCAACTTCTGATTAGCCTTCATCAATGTCTTCTTTACTTGCTCATGAACCTCTCTTATTGATTGAGAAAAATCATTTGCATGACCACTGATTCCCTCATATCATTTCAAGTCTCTAAGCTCTAGTACACCTCTTAGATATAGCCCATATACAATTTTAAATGGACTTTTACCAGTAGTCGTGTTTGGGCTATCCTTGTAGGCATATTCTACCTCTACGATAACTTGTTCCCATCCTTGCTTGTACTCTTTATTAAAACATCTTAGAAAGTTTCCAAGAACCCTATCTGACCATCTATTTGAGGATGATATGTATAAATATGAGACAAATTAGTTCCTAGTCTTCTCCATAGGGTCTTCCAAAAGTGCCCCATTAACTTCACATCTCTGTCTACAACAAATACATTGTCCAAACCAGTTGGTGTCTTAGGTATCCCCACTATGAAATCCATACTTATGCACTCCCATAGTCTATTAGGGATGGTAAATGGCTGGTAAATACATGCATTTGATGATGTCCCCTTTTCCTTTTGACATACTCCACACTGCTCCACATATCTTCTTACATCCTTTTGCATTTTAGGCCACTAATAGAATCTCTCCACTAAGTCTAGGGTATTGTTTAGCCCAAAGTTTCCACTCAAACTTCCATTGTTCTTCTCTTCAATGAGGTTCTTCCTCATGGAACCCCTTGGAACACACAACTGTTTACCTTTAAACAACAAGCCATTTTGTAAGGCATAGTTTGCATATTCACTATGAAAGTGATTTTCAAAATTAGTACACACCTTGTAAATCTCTGAGAAGTCTGAATCTCCTTCATAGAGGTCCTTCAATCCTTCAACCCCTATACTCTACAACTGTATCTCCTGGATGGTAAGAAACCTCATACTAAGGCCATCTGCTACCTTGTTATTTACTCCCTTTTTGTGCTTGATAGTAAAAGTGTATGACTGCAGAAACTCCATCCATTATATGTGCCTCAAACTAAGCTTCTCCTATGTATTTATGTATCTTAAGGTCTGGTTATCAGTGTAAACCATAAATTCCTTTGGCAACAAGTAGTGCCTCCACTTATTAAGAGCTTGCCCCAATGCATAAAGCTCTAGATCATAGGATGAGTATCTAGACTTTGCCTAATTACGCCTCTCACTAAAGAAGGCTACTGGTCTTCCTTCCTGACTTAGGACTGCACCCACTACTATGTTACTAGCATCACATTCCACTACAAATAACTTATCAAAACTTGATAAAACTAGTATTGGTTGGGTGTCTACTTCTTTCTTCAATCTCTCAAATCCTTCATTGGCTTCCTTGGTCCATACAAACTTTGTTTTTATTCCACCCTTAATGGTATCTAGGATAGGTGCACAAATTTCACTAAATCTCCTAATAAAATTCCTATATAATTTGGCTAACCCATTGAGGCTTCTCACTACAGCCCCTATCTTAGGAGTAGGCTAGCTCAAAGTGGCTTCTACTTTTCTCTTGGCCATCTTCAAGTCACCTTGGGATACTACAAATCCTAGGTAGAGTAGTTCTTTTTTCATCAACTCATACTTTTTAATATTTATGGCACCGAGCTTCTCCTCTTGTAACATTTTTAACACAAGTTCTAAGTGTTTCATATGTTCTTCCTTTGTTTACTAAAGAGGAGGATGTCATCTATGTAGACTACTACAAATACCCCTATATAATCCTTCAAGAATTCATTCATGACCCTCATAAAAGTACTAGGTGCATTTGTAAGCCTAAATGACATTACTAACCACTCATATAACCCCTTTGTAGTTTTAAAGGTTGACTTCCACTCATCACCCTCTTTCATTCTAATCTGATAGTATCCAATTTTTAAATCAAACTTTGAAAAGTACTTAGCACCCCTTAAGCATTCCATTAAGTCTTATATTCTAGGAATAAGAAATCTATATCTAATATTTATCATATTAATTTCCTTTGAATCAGTACACATTCTCAACTTACCTCACTTTTTAGGAGCCAAGACCATTGGGACAGCACATGGGCTTATGTTCTTTCTAATCATCCCTTGGTCCAATAGCTCTTGAAATTTCCTTTCTATCTCTTTGTTTTGTTCTAGTGTCATTTTGTATCCATCCTTGTTAGGAAATGGTGCCGCTAGCAAAAAGTAAATTTGATGAATGATTTCTATTTTTGGTGGTAATGTAGCTAGATTCCCTTCACAAATGATGTCTTGGAACTTATCTAACAACTGCTTCACTTCTGCAGGCATAAGAGACTGTTTAGGTGTCTCTTCCTCTTTTGTCTTCACCAAGATTGCATAGCCAATTCCTTCTTCCTCATTCATGTCTTTGAGGAATTATTTCCCACTCATTAGTAGGGTATTGGAGTCCATCTTCTCCATTATTTCCCCCTCTATCAAATATTGTATCTTATAAGTTAATCCATTCTTCTTGAATGAGTACTTATTGTCCTTGCCATGGTGAACTGCTTACCTGTCATACTACCATGTTCTACCAAGAAACATATGGCATTCATACATTGGTAATACATCACAAAGAATCTTGTCTTGATACTTTCCAATAGTGAATTCAATGCACACTTTCTCATTCACCAATATATTTTCTCCCTTATTCAACCAAGTTACTTTGTAAGGACACACATGGGGTATCTTGACTAGTTTGAGATTTTGTATTGCCTCCTTTGAGATCACATTATCAGTAGATCCAGAGTCTATTATAACTCAGCATACTTTACCAAGAATCTTGTATTTGACTCTAAAAAGGGCCCTTCTCTATTTGTGCTCATCCTTTCTAGGTTCTTTTATTAATATCCTCGTAAGCATCAATATTTCTCCCTTCTCTAAATCTGAGCTTACCTCTAATTGTTTAGTCATGTCCTCTTCTTGCACATAAGTAATATTCTTCTCACCTTGTGAAGATGCTCACTTATTTGGACACCTATAGGTAGGGTGACCCAATTGGCCACAACAGTAACACTTCATTGAAGCAAAATTTGAATTCCTCCCAAATCCACCTGATCTACATCTTCCACCACTAGGAAATCATCTACCTATGTTATATCCTCCCATATTACTAGTCTCATGGTGTTGTTCCACAAACTTAGAGTCTCTTTGGCTTCTATTTTCATTGCTCCTTCCACTAGATCCACCTCTATCTCCACCTCTAGAGTTTCTACCTCTTGCTCTGCTCTTCCCCTAGAGTTGGAATCTTGTTTCTTTCTGAGTTTTTCTTCCACATTAAGGGCCTTTGGAAAACACCCATGGATATAAGTTAAAGTGAAGAGGTTCAACTCTTCTTGTATGATCCATCTAAGGCCATTGAGGTACCTAGAAAATTTTATTCCTTCCACTTCTTTCACTCTTGACCTAAGACATAGTTTTTGGAACTCTTTGGTATAGGATGCCACATCGAGATCCTTTTGTCTGAGATTCTACCTTCTTTTGTGCAGCTGCATGTCATAATCCTCTGGAAAATAGTTTTCTTTCCCCATAGCCACCATATCTTTCCAAGTTTCTACTAGCTTCTTTCCTTCCTTTTCTCTTTCTCCTTGAAAGAACTTCCACCAAGTTAACACTTGTCCTCTTACCCTTGATTTGACTATCTTCACCTTTTGTGCCTCTATAATACCATCACATTCAAAATGGTTTTCCATACCCTCAATCCACTCCATAAACAACTCTGCATCTATCTTGCCAGAGAATAGTGGAATTCCTTCTAGTGCTTTTCCAATTAGTTCCTTGAGGTCTTTGAGGAATGGTTCCTCAGGTAGTGGAGGGTGAGGTTTTGGTTATGCCTCCTCTTCAACTAGACCTTTCCCCTTGTCCTTATCTTCCCCTATTTGTTCTTTCATCTTGCTTGCTTCTTCTACCACTTCTGCCAACTTCAAATTTATCACCTTCATAGCTTCCTCAAGAAGTCTATTCTTGACTTGTTGTTCTGACAAGTCCCTTACCAATTATGCATTGGTCACCATGGTGCTTTCTCCAATGGATACACTTCTCTCTGTCATACACTAACGACTTCCCAGGCCTTTCAATGGCTCTGATACAAATTTGATGGGGTGATATAACTTCTAAGAGATTTCTTGCTCCAACTAAGACCCTTTCTTTGGTCTTCCTAGGGTATTCTTCCCTACCCTATCCAGAGGACAACTCTATGATTCCCTACCTCCTTTAGAACTATCCACCAACTTCAAATTCACTTTAAGTCCTTCTCCATTCAACTATACACCCATAAGCCTATCGTAGCCAATTTCTCTCCAATCTGAACTTGGAAATAGAAATGGGATTCCTAACCATTCCTAAGTCACTTTCAACTGATTTTGATCCACTTTGATGGATCCCTTATTTAGGTTTCAATCAGGTTCTTAGTTTTCTTGTTTTGAGGCCTTATAGCCTTTTTGGTCAATTAGGCCTCCTAGAAACTATTCATCTTGTATTTCTTCTCAAACCCCCTTAACAACCCTCTAAATCAACTGTGGATTCTTTTTAGGCCCAACCTAGTCTCTAGGATTTTCTAGGTTTTAGACCCCCACCCTGTGTGTACACTAGATTTTTACCAAACACCTATTTTTAAGGGTTTTATGAGCATGTTCACATGTTTGGTTTCTTTGTCTTCAATGGTTTCTCTAAACAACTCCACCAATTCTCTCTTTGCATTCATTTATCAAGGACACACACCCATACATGCTCCCACCATTGATTGGTTTAATCCAATCCATTTAGCATATTTCCATGCTACTATTCTACACAAGCCACAAAGTAGAATGCCACTGCACTCACCTTGGGATTGTTGGTAATAATAGCTCTCCTTCTTCCATAGACCCCAAAACACATATTTAGAATATCTATAGTGTCTCCTACTTGATTCCAAGTGGCCATAGTTTTCCAACAATGGGAACTCAAGAGGGACACATATTTACAAGACTAGCCCTGAGCAGACCAGTGAAACAGTGAAACACAAGGAATTTAAAAAATGAATAATGGTAGTAACAATATACAAAAATAAATCCATAAAGATCTTCTAAATGGCAAAAAACCACATCTCAATACATTAATTAATGTCATTCAATCCATTAAATGACTGGATCAAGGCTTTGTCACAAAAACACAGTAAAAAACTTGCTTCTCTCTTCACAATCCATACAATGCCACTTCCAACTGTCAGATTAGGGTTTCTATGACCTTATATATCCTATTCCCACTTTTTTGGATAGTCAACTCAGGATTTGGGCACCATTAAATTCCTTTCCTAGGTTTTAGGAAATGTTGTCATGACAACTTTGCAAAGTTGCAAAGTTGTCATGAGCAACTTTTACAACTTTTTCTCAAATGAGAAACCACTATGTCCAATGGTCCAATTTGATCCTAAACCACTTCATATGACCTTAAAAACATAAAAACATCATAATCATAGGTGCCACTCCATTTTGGAGTTTTGGTCAACCTTTGACCCTTAGGTTGACTTTTTAGGACTTAAACCCCTAGATCCTATTTGATCACATTAAACACTAAACCCTAATCACTCCTACCTCTAGAAACACAAAAAAACAATCTTGGGACTTTATATGTATTCCTTATTACCTTGGTGGTTGGACAAACCAACCTACAAGCTAAAATGTTTTAAATATCTTTACAATACCTTAATGTGCTCCTGCACCACAAGATGAGAGAACTACTGAATGAAAGAAAAGTTATGGAATCTCACTGTAATGAAACAAACTATCCTAAAGAAGGGATACCTGATTTGTTTGAGTCATCAGGATCTACATCTAGCAATAAATCAGACACATCTGAAGGAAGCATTACAAGTCTTAATGAAATCAATCAACATCTGGCTGGACAAGTGAAATCACTACAAATCGGTCAAGAGACACAGATGCTAATGATGATTGATGTTATGCATAATGCTAGACAAGCTTAACAAGAAAGAACACTGGCTATTGGTAAATCATATGTTTGGGATTACAACACATGGACAAACTACACAACATGTGGTAGATATGGACACGTAGCTGAAAATTGAATGAAAAAATGGATGAGAAGGTCTAGAAGATGGAATAAACCCAAAATGGAATGCTTATACTATCATAGGGTTGGTCATCTAAGAAACGACTATAGAGACCGAGTGACAGAAACAAGCACTTTTTCCAATGACATACCATTGAAGACATCAGGAAGATGAGAAACAAAATGTGGAGGAAATCTACAAACACTGATGATTTTGGACCAAGAAATACAATTAATAGCACCTTATCCAATGGATCTGGTGATTCCACCACCCCCACCTAAGAAGAAAAAGTATGGAACTACTCTGTACCAAGTTATATTTTACATTAGTTCCAACAAAAATTGATAATATGCAAAATTAGCATGAATAAAGATGCACTATGGTATTAATTGCTATGAATTTGTGAATCTAATCTCATCACTCAATACATACCAAGAATTGTTGGCATACATATAAAAGCTAAGTTGTTAATATAAATCAAGCATCCTCGGTATTCATGTAAAAAAGACAATGTAGTCTTCGCTACATACCGAGCTTCGTCGGTGAACATGTGAAATTTTAATTGAATTGACACTTGCCCCGAGCATCACTTCTCACTAAGAATGAAGTTATTATGTTCCCCGAGTGACTCCATCTTTGAACACTAAGAAATAGGTAAAAACATTTATTGCACCACTTAGGGAATCATTTATAAAAAGGGTGACGGAAAATCTCATTCATTCACAAAGCGATTAAGAGAAAAGAGTAGAACAAAGAAGAGCAAAAAAATAGCCACCAGATTGAAAAGTGAATCACAAGAATATTCATGGTATTTGGATAGATTTACATCAGCTACAATAGATCAAGTGAGTAATCCAAGCCTCACCGAGCTCACAATTTGTTTACGAGAAAAGCCATAATTTTTAGAAACAATGGCAACCACATCTCATGTTTCCAAGATCAAGAATGCAAAGGATAAGAAAGTTAATTTGATCAAGAACTCTACATGTGAAGAGCCTAAGTACAAATTCGGTCTAGAGGTTGCTTCACAACCTACCGACATTGGAGCATTCTCAAGCAAACCACCTAGGGTTTTTCTATTCAAGGATGTCCAAGCCTATATCTATTACAAAGTTACGAAAATTGGAGATTCGGAAGTTGAGGAAGCTTACAAGAAGCTTTGCATAGATGGAAAGATCAAAGATAAAAATAAACACATTGAGGTGAAAGGGTTGAAAAATGCCCTAGTGTTACTGAAGGAATTCAAGACTGAGTGTATCCAGATAGTTCTTAGCCAGGCACATGACCAAAAGATGTGGCTGGACAAGCCAAAACCTATCACCAAGGATATAATACAAGTAGTAACTAGTTATCTTGTAACCGACAAGGAAAAATCACTCAAACATCTTCCTCACGCTAACATAGAAAATATGATAGGTGAAGTATGGGATGGCAGAGGTTTGAAGGTAAATTTTGTCACTAATCTAGAACTAAAATTCACTGCATGTGTACTGGGATACAAGGTATTCCAAGCCTGTTAGTTAAACAACATAGCATGCATAGCATTTGACACTTCTCACAAGATTGTGAAGAAGGGTATACAACTAGATCTATCCAAGATTCTACTGAAGCAAGTATAGGAGAACATGAGGACCATTAGATCAGAAAAATATAATTCATGTAAGTTCGGTTCACTCCTCATGTGTATATTCTTCCACTTTCAAGAATTTTTCCCCTCTATCGATAATGTCAATTCAGACACTACCTAACCAGTGACAATACAAATTAGTGAATTCATTAAGTCACTAGTGGACAAATTTACATTAGTCATGGATGAATATTTCACCGAATTCAAGGAAAAAATATGAATGAGGATGAGGATACCAGAACAAATGGTGGATCAATATAAAGATGCTATTTGTTTCATGGTGGACCTGATTCAACTTTGATTAAACCAGTTGTATCGAGGATAGTAGGTTAGTGCCACTTGAATTTGAGATAAACATAGATCAGGCCACAAATGCTATTGAAGCATTATTAAATGAACCACTAGAAAAATCATTACCAATATTCAGCACCTATGAAGAAGCTAAGGCTAGAATCAAAATAGTCCTATTTGTTAAAAAGATAGACAAAAAGAAGATGAAAATGGTAAATACACTTGAGAAAAACTTGTTGGTTAATGAAGAAGAAATAGAACAAAAAGATGACACTGAGGGACAGTTACCCATCGGTGAAGGTGAACAAGTGAGTGACTTCGAATCAACAGATTCTGATGCACCACCCCAAAAGATACCAAGGGAAAATGCTGCATCAAGAACACAGAGTCAAACAATAGAAGAAGAAGACTCACCACCAGTTAAGAAAGGAAAAGTGAGGACTTATAAAGGAAAGAATCAAATCGGGAAAACATCAAAACCAAAGAGAATAAGGAAATTAATCTAAAGCAAGGAAGATACGGAAGAAACTGAACAAGATGAACAACCTAAAAAGAAAAAAGTTCCTACCATGATTGATGAGATTGCGACATCAATCATCAAGTCAGGTAGAATATCAGATCCTAAGACTAGACAATGGCTATCTCTAAAACTCGAGGATTAGGATAAGATAGAAGAAGCCATCATCAAGACAATGTGTGTATTGAAATATGTACTTGTATAGTTGATAAGATGATTCCACAAGAAATTCAAGATGGGTTATCAGCAAGGTAGACATACACACTAAATAATGAAATAAAAATAAGGGAAAGATCCCTCGTTTCAATTATGCCACTCGAGTCAAAGATGGAAGAAATTGATGAAATGATGAAGAAGTATTCAAATAATTTTTCATCAAAATTGAGAGTCTACAAAGTACTATAGGGAAGCTTAATAGAGCTTGACAAAGAAAGTGATAAATCTTGGAGAGAAATACTCAATCTACCTAAAGAGGATACAAACCATGAGAAGGTATTAGCTCTTATGGAGAAGCCTCATAATGAAGAGAAAGAGGATACACTAAGCCCTGAACAAATCTTAATAAATGACATTGAGGATATCAATCTAGTTGAAATAAAGACTCAGTTAAGTAAGTCAATGGATGACATACCTCAATTATACAATCATTAGGGGATATAAATGATGAAACAATCAAGGATACAACTATCATAGATATCACTAGAAGTGATCCTGTTGATGAGGTAAAGACAGATGAAGATGTCACCGTTACCACCAAGAAAACCAAGGAACAAGAAACAAAAATAGATGCTACATAGGATAATATACCAAGGAAAATGCCATTATTGATGCAAGCTATCAATATCATCTTAGAAAAGGAGAAGTCACCCAACCATGATGCCCACATACTCGAGGATAAGGGTGAAGAGGAGCATAAAAGAACAAGTAATGAACAAAATGTAATAGATGGAGAGTAGTTAGATGGAAGTGAAGAAAAAGGTATTGCCACTCCAAAGGATACCAAATGAGAAGCTGCAAATAAAGCTAAGGTTGATGTGGAGACATCTACAACCAGCCAATAGGTGAATATAGAGCAATAGGTAAAAGGCACAACACCTCCAAGGCCTTTACCAAGTACATCAGGGAAAGTTCCATTATTGATACAAGCTATAAATATCATCTTAGAAAAGAAGTCACCCAACCATGATGCCAGCATACCCGAGGATAAGGGTGAAGAGGAGTAGAAAAGCACAAGTGATGAACAAAAAGTAGCAGATGGAGAGAAATTAGATGCAAGTGAAGAAAAAGGTGTTGCCACTCAAAAGGATACCAAATGAGAAGCTAAAAATAAAGCTAAGGTTGACATGGAGACATCTACAACCAACCAATAGGTGAATATATAGCAACGGGTAAAAGGAACAACACCTCCAGGGCCTTCACCAAGTAAATAAAACCAACAATAAGATATTTCTATGGTACAACATACAACTTCCTCCACCATAATTGCAAATAAAAAGAAGAAGAGAAAAGCTCCAATTACATTGGATGAAATCATTGAAATACCAGACTGTGATCCTAGGACATTGGATCTAGAGTCGCTTACAAAGTATGAAGAACTTTGTAAAAGGAAAGCTATACAAGATGAGCTCAAAAAGGGGCACACAGACACACAGGTACTACAAACTAAAAAATAAATACTATTGTATATTGTACCTGATACTGACATTGATCAAAATGCACCTATTATTGATCAATTAGTAGTTCTTTCCAAGGCCATCACATCACAGAATGTAGATGCAGAGAAGGTAATAGCAGAACGTGTAGAGAAGAAGTACCAATACAAAATAATAGAGAAAATCAGCCAAGAAGTGGCAGAGAAGAAGGTAAAGCTTTCTAAACTAGTCAATACATTGGAACCAATTATTTTTGAAGTTATAACCATAGTTCAAAAATTATGCAACATAGAGAAATTCACTAAGGAGAATAGTGAAAATATTGCAAAGATAGGTGAAGATCTTAGTGCTAGTGCACAAGGTCTCACAACCAATGACAATGTATTCATGTTTCTTTATGACAAGATTATGGAAGAAAAAAGGTTGATACTTAAGATTCAAGAGTTAGAATCCAAATTTAGAGATGAGGTAACCGAGCTCTAGGCTCTACTACTACCAAATCTCAGATTACTACAACAACATATGACTTTGGCAAGAACATTGATTGCCACCCCAGAAATGTTTGTAATAGAAAGATTATATGATATGCATGAAAGAATAACCTTGGAAATCATGACCCTTGAGAACTTCAAAGAACAATGGGAAAATAAAATAGAGGACATTCAAAAATCCCATTCCCATATTTTTGACAAATTGGAAGTATTACACCTTTGTCATTATTATAAAAAGGGGGGAATTGATATGATAAAAGGGGAAATGATTTGGTGTGATAAGGTGAAAGCGAGAAATGATGAAAGGGGGAAATATATGTATAAAGGAAAGTGTATATACATGTACATATATTATACCAAGGCATGCACATAGGGGGAGTCATATTGACAAAGTAAAAATACATGGTGTTTATACTAAACATTTTAGTTTTGCACGTATAAGTTTTTGATACTAATGCAAAAGGGGGAGATTGATGATCATATTTTGTCATTAGTATACAAAGGAAACAATTTTTCAACCATTGGTACCATGATCACCGAAAGATAGGTTTATGGTGCAACCCAACACAATAGTTCACAAAGGTAACCGAAAATGTTAACTGCAAGAGAACACCAAAACCAGTCTTCACCGATAGACATTTTCACAGAGAAACCCAATACAAAAGTTCATAGTGAACACTCACAGTGAGCCTATAGAGAAAACTGAGAAGTAGAATGTCTACAAAGACATTGCCAACGAAAGACTACAGAGAAACCCAAGCACTAGTCTACCGATAGACAACTTTAATTCCAATAATTGTGGATCTAAGTTACATGTAAGTTAAAACACATGAGTTTTATATTTAACTTTAATGCTTACATTTAAAACCATTTCTTGAGGGACAAATAAAGTAAATGTAATTTTTTTAATCATTCTAACTAATTGAAAACATGCAAACAAGGAGATCAAGGTCAAGTGGTAAACCTTTGATCATAGAATTATCATTGTAAAGTGTGAAACCTATTTAGGTAAATTAATTGTATAAATAGATGTGTAATCAATCATAAAAAGATGATGTGATGATGATTGTATCTGTAACATATAGCTATGGATCAGATATAGAGTTTCATGCAGAATTACAACAAAAGATGAAATCAGTTATAAAGAACAAGATTCAAGGCTACTAAGCAGAACAAAGGTATTAATAAATCACTATAGGTGACACATAATATTGTAAATGTTAAAGGATCTATACTCAGCAATTCAGGATTTCATTTTATCAGGTCAATAAGTATTTTTTTCTCCATTCTAACAAGTGGAGCAAATAGAAGAAATCCTTTAAGAAGGTGGATTTAAAACTTCTTATGTAAATATCTTAACCAAGTGCACAATAAAAAATGTTTCTAAATATCTTAACTGAGTAGACCTAAATAGTCTAAAATGTTGCTCCTAACAGGGTAAGATCATCAGAAGTGATGAAATGTGGAGACTTAATCGACAGCTTCCATTCTGCAGATAGTGAAGCTTTGTGAGTTTAATCCCCACCATAGTTTTTACCTTCTAATAGGGGTTTTATGTGTTACCAATTCTTGTTTCATGTGTCATTACATTTCATGAATGTTTCTATGAATGTTTACATGCAAATTAAGTTTATGATTTGATATTTCATGCACAAATATAGAATAGCATCTATGGTCGATAATGCAAGGAATTGATTACTAAAGGATTAAGGGTTAATTAATAAAAAATTTAAGGGTAGTGATTCACCCCTTCCCTCTAAGTACACACCGTTCCATTATTCCAACATTTGTGTAGACAGCTCTTTGATCAGCTTGATTTGATGATTCTCCATGCTTAGTATACCCTAAGCCGATATTGTTGTTGAGTCTTTTTTGTCCATTCATAAATTCATCCATTCTTTTTGTGTTGTCTTCAACTTTCCTGGTCATATCATTATGCTTTTGCTAAATCTTTGCTTTGTGCTTCTGTTTCTCATTTTCTTCTTTTTGTTCACCAATAACTTTGAATTTCTCATTAATTTCTATGTTCACTCAGTTAGCCTCATGAATCATAAGAACTATTTGATTGGTGATTTCAATGTGATGTTTAGTAAGTCTTTGCATCTCAAATTCTTTCTCTTGCAATTTATCATTAATATTTCTCCTATCATCAATAGATAAAGTTCTTTCTTGTTTAGCTTGTCTTTCATTATTCATAACATCAATCATTCTTACCATTTGTGTCTCTTGACTGATCCTCAGTAGCTTGACTTATTCATCCAGATATTGATTGATTTCGTTTAGAATTGTAATGCTTCCTTCATATGTGTTAGATGTATTACCAGATCCAGATCCAAATGAATCAAATATTCAGGTATCTCTTCTTCATGATAGTCAGTTTCGTTGTAGTGAGATGCCATGACTTTTATCTCATCCAATAAATCTCTTTTTTTTATTCTTTCTTATTTATATTTCTCAAAGAAAATTTGTATCTACAACTTTTGACTCTCAATATTTTTATTGAGCTTATACCTTTCCATTGTATGCTATTTCCTCTCAAGTGTTTAAAATTTTCCAAATAAGAGATCTAGCTCTGATACCAATTATTGGAATAATGGAAGGGTGTGTACTGAGAGGGGAGGGGTGAATCAATACCCTTAAAACTTTTACTAATTAAACTTTAGTACTCATAACTTGTATTACCGACCATTGCAGCTTTTCTACACCATGTATGTAATATCATAACATAAATGTAAGTTCATGTAAACAAACATAAAAAAATTCATAGAACTTAGTTACACATGACACAAGAATTGATAACACAGAAAAATCTTGTTAGAAGGTAAAAAATGTGGTAGGGATGAAACCCACAAAGCTTCACTATATATAGAATGGAAAGTTTCAGTTAAGTCTGCTAGTTGTGACCACTTTGTATGGTCCTACCCTATTAGGAGTAACATGTTAGACTTGTTAAATCTACTCGGTTAAGAGATTTTAACAACATAATGTATGTGTGCACTCGGTTAAGAGATTTACAATAAGACTCTTAAGTCCACCTTCTTGAATGATTTCTTCTATTTTCTACAATTTTCAAAGAGTAAACAAAAATACTTATGACCTGATAGCTTGCAATCTTGAATTGTTGATTACAGATCCATTAAGTTCACAAAATATATGTATCACCTATTGTGATTGATAATACCTCTCTTCTGCTTGGTAGCCTTGAATCTAGTTCTTCATAATTGAATTGTGCTTTATCTATTCTTCTGCATGAAAACCTCTGTCTGATCCATAGATGTTCTTCTATGGCTATAATCATCATCTTCTTGATTGATTACTACATTTATTTATACAATGTATTGACCTAATTAGGTTTCACGCTTTTCTTGATAACTCTAATGATCAAAGGTTTACAACTTAACCTTGATCTCCTAGTTTGCATGTGTATACAATCAGTTAAACTGATTAAATACATTACTTACTCTTTACTTGATCCTCAAGAATTTTTTTTCTAGCTAAGCATAAAGTTATTTTTAAGACTAAAGTGCTTTAGCTAACATGTAGTTCAGATCTGCTTTTCTCAGGAATAAAATTCTCTCTCGGTAGATAGGCGCTTAGTATACTCTGTAGACTGTACTCCACAATGTATCGTGAAGACTATGCTCATTTTACTCTGTAGACATTCTATGCTTAGTTCACTTTGTGAACTATCTTCCTTGGGTTACACTGTAAACTCTATGTTTGTGTACACTGTGACTGACGGTCCAAAACTATTTCCTTGTATACTAATGACAGCTTATGATCCTTTAAGGATTATCAATCTCCCCCTTTGGCATTAGTATCAAAATTTTTTATGTATAGTGTATAAATTTCAATTAATCACCCTATGTGCATGCCTCAGTACAATTTATGTACATGTTTTCCTTGGTACATTTTCCTCCTTTGGTACATACATTTTTGGTACATTTTCCCCCTTTGATACATACATTTTCCCCCTTTTTTGAAATTAATGACAAAGATGTAGTACTTACAACTTGTCCAATATGTGTGAATGGGGTTTTTTTATGGCTTCCATTAGTAGGATCACCTTCAGTGACACCTTGTATTTGTATGTATGGTGTTTCTCCTAGTGATTGGAATATCTGAGGTAAATAATCCATGGCCTTACTTTCCCCTATTGTCAAGTTAATCAGATTGATATGCTCGATGTCATTGTTGAAAATATGTTCAAGGATCAGTGTGGCCTCCTTGTCCTCATTATGAGTTGTCTTGATTAGAGCTAGTACCTGCTCAGGTGGATTGAAGATTTGTGTCCAAATCTTATTTCTTTCTGCATCAATCTCTTCTAACTTGTCTTGCAATACTTTGTATGTTCTTGTCTTAGCCAAAAATTTATTTTCATGCTCCTACATTTTTTATTCAATTTATTCAACTGTTGACTCGGTCATGAATGTAACTAGGGATCTCTCCCTCATATTTTTCTCTATGTGTAATACATATGTCCACCTAGATGATATCTTATCATTTAGCTCTTGTGGAATATGACTTCTGAATTGTAGAGGTGCATACTTGTATGCTACCATCATTTAATGATATCTTCCTCTAATTTATTCTAGTCCTTGGTAGACATATGTTCCCATTTTCTAATCTTATTATTTGATATGATGTATGTATTGATGATTGACTATGCAATTTCATCAATTGTCTTTGGAAATTTGGCCTTTTCTTCTTGTATTCTTTGTTCTCTTTCATCTGTTTCCATATCATCCTTATATTCTCTTCCTCTTAGATATCTCCTTCTCTTTTTTAGTTTTGATTTCCTTGTTGAGGATGTATTATTTCTTTTCATATAATTTTTCACAGATCCTTTCTTCAAGGGTGGTGAATCTACCTATTTTGTTATCTTGCTCCTTGTTCTTGATGTAGTTGTCACTTTAGTAAACTTTGTTTTCTTGACAGGTGGTGCATCTGATTTAGTAGACTTTGAATCACTCATCTCTTTAGCTTCACCAATGGGTGACTGATCCTCGGTGATATCGACTAATTTTTCTAAGTCTTCATCATTTACTGACAGTTTCTTTTGAAGAGTGTTCATTACTTTTTGTCTTCTTCTTATCTATCTTATTTACTACTAAACAAGTCTTGATTCTAGACTTGTCTTCCTCATATGTTCCAAATATTTTCAAGGTTTTATCCACTCACTCATTTATTAGGGTTTCAATAGATGTTGTAGCTTGAACAATGTCAATTTCATATTCTAGTGGTGGTAACCATGTTGTTCTCGGTTGCAGAGGTTTGATGATTGTTGATTTGGTGTCAACTAAAAAACATATATCATCTTTGTATTTTTCCATTAGTTGATAAGGGATTATCATCCTCTTCTCCATCCTAGTCTTGAATGTGGAAAAGTAGCCATCCCTTAAAGGTATGAAATTATCTCCTAGTGACTTAAAGAAATCACTAATATGTGCAGTGATTGGTTGGTTTGTGTCCCAAGAGACATTACTGACTGAAGGAAAGAATTTATGCAAAATAGAAGAATTTGCACATAAGGAGGGAACTAAACTTACATGTGTTAGATCTGACTGATCTAATTATTCTCATATTCTCTTCCAGTTTCTTCAGTAGCAGCTCGGATATGTCTAGTTAAATCTTCTTCTTCACAATTTTATATGTAGTGTCAATTTCTCCACATGCTATGATGTTCATTCTTCTAGCTTGGAATATATTGTACCCAAGTACACATGCACTTAAATTCATCTTGCGGTCGATGATTGTATTTATTTTCAACCCTCTACCATCCCATTTGGATCTAGTTAGTTTTTTAGTGTCGGGGCGTGAAGGATGATTTAGGGATTTTTCCTTCTTGGTGATGGGATAATTGGTCACTACACAAAACACATATTTCGTGATTGGTTGGGGTTCATATAGCCACATTTTCCCATCATGTACTTGGCTGAGTACTATTCATATCCACTCAGTTTTGAACTCTTTTGAGAATATTAGGGCATTGGTTAACCCTTTCAATTTTATGTGCTTATACTCATCCTGTAGGTTTCCATCCCTACATAGCTTCTAGTAAGCTTCCTGAATCTCAAGGTCTCCAATCTCTGCAACCTTATAGTGAATGTATGCATGGATATCTTCAACTAGCAAAACCCTAGGAGGAATACCTAAAAATGATCCCTTGTCATCAGGTTGAGAAGCAACTATTTAAGACAGTTATTCAATTGTGTATTGTCATTGATGTTACACATGTATATACACTTATGTGGTGATGTTACACAAATGTCTACATCCAGATGGAGCACAGTTGGTGAATGGAAAGAGTTTTTAGTTTTGACCGAGATTAATTAGCTATTGATGTTCAGTGTTGACTGAGTCACTCAGGCATTTCAATAATGGTCGGGCATTAAAGAAACTCAATGTTAACCAAGTTGATAATTCAGTTTCAGCCAACTAACAGTTGTTTACATTCTATAATTAATTGGTTATATGAGGCTGAATGGATTGTGATTTATTACTTATTTAGAAGTGTATTCAAACCAACTTATCAGGGCTTATCATATATATGAAAGTTCATGTTTGGATTGAATTAGAGTGTAAGAGTGTGGAAATAGGTTGAAGAAGTAGAAGTGTGGAATTCTGTGATATGAAGAGTGAAGGAAAAATCAAATGGGAATCTGATTGAGTACAGATCACTCAGAGCTACAATAGAATAATTGATAAACAAGGATCTAGTCATAATCAGAACAAAGATGTAAATCCACAAAAATAGTTTCTTACACATACAGGTCAATTCATTGTTAATTTATAACAATTGTAGCAGTGATTTCAAATCTCTTTATAGAGTACACTTAACAGTCTTTTTGTAAATCTTCTCACAAGGTAGGATTTCTATGTTGAAGTGTTGAAGACCTCTAAGAAGGCCACTCCTCATAGGTTGAGTTAAATCCTCTAATAGGGTCACACCTAAGAGTGTGTTTGTGTAACCTTTAACAAGGTTGGCTCCTAACAGGGCTCACTTCAGAAGAGTGAAAAATAGTAACTAGTTACATTGGTGGTTTTACCCATATTGAGTTTCCACATTAAATCTTGGTGTCACCTATGTATGTCTTATTTTTTTCATGCTTTATGTTTCTTCACTTAATCACTAAAGTATAATTTCATTTGATATCATAAAGATTTATTTGACACCCGAGTTACAGAAGAATATCTTAATTGACCAAGTAACAGTATTATATTTTTTAAGACAACTAAGGGACAAGCAATTTGTTTATGAGTAACTAATTCACCCCTCCCCTCTCAGTTACTTATCCATTTCCAACAATTGGTATAAGAGATTCAAGTGATTTTAGAGAAGGTTTCAAGGCCTAAGCTAAAGATCAGAGATGTCTTACAGAAGGGAGATCCCAATGCTAAACAAAGACAACTTCCTTTCATGGAAAGAGCTAATGAAGCTACATCTATCTACTATTGGAGATTCTAGTTTACAATTTTTGGATAGAAAATATGTGGAACAAAAAAAAACTATGACTGTGGAATAGATGATGGAATGGAAGCTTCATAACATAATGATGATTGATATAGCTTCTTCACTTAGCTACTCTGAATTTGATGAGTTGAAGGACTGTCCTAGAGCCTATGATATGTGGAAGAAATTATAGGACATTCATGGAGGAGATGCAAATGTAAAGAGAGACAAAGAAAAAAGTCTCAGAGGACAATTTGACAAGATGAAAATGAAAGAAGGAGAAGACATTACAAGATATAGTTAAAGAATCTAGAAGATTGTGAGTGCCATCAGAGCTGCAAGTGGAATAATTAAAGATACAACATTAGTCAGCAAGGTATTAATAACTTTACTTCCTATCTATGCTATTAGAGTTTCAGCTATTCAAGAGATGAGGTGAAATAAGGATATAACTCTAGATACATTAGTAGGAAGGCTTACAACTTTTGAGCTGGACAACTTTGACAATTATTCTCCTAGCTCTAGAAATTTTGAGTCTACATTCAAAGATAAATTAAACATTGGTAAGAAAGATAGATACTCAAAAGGGAAGTAGATTGAAAGTGATAGTGATGATGAATCTGATGATGACGATCTAGATATCATTGAAGCATTACTTGAAAGAAGAGATGCTGAAGGAAAATACAAAGGAAAAATACAATTGATTTTTTTTCATGCAGTGAGGTTGGTCACATTGCTACCAAGTGTCTGAAAAAAGAAGACAAAGATGAGAAAAAGTTCAACAAGTTCAAAGGTAAGAAATATTTTAAGAACTACAAGAGCTACAAGGACAAAGGTAAGAAGTCTTCTTATATTCCTAAAGATTCTAATAGTGATGAAGAAGAAAATGAAATGGTTTATATTGCTATTAAGGATGAGTCAGATGAAGAAGATAAAAAGACAACACTTTTCTCACATATCTGTAAAAATGACACATGGATAATTGATAGTGGTTGTTCTCATCACATGACTGATGATAAGATAAAATTTGAACATCTTGAGCACTATGATGGTGGAAGTGTCAGTTTTGGGAATGATGAATTGGGCTATGTGAAAGAAAAAGGTTGCATTACTCTGAAAGAAGGAATCAAATGTGATAATGCTTATTGGCTTGAAGGACTGAGGAGAAATCTACTCAGTGTAGCACAGCTAAACAACATTGGCTTAAAGGTAGAATTAATGAATGTTAAGGCCAAAATATTGGATGGTAAAGGGAACCTAGTTGGAACTGGCAGGAAAACAAAAGGTAATCTATTCTATCTTGATCTCACTAAAAGTTCATGGTTTATTGCACAAGTAGAAGAATGTTGGCTATGGCATTAAAGTTTGTGTCATGTAAATTTTGATAATCTGGTAAACATAAGAAGAAAAAGAGAGTCAGAGGTATTCCTATTTTGAAGAAACCCAAGTTAGCAATATGGAAATAATGTCAAATTGGAAAGATGAGAAAGAAAAGTTTCATGAGCAAGAATTACAATAATGATGAAATATTGGAATTGGTACATACTAACCTTTGTGAACCAATTGGAACAACAAGGTATATTAGAGAGAAGTATTTTATTCTATTTGTCGATGATCATTCTAGAATGATGACTGTCATGTTTCTTAGAGAAAAATCAGAAGCTTTTAAAAAATTCAAATGGTATCTTGCAAGAGTTGAAAAGGAAGCAGGAAAGAAACTAAAATGTCTAAGACCTGATAGAGAAGGAAAATTTATTTCTAATTATTTCAATGAATTCTATAATGAAAGAGGAATCAAAAGATAGGTATCTGCCCTTGGTACACCACAAAAAAATGGAATAGTAGAAAGAAGAAATAGGTCCATTATGGATTGTGCTAGAACCCTAATGATTGAAAAGAATGTTGTTACCAAATACTTGAAGGAGGCCATCAACACTACAGTGTTCACCTTGAACTGAGTTCAACTGAAGAAAGGTAGTAACCAGACACCTTTTGAATTATGGTATGGCTATAAACCTAATGTTCATTATTTCAAAGTATTTGGAAGTAAATGCTACATCTTGAAGGAAGCAAGAAATGGAAAACTTGATGCAAAAAGTGATGAAGGGATATTCTTAGGCTACTCTTGTAAAAGAAAAGCATACAAATGTCTGAATCTTACTACTCATAAAGTAATAGAAAGTGTACTTGTCAAGATTGATGAGTTTGAAGAAATATGTTAAGAGAAGAGAAGTAAAGAGCCTGAAGACTATAGGAACTTTGTGTATCATAAACCTGATACTATGCCTATGACTCGAGCAATGATGATTGGATAATAGAACTGTCAACCACTGAATAGACTAACACAAACTGTGTAACCCAAGTTGCAGACTATGCAACCCGAGCTACTGGTAGAAGAGACCAAGTCACAGATAGAGGGAACCTAGTCTCAGACAGAGGGAACTAAGTCACAAATAAAGGAACCTAAGTCACAGATAGTGGAACCTGAACATCAGACAAAAGAACATGAAAGAATGTTTGAGAATGACAGACCTAGTGGATCAAGTCTAGAATCATGACTAAAGGATCTAGTACTTTCCAAGTATGTTAGAAGGCATCATGCACCTAAGAAAATAATTGGAGATTAGACAGAAGGTGTAATGACAAGGAACAAAATCAAAGGTACATGTTTACTTAGTGAATTTAAACATAGAATTGTTAAATATTCTTTGAATGATGAAAGTTGGATAGAGGCAATGCATGAAGAAATTGAGTAGATTGAGAAGAACAAAACTTGGACTCTTGTGCCTAGGCCAAAGGACAAGAATGTGATTGGAACCAAGTGGGATTTTAGAAATGAGATGAATCAAAATGGTGAAGTTTCTAGAAACAAGGCTAGACTAGTTTGTAAAGGATATGCTCAAGAAGAGGTTATTAATTATGGAGAAACTTTTTCTCCTGTTGCAAGACTTGAAGGAGTCAGAACTCTTCTAGCATATTCTACACATAAAGGATACAAAGCATTTCAAATGGATGTGAAATCTGCATTTCTGAATGGATTCCTAGAAGAAGAAGAAGTCTACATTGAGAAACCTGAAGCATTTGTTGATCCTAGCAGAAGGAATATGGTTTGCAAGCTTCACAAATAATTATATGGACTGAAGCAAGAACTCAGAGCTTGGTATGAAAGAATGCATGGTTACCTAGTAAGTATTGGATTTTAGAGAACTAATGATAACAATATCTTATACATCAAAGAAGGACCATAGAACAAAATATTGTTAGCAAAGATATTTGTTGACGACATATTTTTCACTAGATATGATGACTTATGCAAAGAATTCTCTGTAGCTATGAGTAAAGAATTTGGGATGTCTATGTTTGGTGATATCAGATTCTTTGTTGGATCACAAGTACATCAAATGAAGGATGGTATCTACATTACTCAATCAAAATATATCAAGGAGATACTTAAGAAATTTGGTATGGAAGATTCCAAACCAGTTGAAACACCAATGTATACTGGACAAAAAATTGTCTAAGGATGATGATTCAAAGGAGGTAGATCATACTAACTATAGATCCATGATTGTAAAATTGCAATATGTTTTTCACACTAGACTTGATATTCCATTGGCAGTTGGTATTGTTGCAATATTTTCAGCTAATCCTAGAGACAATCACCTAATGGCAATCAAAAGAATTTTGAGATATCTAAAGGGTACTGAAGACTATGGTTTATGGTATAAGAAAGGTGGGAACTTTGATTTGAAGACATTCGCTAATGCTGATTGGGATGGAAGTGTTGATGACAACATAAGAACTAGTGGTGGAGCTTTATTTCTTGGAAAGAGGTTAGTGTCTTGGACTAGCAAGAAACATAATTGGATCTCTCAGTCTACAATAGAGGTAGAATATATTGCTGCAATAGTGAACTATTCAAACATCATATGGTTCAAGAAGTTGTTCTCAGGAACGAAGGAAGAAGTAAAAGAACCAGTTATTATCTACTGTGACAACACTAGTGCCATTAAGATTTCAAAGAATCCTATGATGCACACCAAAACCAAGCATATATAAATTAAGTATCATTTCTTGAGGGAATTGGTACAGAACAAAGAAGTAAGGTTGGAATATGTGAGTACTAAAGAACAAGTTGTAGACATATTCACCAAACCTTTATCTAAGGATGTCGTTTGCATCTTAGAGGAAAGCTAGGGGTGCTTCCCCTAACTGAAGCTCACTAAAATATAGTTTAGTGATTCATCAACCCGAGCCACAATGAAGATCTATCAGTTGATGGAAGTACATCAAAGCCTATTGTAGATGATTTAGTACATTCAGGTACATTACAACTTCAAAGAGAAATAATATTGACTATTGGTATTTGTGGAGATGGAGTCTTTGGCATTTGTTGTCAAAGAGGGAGAGTTTGATATAATACAAAAGAAAAAGAAATTAATCAAGAGACATATTTTGATGTCAGAGGGAGAAATTAATCAAGAGACAGTTTGATGAAGAGGGAGTTTCTAGATGAGAATAATAATGAAGCTAAGGACATTAAAGAAATTTTTATGTTTCTCTACAATTCTTTGTATTATGACATGTTGTGTTGCCATCAATGCCAAAGAGGGAGATTGTTGAAGACAATTATTCAATTGTTTATTTTCATTGATGTTACACATGTATGTACACTTATTTAGTGATATTACACAAATGTGTACATCCAGACTAAGCACATTTGGTGAATGGAAAGGGTTTTTAGTGTTGACCAAGATCAGTCAAGTATTGAAGATGTTCAGTGTTGACCGAGTCACTCGGGCATTTCAATCATGGTCAGGCATTAAAGAAACTCAGTGTTAACCAAGTTGATTATTCAATGCCAGCCAACTAACAATGATTTACATTCTATAATTAATTGGTTGTATTAGGCCGAATGAATTGTGATCTATTACTTATTTATAAGTGTATTCAAGCCAACTTGGCAGGGCTTATCATATATATAAAAGGTCAAGTTTGGATTGAATTAGAGTGTAAGAGTGTGGAAATAGGTTGAAGAAGCAAAAGTGTGGAATTATATGATATAAAGAGTGAAGGCGAAATCAAATAGGATTCTGAATGAGTACAAAATACTCAGAGCTGCAATAGAATATTTGATTAGAAAGGATCTAGTTATAATTAGAATAGAGATCTAAATCAACAAAGATAGTTTCTTACACATATAGGTCAATTCATTGTTACTTTCTAACAATTGTAGCAGTGATCTCAAATCTCTTAACAAAGTAGACTTAACACTCTTTTTGTAAATCTTAGATTTCTTTGGATGGAGGTAGTGGGAGAGGGAGAGGGAGCGGAAGGAGTAGGAGGAATTTTGAGTTTGAATAAAGGTGAGAAATAGAGATCATAAGCATCTGAGGGGATTGTAGGATATGGTGATGGAAGCACCCTGGAAGACCAGGACAAGGAAGACACAACTAACAAGGTTGGGGTCCCACTCGACAGACATAAGGATCCATGCAAAAAGGAGGTGGGGTTAAAGGGAATTACAACTCATTCTGAGACCAAACTTTGAGTCAAGGAAGATTATTCTTGGCATCATCCTTGGTCAACTTTATTCGGGATCAAAGAAATAGGCAAGTCCATTTTCCCGGTTATAAAAGAACTATTTGAGAAGGAAAATGGAAAGTTTTCTATCTCTCTACCAGATGAATGGATTGACCAAAATATCACTACGATGCCTCTTACTCTTGTGGGAAAATTCACTAGCTCTAGGACTAATATTGACATTGCTAGGTGATTTGCTAGAAACAAGTGGAATCTAAAAGGCCAGGTGGAAATCAAAGACATGGCAAAGGTTTTTTCCTTTGATTTTTCTTGCCAAGAAGACTTAGCCAAGATATTGTGTGCTAGGGCATGGGCTATTGGGAAATCATCTCTAGCCCTACAAAGGTGGTCTCTGAATCTGGATCTTAATGCTTCATTCTATTCCCAAGCCCCAGTCTGGGTTAGGCTACCAGAGTTGCCTATAGAGTTTTGGTTGGAAGATGTTTTTGTTGGTATAGTGAGATGTTTTGGAGAGCTTCTTTAAACAGACCCAGTGATGGTGGACCAATGACATCTCACCTATGCTCATATCTGTATAGGGGTGGAAGAGGGGAAAGATATGCCAGAAGTCATAGAGATACATTCGATTCTTGGAAAAAGATAGTAGAAAATAGAATATGAGAGTGTTCCTTTTTTGTGCTTCCATTGCAAGAGGGTAGGGCATGTGGCCAAGAAATGCCCCACTCTAGCTAAAGATAAAGCTAGGAAAGCCCAGAAGTCAAGGGGTGCAACCAAGGAGAATGTTCCTGAAATATCTAACTCAGGGCTTCGAGCCTCTATGGTTTGGAGTAAAAAGGACCCCAAGTTTCTTGAGCATGTTCTAGGAGGTGTTGGTGCCCCCTCCACTATGGTCATGGTGAAACCCCATCTAGGCTCAGTGGTGCCTCATAGGGACTAGAACTTTTTCCATTTTTAGAGGCAGAACTAGTGTTGGAAGGCCTCTGCTTTCCCACCATGAAGGATCTAGACTGTGTGTCAGGATCTCCTTAGTCCCTCTTGTCGATTGCTCCGAGGTCCCTTGAACCTTCCTAGGAGATTGGGGTTTTCCTACCAATGAATAACATTCTAGTGGATGAGAACACTATCATGAGTCCCATTAGGAATCTTGTGTCATGTTCTCCTGAGTTGAAATGCTAGGCGTAGGTCCATAAAATGGAAGCTTTGTTGAAATCGACTACTCCTGGGCAGTTTACCAAAATGGAAGAACTATTTTCCATGCATAAGGAAGGAAAGGATAGAGATTGGACCAAAGTCAAAAATAAAAAGAGAAACAAAGACCCTTCCCTGGTCTCTCCTATAGCTACAAGGAGTAAGAATAAAGCAGATCTGGGGGCTAAAACCAAAACCCCAGGGTGGAAAAAATCTAGCTAGATCTGGCAAGAAGAATCCTGTAAGAACATTGTGGATGGAACCCAAAAGACCATCCAAGCTACATGTACCTCTAGTTACTAATGAATTTAATCTCCTGGAATGTTCATGGTCTTAATGCACCACATAAGTAGGATATTATTAGAAACATGATTAGGGATCACAGACCTGATGTTATGCTTGTACAAGAAACCAACATGAAAAAAGGATAAATTAGATAGCATTAAGCTCTATAAGACTATGGATAGGGTGGCTACTAGCTTAGAAGAGGCTTCTAGTGGTCTGCTAACTCTGTGGAACTCCTCAATTTTGAAGGTGGATATTCTCTATAAAGAAGGTAATGTGTTGCTACTTAATCTCACCAATATTAAGAAAAAGGATAGTTGGTTCATTATGAATATCTATGCTCCCAAATCTTAAAAAGGGCATAGGTTGTTTTGGGATAATCTTAGAAATATTGTGTCTATGTTTAATATTCCTAAATGTATTATTATGGGCGATTTCAATACTTCTTTAAAAGAAAGGGAAAAATTGGGTGGGATTTCCCCTGATCTGGAAAGAAAGCAAGATCTCATGGATTTTATCAATGACCAAGGTCTCTTAGATGTTGATCTTCAAGGGATGAATTTCACCTAGAGTAATAGGAGAATGGGGGTTGAGTGCATTCAATTTAAACTTGACTGAGTATTGATCATGATGGATTGGTGGAACTCCTTCAACTTCACTCTCTCTGCTCTTGTGCGTATTAGGTTCAATCACTCCCCCTGTCTCTTATCTTGGACCCTTTTATTAAGAAAAGGAATTTCCCCTTCAGATTTTAGATGATGTGGTCCACTCATCCCAATATAAATAGCAAGATCAAAGAATGGTGGAACATTGAGGTAAAAGGATCGGCTATGTTTAGAGTAGTCAAAAAACTTAGAAATGTAAAGTTAAACATTAAGATCTAGAACAAGCAGGACTTCAGGGACATTTTTGCATCCAAAGCCAAGGCCATTTTTGACCTGGGTAATATCCAAGAGGAAATCCAAAGGGATGGTTATGATCAGAGCAACCTAAATCAAGGAAAACTCCTTCTCTCGGAGTATCACAATATGATTGGGAAGGAGGAAATGTATTGGAGGCAGAGATCTAGATCCATATGGCTAAGGGAAGGAGACCAAAATACTCACTTCTTTCACTTATCCACCATGAAACATAGGGAAGTTAATAGAATCAATAGAATTCAAAGGGGTAACTAGATCTTGAAGGACAATAATGATATATCTTTAGCTACTATAGACTTATTTAAATCCCTCCTATCCAAAGACCTCAACCTCCATGACCTTGATCAAGAGATTCTCTTGAGATTTATCCCTTCTATCTTTTGTGATCTCCATAATAAATCTCTGACCGCTATCCCCAAGAGTGACGAAGTTAAGAAAGCTCTAGATTCTTTCCCGAGAGACAAGGCCCCGGGCCCTGACGGCTTCCCTATGTTCTTCTTCCACAAGTTTTGGGATATTGTTCAATCATATGTGATCAAAGCTGTGTAGGAATTCTTTAGGGGGGCGGATGCTATGGATCTTCTTTGACCCATCAGCTTATGTAATTATTTCTACAAGATAATCTCCAAAGTTTTGACTATTATAATCCTTCAGGTGCTCCCCCTCATTATTTCCTAGCAATAGTATGGCTTTGTCCCTGTCATCAAATCCTAGATTTGGTTATGGTGGTTCAAGAAGTGATTCACTCTTTAGAAGTTGATAAAAGGGAAGGCTTTCTCCTCAAGATTGATCTATCCAAAGCCTACGACTAGGTGGATTGATCTTTTCTGTTTAAGGTTTTGAGTGCTTTTGGTTTTGATAACACCTTTTTTCAGATCATCCTTCAGCTTGTCTCCTCATTGTCCTTCTCTGTCCTGGTTTGGATCTCCTTTAGCCTTCTTCAAAGCTTCACAGGGTCTGAGACAAGGGGATCCCCTGTCTCCTATCCTTTTTATAATCTTGGTTGAATGCCTATGATGGTCAGTTTCTTCAAATAAGCTCTCATGGAGGTTGAAAGGCATCAGGCCATTCTCTAGTTTGACCACCTTCTCTCATCAAAAGTTTTTTGACGACACCATCCTGGGTGGTGAAGCTTCAATTTCTAAATCTAGATCTATGAAACACTTACTGGACTCCTATATTAGGGCCACGAGCCAATCTATCAACTAGTGCAAGAGATCCCTCTTTTTCCTCAACACACCAGAGGTAAGACAAGGAAGAACGATGAAGATTTTAGGTTGCAGCATTGGTTCTCTCCCTTCCACCTACTTGGGCCTTCCTTTAAGAGAAAGACCCATAGATTATTTTTGGAACAAGCTCATAGACAAATTTAACAGAAAATTGGCTGGATATAAGGGAATTATCCTTAGTCAAGCAGGCAAGATTTAGCTGGTAAAGTCCACCCTTCAAAACCTCCCTACTTATGCTCTTAGCCTCTTCTCTATTCTGACTAAAGTTGCTGATGCGTTGGAAAAAATTCAAAGGATATTTCTTTGGTCTGGGACTGAGGAGCATCAATATCTTCCTTTGATTACTTGGGATAAAGTTTGTTTACCCAAAAAGGTAGGGGGTTGGGGATTAGGAGGATTAGGCCTTTCAACAAGGCACTTCTTGCAAAGAAGATTTGGAAGATTTTCCATGGTAAAGGGAAATGGAGGGATTTCATTGAGGAAAAATATCTCTCAAGTGCTTCTCTTCTTTCTTTTTTTAATAATGATGATGCCTCGAGTGGCTCCTGCATTTGGAATGACATCATCAATGCCAAAGACCTAGCTAAGTCAAAAGCAAAGTGGAAAATTGGCAACGAGAACAATATCAATTTTTGGCATGATAATTGGATTCTGTCAGGGCCCCTGGAAGATATGCAATGTTTCAACTCTTGGAACGAGGAATGTATCTTATTTTTTGGGAACAAAGTGTGTGACTACAGATAGGGAAACTCTTGGGTGGATCTATCCTCTGTCTCCAAGGAGTTGTCTTTGTTACTCACCACTCTCAATGGAACCTCCCTCTCTCAAAATCATGATGTTTTTATTTTGGAAGCTTCCCCAAGTGGTTCTTTCACTGTTTCTTCAGCCTACTCTATTCAGATGAATCTAGAGGATTCCCCTCCTTGGGCAGAATCCTAGCTTTCAGGCGTTATTCCTAAAATCAATGTTTTTTACTGGATCTTTCTTCAAAACCACATCCTTACTATTGATAACCTCCTCAAGAGGGGCATTCCCATCTCCAACAGGCATTTTTTGTGCCAGATCAAAGATGAGATGGTGAACCACATATTTATTCATTGCTCTTATGTGTGGGAGGTATGACATTTCTTCCTATCTCTTTTTGGGCTGTAGTGGTGCTTCCTGTCCACTATTATGGATCTCTTTGCCCAAGGGACCTTGCCTTTCAAAAATACTATTTTTCACAAATTATGTTCTTGGGTGCTTCCTCACCTCTATTGGGGTGTTTGGAAGGAACGAAATAACTGCATCTTCAGGGATTGTAGTGTTACTTCCAAAATTATTTTTCAAAAAATTCACCATGCTCTCTTGGAAAACTTTTTTATTTGCGGGAATCCTAACCCTTTTTCAAGTTTTTATGATGCTACTAATCACTATAATACCATTGATAAAAGAATGCTATGTGCCTAACTTTATCCCCCATATGGTTGGGCTAAAGCTAACTTTGATGGCATGACCAAGGGAAATCCTGGGAAGGTAGGAAGTGGTGACATCATTCGTAATAGCTACTACCAGAGCATAGTTGTTGTTAGTTTTCCTCTAGGCACACAAACCAACCATTTTACGGAAGCAAGTGCAGTGCTTCATGTGACCAAATTGGCTCATGACTTGGGAATTAGAAATTTATGGTTAGAAGGGGACTCCCAAAACATTATCAGCTACCTCATTTTGAAACACCCGCCATTGTGGACCATTTCAAACTTGATTGAGGAAACTCGATCACTCTTGAAGACCTTTGATAAGGTCCATTTATCCCACATGTTTAGAGAAGGCAACCAAGTAGTTGACTGGTTTGCCAACTGGACAGTCAGAAATGAAAAGTAGACATGCTGGCTTTATGGTGGTGACCTCCCATGTGAAGCATTGGATTTAGTTGCATATGACCAAATCTATGGAAATGAGGGCTTCATAAAGATCAATTATGATTTTTAAAGCTTTGAATGCAAATGTCTTTTCCATTATTGAAAAGTACAAAATAGGATGGATTTGCAATCACATCATATCACACCTACACACTTATGGAGCTCTCAAACACTTCATCAAAACTTTCTTCTCAAGCCAAAAAAATAGAACCATTTGCAATAATTTAGAGATTCCTAGTTTGAGCCTCTGTCATTCTTTCTAAATTGCATTTCTGGAGATGGGTTGGGAAAGGCATAGGAGGGAATGTGCTAAAGACTTGGAAAAATGGAAATGACACACCAAAATCTTGAAGTATCTTCAAAGCATCGGCATTTCCACCTTCATTGAGAGGCTTCATGGTGGAAAGCCGACTGTGACAAATATGTTCGTCAAGAACTAGGATGAGGGAAGAATTGATATAAATGGAAAAATGTTTATAGTGACTAAGGAGGTTATCTCAGTGGTCATGGGGATTCCTATTGTGGAAAAGAAGTTCTACAAAGATAGGAAAATATCAGACTTGACTATAAGACAATTTTTCAGAAATGGGGAGGAAAAGATAGGGCTCACCAAGGTCGGCACACACTACCTTCTAGAAGGGCTAAAGAGACTATGGCGGTTGGTGTTACGTGCCATCATCTACTACATAACACTAGATACAAGGTTTTGATAGAACCCACACCTATCACTTTGTCCTATTGAGCCATTTTCACCATGATATGAAGGTGTTCATTCCCTTTTACATATATGCTTCAATTAATGATAATATAAATGGTTATAGCTAACCCTTCCCTGCACAAGGACCTTCTATTATTAATCTATGAATAATTTAAGGCACAAACCCTAGGAAAGGAGGTGGTTGAAAATGTCAAGGCAGAGGCCTCTGGCTCAGATTACATCCTCTCAAAGACGGAATAAAGTGAGGGTCTACATTTTGACGATGAAGAGGAGTATGAAATGAAAAATAAAACTTTGGGTTCTTCCTCCAAAAAGCGAAGAGTGAGTTTGAAAAGAATAAAAAAAGAGAAACTGGTTACCCCCAAAAAATAGAACACCATGATTATCTCTTCTGAGGAGTACATTGAAGAGGATATGGATACGGAGGAGGAAGGCATTACCAATGGCAAACGCACATAGAGGAATAAGTCTACCATGCGTAAAAATAACAAGGACAAGAAGAGGGATTTGAAAGAGGAACAAAACATCCATGCGGAAAACACCCATAGTGTTTCCCCTGTCTTGGGTCAAAATCTAAAGAGGAAGCTCCAGGATGACTACCAAGACACTAATCAAACTCCCCACTCCCCTCAGCTCTCTCAACCTCAGGACACAGAGAAGGATGATAGGAAAGAAAATGGATTATGTTGCTACATGGCTGAACATGGGAAGATTATTTGTTGGCATGATTTCAATGTGAAAACAAAAAAGATGGGGATTACTAGATAAATCATAAACCCTAAGGTTATTGAGAGGGAGGGAGGCCAAATTAAGATGGATGACCTCATCGACCCTTATTTAGTTGTGCTCAACGATAATGCCAGGGAGTTCAAAATTGACCTGCTTAACAACTCTGGAAACAATATGGTTGATAACTACAGAACCATAAAATGGTTATTCTACGAGGTGGAGGACCTCAAAAAAAGGGTCAACAACAAGGATAAGGATAATAGGGAGAAGACCACAGAGGATCTAGAGATTAATAATAGAGTGAAAAAATTTGGAAGAGAACATGACTAGGGTCGAATCTACCCTTAAGCATATTGTTGAGCAGAGCTATAACATCCTAAAGGCCTCTAAAGAGCACACTAACATTATCATTGATAAGCTAGAGGCTAAATTAGAGGGGATAGAAGTGGAAAATACAGAGGTGGAGAATTATCAAAATACTAAATAGGGTCCCAGTCAATGCACCAGATCCAAAACCAAGAAGATCAAGGACAAGGACATGGCACTAGATTTCCAAAAGATCAAGGAGTTGGTGGCCAACATAGAAATTCTTGAAGCCAAGGCAAATACTCTAATGGTGGATTTGTCTTGAGGGTCCCTTGTTTTTTATGCTGACCCTGTTCTTTCTACTTTTGTAGAAGATATTTCTTTTCTCTAGCCTTTTCCTGGACTATTCTGTCTTTCTAGGTTTGCTTCATTTTCAACTGTGCTTCATGATACTACTTTCATGTTTTGGGTTTTAGGAACCCTGTAAAACCTATTTTACTTAATCAAAAATAGTCTTTTTGTAAATCCTCTCACAAGGTATAATTTCTATGTTAAAGTGTTGAAGACCTCTAACAAGGCCACTCCTCATAGGGTGATTTAAATCCTCTAACAAGGTCACACCTAACAGTGTTGGCTCCTAATAGGGCTCACTTTAGAAGAGTGAACAACAGTAACTAGTTACATTGGTTGTTTTTCCCATATTGGGTTTCCATGTTAGATCTTGGTGTCACTTATGTATATGTTATTTGTTTCATGCTTTATGTTTCTAAACTTAATAACTAAAGTATAATTGTATTGGATATCATAAAGATTGCTTTGACACCCAAGTTACAGAAGAATATCTTAATTGACAGAGTAACAGTGTTATATTTTTTAAGACATCTAAGGGACAAGGGATTTGTTTGTGAGTAACTGATTCACCCCTCCCCTCTTAGCTACTTATCTCATTTTGAACAACAACCTCAGGGTAGAACTTGTAGTTTGGTTCTTCGCATGCTGAGTTCTTTACCATGGCTATCTTTTTGTCCCTTGTGTTCTTAATCTTCGTGACCTGTGATGTGGTTGCCATTGTTCTAAAAATTAGGACTTCTCCATAAATAAATAGTTAGCTCGGTGAGTCCAGATACTCACTTGATCTTTGTTGTGGATGATCACAATCTGACGGAGTGGCTTAGAATCTATTGTTGGTATCTCTACAATATTGACACTTCTTGGTCACTCTTTTTTTTTTCTCTTCTCTCTCTTTATCGCTGGGTGAAATGAAATGAACTTTCATCAACCCTTTTATAGATAATGTGCCCTAAGTGATGCATTAAATGCTTCACGTACTTCTTGGTTGACAAAACAACGATGTTGAGTCAACACACAAAATTCTTTATCTTGATGAGTATTCAATAATTGGTACAAGGTGTCAACTAGGTTGTCTCCCATATATTTACCAATGATGCTTGGTGTATATTGTCAAATCAGTTATCTTTCATATGTTTACCGATGTGCAGTTTATGCTCAATTCATATTAACCGACCAGACTAGATTCACAAATCATAAAAAGTAATACCATAGTGCATCTTCATTCATGCTAATTTGGATTTTTCTCAATGAATATAGGAACTAATGTAAAATATAGCTTTGTAGAGTGTATTTCTGTACTTACTTGTTTTTCTTAGGTGGGGCTGGTGAAATCACCAAATCTATTAGGCGAGGTGTCACCAACTGTATTGCATGGTCCAAAATTATCATTTTTTGAAGCTTTCCTCCACATTTGATTTCTCATTCTCCCGATGTCTTGAATAGTGTTTTCATTTTCAAAAGTACTTGACTCTATCACTTGGTCTCTACAGTCCTTTCTTAGGTGATCGACCTTATGAAAGTGTAAGCATGTCATTCTGGAGTTAGTCTATTTCCTCGATCTTCATATCTATTTCCTCATGCAATTTGTAGCTATGTTTCCATATCTACCACATGTTGTGCAATTTACCCTTGTGTTTTAATCCCAAACATATGTGTTATTGACTCTTCTTGGTTTATAAGCATTTTCTTCTTCTTTGGGTTTCCATACTTGCTTTTTTGTTTTCCTGCATTCATGAGATGTGTGGCCATGCATTTTGAAAGTAGGACAATATTTTTCCATGTAGGATTCCTTCTTTGTTTTTTTCACCTTAGATCTCCATTCATGTGCTTTGTGTCCATGCTTGTTATAGTTATAACAACTACCTATGAATGCATAATTAGATTTAGGAATACCTTTAGCTTTTCTCCTACAAACATTTGATGTGTGGCCTATTTTTCCACAGTGATTACATGAACACTTATTTTCTCTTGGATTTGTGGAGACATCTCTTTGATCATCTTGTTTTGATTATTCTCCATGCTCGGTATACCCTAAACCAGTATTGTTGTTGAGTCTTCTTTGTCCATTCAGAAACTCATCCATTTTTTGTGTTGTCTTCAGCTTTCTTGATCATATCATTATAATTTTTTTGAATCTTTGCTTCATGCTTTAGTTTCTCATTTTATTCTATTAGTTCACCAATAACTTCCAATTTTCCATTAGATTCTATGTTCACATGGTTGGCCTCATGACTCATAAGAACTATTTGATTCGTGATTTCAATGTGATGTTCAGTAAGTCTTTTTATCTTAGATTCTTTTTCTCAGTAATATTTGTCCTATCATCAATACATAAAGTTCTTTATTTTTCATCTTTTCTTGCATTATTCATAACATCAATCATGCCTACCATCTGTGTCTCTTGACCGATCTACAACACCTTCACTCAATTAGTCAATTGTTGATTGATTTCATTTAGACTTGTAATGCTTCCTTCAGATGTGTCAAATGTATTACCAGATCTAGATCCAAATGAATCAGATAAATCAGGTATCTCTTCTTCCTGATAGTCAGTTTCATTGTAGCAAGATTCCATGACTTTTCTCTCATCTAATAACTCTCATTTTGATTCTTGCTTCCTTGTATTGCTCAAAGAAAATCTGTATCTACAACTTTTGATTCTCAATCTTTTTATTGAGCTTATACCTTTCCATTGTATGATATTTCCTCTCAAGTGATTAAAATTTTCCAAATAAGAGATCTAGCTCTGATACTAATTGTTGGAATAGTAGAAGGGTGTGTACTAATAGGGGAGGGGTGAATGAGTACCCTTAAAACTTTTACCAATTAAACTTTAGGACTCATAACTTCTATTACCGACCATTGTATATTTTCTACTTCATGCATGTAATATCATAACATAAGTGTAAGTGCATGTAAATAAACATAGAAACATTCATGAAAACTAGTTACACATGACACAATAATTGATAACACAAAAAACCCTTGTTAGAAGGTAAAAACTATGGTGGGGATGAAACCCAAAAATATTCACTATCTGCAGAATGGAAGGTGTCAGTTAAGGCTACAAGTTGTGATCACTTCTAATGATCTTACACTATTAGGAGTAACATGTCATACTTGTTAAGTCTACTTGGTTAAGAGATTTTAACAACACAATGTATGTGTGCACTCGGTTAAGAGATTTACAATAAGACTGTTAAGTCCACCTTCTTGAAGGATTTATTCTATTTTCTAGAATAGTTGAGAGTAGACAAAAATACTTATGACCTGATGGCTTGTAATATTGAATTATTGATTACATATCCATTAAGTTCACAAAATATATGTATCACCTATTGTGATTGATAATACCTATGTTCTTCTTGGTAGCCTTGAATCTAGTTCTTCATAACTGAATTTAGCTTTATCTATTCTTCTGCATGAATACCTCTATCTAATTCATATATGTCCTTCTGTGGCTACAATCATCATCTTGTTAATTGATTACTACATCTGTTTATACAATGTATTGACTTAATTAGGTTTCACGTTTTTCTTGATAACTCTAATGATCAAAGTTTTACAACTTGACCTTGATCTCCTAGTTTACATGTATACAATTAGTTAAACTAATTAAATCCATTACTTATGCTTTACTTGATCCTTGATAAATGGTTTTATAGCTAAGCATAAAGCTATTTTAAAGACAAAAGTTCTTTAGCTGGCGTATAGCTCAGATCTTCTTTACTCGGGAATAAAACTGTCTCTCAGTAGACTGGTGTTTGATATACTATGTAGGTTGTACTAGATGATGTCTCTGTAATACTATTCTCAATTTACTCTGTAGACATTGTGTGCTCAATTTACTCTGTGAACTGTCTTCCTTGGGTTACACTGTAAATTGTCTATCATTGTACACTATGACCGACAATGCAATTTTTTTTCCTTATATACTAATAACAACTTATGATCCTTTAAGGATTATCAACATGTACTGTATTCATATGTAAAATGATGAATTATGAAAATGTAGATCATGGATGTGAAGGTGCGGTCGAGTGAAGATTATTTGCAAGAAGACGAGGTATTGTAGTTAAGTGGATATGAACAAGAAAAGGATGAGTGCTACACCTAGATCATTGTATGTGTTGAACTAATAGTTTCTGCAAGAAAATCCCTTATCCAGGTAGATCCAAATAGGTATTGAGTACTAAATCCTTTAACAATGTGGCTCTTTAATTAGTGTTTAATTTATTTAACAAGGTTACTCCTAATAGGTTAAAGCTCCAAATAGGGATAGAGGTAAATCCCTTGATCTGGTGACTCCTAATAGGGTATGCTCCTAATAGGGAATAATTGTAAGCTCCTAACAGGTCTAGGCCTTAAACATGGCACATTTCAGAAGAATGCAATACTTGTGGGTACTAATTCCCACCATGGTTTTTCCCTCTAACCAAGGGTTTTCATGAGAAAAATACTGGTGTCATTTTGTTGCAGGTTTAGATGTTTATTTGGTAGCTTTGTTTATTGTTTCATAAGGTTGAAAGTAGATGAATGTTGTTATTGTGTTTGATGAATTGGGAAAATTCCTTATGTGATAGATTACTAATTGATGTTAGATTTGAGGAAAACAAATCCACCCAAGAACACCTGCATGCAAGACTGTCACATAAAGAAGCAAGAAATAGACAGAAGAAGAGAAAGCTATGGCAGCCAAAAATCCAGAGATGAGATATCCATGTTGACAGAAAAGAGCTTCTATATTATCAACTAATGAATACAATACAATCTCGATAATGAAAAGTAAAGCGGTGAGTCCTTATAAAAGGATACCGAAACCCTAAAGGGGAAAACCCTAAAGAATTAGAAAGCTGCCTAAGTATAACTTAAGCATAGAGTAAATAGAATAATAATTAAATGATTTAATTATTAGCAATACTATGACTACTCTAACACCCCCCCTTAAGTGTAACTTAGGGAGAAGCAAAACAGCTAAAACTACTATAGAAAGCAGGAAAGATGGGTCCCAGCAACAAGGCCTGATCAGGTACCCAAGTACAAGAAATGAACTAGATGAAGGAAACTAAGCCTTCAATCTAGGGAAAAGATGTCCTAGAGAAAGGAACAAGAATGAGCAAGAAGTATCTCTGAAGCATGAAGCTGAAAACTCTATCAGAAGAGACTGCTGGAACCCCCACTAAATTGCATGACCAGGTAGAGAAGACAATGTCTGAAGAGCTGATCAATCAAACCAGAAAGCAATAGAGCCAATAGGTGAACCCCCCCATAATGCTGAACAGGGAGAGGTGACAGGAACACTACAATGCAATGCCAGAAACATCTGCAGAAAGAAGAACCAGGAACACCAATAGTACAATAGAAGTACAAACACAGGATAAAGGGTGGTGTCACTAACACATAGCATGGGCTAATGTTGTGGAAGGTATGCTCACTTGACAAAGGTTGATGCACCTGAAATGGCATAATCATCATAACCCCCCATGGCACTTTATAACTGAGTGCGAGTACAAAAACACACAAGGTGTACAAGATCCCAGAAATGCAAAAGTAGGAACTTTATCTCAATGCATTTATAGAACAAAAATGCAACAGAAAAGATACAACAAGCTCAGAATTCAGAAAGAAGAGTGAGCTAGAAGTATAGTAGAAGAGATCCCAGGACCTGTAGACCCAAGCAATCCACCAGAGTGCATAAACTGGCAAACTTAGAGGAGAGAAAACCTAGAGAAAAATCTAAAAAAATACCCCTGCCACTGAATAGTTCACTGAACCAGCTTTCCGACGATATCTGGTTTGTCAAAAATGGAGTCTGAATGAGCCAGATATGACTCCCGGAAGGCAAAAACAAACATCAAACTTTGACAGAAAAAAATAATATCAAAACAACAGAACCCAAAACCCTAACCTCCATCATTGGAAATTTCTCAGAAAGAGCTTTCCGACGGTATATGGAAGTCAGAAAAAGACCCCCGGATGCTAAAGATAGAGCGAAAACAGTCCTGGGGGGTCAAAAGTGCTCCAAAACAGAGGTGTTAAGCCCCTGGGGCTAAAAAAAGTGGGCCCCCGGGCGCATGGCGCACTCAGGGGCTGGGCCAAAGCCCCTGGGCCATCATATGACCAGCCGCCTAAAGAAACGGCCCATGGGGGCTTAAAACACCGCGCCACCAGTGGAGGAGCGGAGGCCCGGCGGCGGGGGCCGCGAAGCGCCGAGCGGTGGGAGCTGGCGGGGCGGCAGGGGCCGGCAGCGGCTGGAGGCAGGCGCGGGGAGCGGAGGGCGCCGGGGGCGGTGGGGGTGCTGGAGGAGGGCGGAGCCCGCAGGCTAGTGAGAGGCGCTGCCGGTGGTGGCCGAGCCCCGGTGGAGCGGTGGTGGCCCTGCGGTGGAGCATTTTGTAAAACACTGCCTGCGCTCCAAAAAACCATAAAAAATGGTTTTTTTAAAAAAAATTTATTTTTTTCTTGATTTCTGTGCCCGTACGGCACTGGAAACCAAATTTGTTTTGCCTCGGGGTCAAGTTGTCCAAAATGGACAAGCTTTATATGGATTCTAGGGTTTTTGGGTGCTTTGAGCACAATGGTAATGTCCGTTTGGGCCCAAAGTGACCAGAAACAAAGGTCCCCCTAAATCCACACAAAAACCTTTTGACAAACCAGAAAACCTCTAGCTTTTGATGCACTTCCACAAAACACGAACAGTCAGCTGCAAAATGGCTCTAATACCATGTTAGATTTGAGGAAAACAAATCCACCCAAGAACACCTACATGCAAGACTGTCACATAAAGAAGCAAGAAACAGACAAAAGAAGAGAAAGCTATGGCAGCCAAAAAGCCAGAGATGAGCTATCCATGTTGATAGAAAAGAGCTTCTATATTATCAACTAATGAATACAATACAATCTCGATAATGAAAAGTAAAGCGGTGAGTCCTTACAAAAGGATACCGAAACCCTAAAGGGGAAAACCCTAAAGAATTAGAAAGCTGCCTAAGTATAACTTAAGCATAGAGTAAATAGACTAATAATTAAATGATTTAATTATTAGCAATACTATGACTACTCTAACAATTGACCCCCCTCTCAGCAATCTGGAACTTATAGTATTAATATTCTCACCATTTTGCAAGTTGTCATATTGTATTTTTTGAAATAACCATGGTTTTTCCATTTTACAAATCATTAGTTTAAGCCTTGAAAAATAGGGATGGGTTTTCCATTTTGCAACTCATTAGTTTAAGCCTTGAAAAATAGTCATGGGTTCTCCATTTTGCAACTCATTAGTTTAAGTTTTCTGAAATAGCGATGGGTTCGCCCATTAATGGGCATAGGTGGGATGATCCATCATTAAAGAATATTGAAAAGAGTTGTTGGGCATGTCCTGATAAAGGATGGACCAAAATAAACTTTGATGGTGCCTCGAAAGGGAAAGTGTCAAGCGGTATTAGTTGTCTATCTAGGGATGAACAAGGAAACATATTGAGAATGGAAAGAAAAATAATTATGGATGGGATGAACAATGTGGTGGAAGCATTAGCTTCTCTACAAGATTTAAGGCTTGGTAGGAAAATGAGGATTCAAAAGTTACATAGTGAAGGTGATTCGTTAATAATAGTAGGAGAAATAATGGAAGGATCAATGCCAACATGGTTTTTGCAAAAATACATTAATATATTTTAGGAACAATTGCAATATTTTGAAGATTTTAAAATCACATATACCAAATGAGAAGGAAATAATGTGGCAAACACTTTGTCGACATGGGCTTTAAGGTTGGAAATTAATGAAGTGCAAGGGGAAGATTTGGTGATCTTAATCAAGTTTATGATAATTATGATGAGGTAAGAGAATGATGATATATAGTTAAAATGATGATCTTACCATTAATGATCGATTGGAAATATGTGTGATGGGATGGAAGGAACATGAGGACTCTTTAAGAAGGAATGCTAGGGAAGAAGGAATAGTGTAAATCTTTCCATTAACGATCGATTGGGAAAATGTATGAGGATTCTTTATAAAGGAATGCTACTGAAGATGGCTAGTATAGTTTTGATTGGTGTCTTAAAAAGAGAAGTGGTGACATAGTGGCAAACACATGGAGGTTAATTTCACTCTACTCATGACACAACAATAGAAGGGATTTTTTGGTTAGGTAAAGAGTTGGCACCTCAAACAATTTCTTAAATGTAAGGGAAAGAGGGTGGTGAAGATAGTTTTTGAGGTTTTAGGGGAGGAATTTGTCACCAGAAAACATCGTATAACATAAATATGGATATTGTGAGTACGAATCTTGCATGGGACATGGAATTGGAAGAAGATAAAGTGATAATCAAATGGGTGATGAGAAAGTTAGTGAAGGATCATATGTTGTTGGGGTTGGAATCCATTTTTGAATGTCTAGTAAATAGTGTAGGGTTTGACATTTAAGAGATCATTAAGGACCTAGAGGAGGCATAATGGCATGACATTGTGCCCTTTGATCGTTGGCCAAGCTGGGAGAAAAGAGACACCTACTAAAACAAATGTTGGGGGTGTGGGAAAATTTTAAATGCACATTTAGGGTGTTGGTAAAAAGATTGTTCTTCTTTGTTATAACTCTAAAATACCCAAGTATGGAAGAAGCAATTGAATACAACATTTGGGAAATTGTAATTGCAAACTAATTTCCCTCTAAATTTAAAGGTATAGCTCCCTTATATGAATGATTTTCAGTGAATTTTAATATTTTGTAATCTAACAAGGGTATGTTCTTGACCCAAGAATAGAAGAGGTAAACCAAGCTAAACCTAGATAGGAAATAGCTCAGGCAGGATAAATTCAACTCTAAATCTAGCCGATTCTGAGATTTCATCAATCAGATTAACTCCCAAAACTGGTAATACATGGATAACTACTGAAAATGTAGATGCAAGACTAAAGATTAATGATGAAATGATAGTGAATCAATCTATATCACATAAACATTTCTCAATTTTATAATAAAAATAGATTTTACCCCTAATTAACCGTATCAAATCATAATACAAAACTTTGGTTCGAATACAGATTGTAAATCTAACTGCAAAGAAACATTCAAATTCAATAGAAAGATAAATGTAATGCAATGGAATAGTTAAAACAATGGTATTTAGACATGCACAATTGACTCCACAAAATGATATCTTTCACACCAAAATTTAGCTGACCCTTGTATTAACTTTCAGTATAGTACATATAGAGTTTGAGTCTTGGCCGTTACAAAAAGAGTAACCGAAACGGTTCAACTTATTTTAAGAAGGAATGATAAACAAAGGTTTATCCATTAAAATATCATCAAATTTTGGTACAAAGGGGGAATCTATCTAAGTTTCAATTTCATTCCCTTTGCCTAATTTATCCCTATAGGCAGTGATAGCTGTAATAACTCAGATGAGCTCTTTGTGCTTGTTGACATGGACATTGGTATATCAGATGAGCCACCTGGAATTCTCCTTGGCTAGGCTCTTAATTGCATCCATCCTATATTTCAATTCTTCCATGGCTTTATAGATAAATCCACTCAACTGGTGGAGTTTTGGCACCTTGTCCAAATGGGTGGAAAACTACTCTGACAACTTATGCACATAATTAGAAAATGATTTCTGCATGTTAGCTAATCTGATTATTTCTTTGCCTTGTCCACTCATCTGTGATTCTATGTGCAGGTCTTAGAGAATCTTAAATTCTTTACTTTGTTCCTCCTTGATCTTAACATCTACTTGTTGCAACCCTGTCTCAGCCTAAATGATCATCTCAATTTTAAAATCTAGAATTTGAAGCCACTCGATTAGAGTTTCATCTCCTTTTTCAAGAATCTTGGCTTTCAATGCCTCCTTGGTCTTCATATTTACTGCCACATGGAGTGTCACTATGAATTCTTGACACTTTTCTCTCTCAGATGCGAGAGTCTGCAAATTCTTCTCAATATTCTCCTTTATGTTTCCAGTCTTAAGAGAGCATTACCCAATTGTTCAACAACTGCCAATCCTTCAAATTTGAGTCTCTAGACCCATCCCTTTCCGATCTGCGCAAAGTGAATATCTTCTTGCAATTTGTTTATTATGGCTTGATTCTATGCGGCATTGGGATCAAAAGTGGTCTGAGTACTGGGAATACTAGAAACTGGGGTGACCAACAGCCTGATGAAATTAGTCAGTTCACTGACTTTGGCCTTAAGCCGTACCTTATCTATTTTAAGTTCTTCCAACTCTTCTTCAATCACTACATTAGTGGATTTCCACAACTCCACCTTGGTATCATGTCGAGCTAAACTCATGTCAAATGAGTGTAGTTCAAAATCTGAAGGGGTTAAATCTTCAAACCTGCCCTCCTTCGTGGGTTTTCCTACCTCTATAGTGAAGTGCCTAGTTTCTGGATTCTAGCCCAAACTGGATAGTGTCTTTACTTTCTTAGCTTTTGCTGCAGCAGTGTCTGGTTGCAAGGATTGAGCTAAAGTATCTTTGCTAGGAGCTCCTTCTTCTACCCTCTTTCTTTTGTTCTCTAGAGTGTTCTCTATCCATGACTTGGTGCTGGTGACCTTGGTGGCAGAAACCAACTCCTCTATAAATAGTTTCCTAATAACTAGAGGAGTTGACTTTGGTCTTGAAGAAAATGCATTTATAGAGGTAGGGGAAGAGGACACTAATCTCATGACTTGAGTAGCCTCTTGTTTCTTCTCAACCCTCTCATCTGATTCTGTAGCTGAGGCATTGGAGGTATCTTCACCCACCTCTACTACAACAGGGGACTCTCACCTTGGGGTTTATTGGTTTGAAGTGTTGGCCAATATATCTACAGTGACTTCTTTAGCTGATTGCTTAGGTCCTACACCTTTAGTGGGTTCTTCTGTTGACCCAATATATGGAAGCGGGCCTTCTCCACATGTCTTCTTTGGTTGAATTTTTTTTTCAAGAGGTTCATCGTCTCCCCTAGCTAGTTGAGATGAACCTTTGTTTGTAGTTAGGAGTATCATTGAAGAAGTTGTTGCAATGTTTGAAGTATATTTTGTCAGGGTCCCTTGAGTAGGAGGCTTCCTTTCTAATCTCTTCTTTCTTCCTGTAGTCCATTCAAACCATTGCTCCATCCTTTTGTAAATGCCACTCATTAGAGTTTGCAAGTCACTGAAGCTTGATCTAGCATGGGCTCAGAACTGATATGAGTGAGCTTTATCTTCTCCATATATGTATTTTCATACATGTGGTTGCCATCATCTTCTAACCCCTCCACTACTATGTTAACTTTGAACTTTTGATTTGTTCAATAGTTAACCTGGCATAGAATCTCTCTCTACTCTCCAAATCATCTCTGTAATTGGCCGAGTAGTCTTTAATATCATCTACATGATGGATAGCTCGGCTCATTTGCAGGTAGTCACCAGTATAATTAACAGGATCATATTGTGGCCTCAGAACATCATAGGTTTCTATTGAAAACCTCTTTGAGAATGTCTTTAGAACATTCTTCACCTCAGACCGGGATGCACAACTATAAACTCTGATATTCATGGGGAAGTCATATCCTTTCTTCTTAGCACCAACGCAGATCAAATTCACTTGGAGTGATTTTCTCATCACCTCCACTAGCACGATCATATCAGTGGGATATCTGGGAAGCTTCAAAGGAATTCATCGAATCCTACAAGATGAATGTATGAGAAATCCCCAAATTGAATGAAGTAACATCCAAACTGGTTGATACAAGCCATGGCCTTAGGAGAGAATTTCCTTTCTAGGAAACCCTGTAGTTCCTTACACAGTCTCATTGTAAATGCATCATTAACTCAGAGATATTCAACATAACTGTTATGCAATTGCAAAGAGGGGAAAATTTTGTAGCTCTTAACATATTCAAGAAATTCCTCTAATCTAGGAAGTCCTGGCCAAATTTGGATCATGGCCAATATATACATTAAAACTGAAGACATATAGAATTCATTTTGATGTTTAGCTCTATGTAGGGAATTGGCCAGATTTTCACTTACCATAAATGCCCAATCAATAAAATAGTGTTGAGAACAGATCACCTGTACCAAGAAGAAATGATAATCTATGAAATTGAGTACCTCACTCTCACCTCTGATCCTATGGAGTAGCACCAGGATGTCTATGATTTTTGGCTTCAGGTTAGTGCCATATACTATTTTGGGCAGCTTCCCTTTGGCGTTTCTAGGCTCTTGAAACCATGCCTTCATTATCTCCTTCTTCCAAACTGACTTCTTTTCTATATATTCGGTCACTACCCGACTGTATGTCATTTCTGAATACTCAACTTGCTTTAGGATGCAAAGTTAGTTCTCAACTCATTCTCTATCAATAGAGAGTAGCACCATGTCATTGGGGAAGAGGATCTGTTTGGTGTCTAGGTTGTATTGAGCTATGCATTCTCAGATCAATTTAGGGACTTGGACAGCTATGGGAAAACCAGCGGCCTCGACTAACCCACTTTCCTTCAACTTCTCAGTGATTGGGTGCATTTGATTAGCTTTCAATCTATTCTAAAAGTTCTACATATCGAAGAACTTCAAAGAGGTATATGTGATCTTACACCAGTCGGAGGTGATTTCGTTCATTCTTTCAAATCCCATTAATCTAGAAGCCATGCTTTGAATGATTTGATTCGGGAATTGAGAATATCTCTCAAGAATGTAGGGGCAAAGAATAATTAATATCAGAGGCTTCGAATTCAAAAAATTTTGTCAAACAAATTGTAGCTCCTATTTGCAACCTTCAACTAATTTTATATTACCATTTAATGGCCGACTTCCCATGCCACATGAATGAAAAGACCCAAGCATTAATGGACAAGTCTATTATGAAGTAAAACAACTTTATTTAAATTAATTACTTTTCTCTTACAAGTCATTGATTAACATTTTTTTAATTTAGTAACCATAACGGTAACTTTCGTAAGGTAGTAGAAAATTACTTTTCCACTTCTCCTTTGGGTGGAGAAATTATTTTTGAGTGCCCTCTGTTCAAAAATTCGTTGAAGGAGAATTTTAGCCTATGGAGATGCTAAAATGGTACTTGTTTATTTCATCAGATTTCATCATGACTTGGGTCACTTATGAGATTTATTTCCCTTCAAAAATCCTTCATTTTAATGGTTTGGTGGAAAATGTACCCCGCAGGTCAAAACCCGCCTATTGGAGTAGTGGAGAAGCCATTTTCTGCTTTTCTGCCATCAAGCTTACATCTTAGATTTCTCTCCATTTAATAATTCCTTTCAGCCTATAGAGATGTATATCAAATGCAATAATCTTTCTAAGCCCAAATCATCCACTTTAAAACTATACTGACTGTTGAGACATCATGGAATAGTCATCTACAGAAAATGCACCCTGCTGGTGATTTTCCCCCAATGGAGAAGCCCGAAACCAATTTTCTACCAATGAAGAAATATGAAGTATTCAAGCTACAAACTTCAAAATCACAGAAGATAAATGTTAGAAATTTTTGAATTGTGACCTTTATCGAATTTGGGATCTTAAACCTACCCGATTAAGCACGACTTCAGATACAAATCCCCCCGACTCACAAGGAGAAGTGAAATTGGGAAAATCTGATAAAGGCCTCCTAACCCAAGGAGAAATCTAGACTTAGACTCCAGAAATTCACAACACTTCCAAGACCACTACTACATACTAAATATCCACTTTTATCTAAATATATGCAAACCAAAAGTGGGGCAACAGCTTGCTCTATCTAGGGACTTCAACATTTTCATGTTGAAGCAATGAACTCAAATCTTTGGTTTTGCAAAGCTCAATTAAAGGTGGCTCACAACAAAACTAAAGCAAGACACGGAAAGGAAAGAAGAAAGGAAGCCTAACTAGGAAGACAAAAACAAGAACTAAAAATAATTATGGTACAATACAGGGGTTACCTGTTTAAATTTAGATTTGATAGAGCTTCAAACCCTAACCATTATACATCAGGGGTAACACCTCACCATCTGGATATTTCAGTTTAAAATAATTCCTCTCAAACGCCTGATGGATCTTAAAAGGTCCTTTCTACAATGTTTTAAATTTTCCGTGCCATGTGATGTGATCAACCATTTTTTCCCTTTCTTCTTCCATTTTGTTCAGATACAAAATCCCTTTTTTCTAAACCATCTTCGTACATTCCATCCTCTACTGTTGTTCTCAGTTTGCAAGTTGCTAACTCTAATGATAATGGAAGACTGGCTTCTACCCCATAAAAAAGTTCAAAAGGAGATACACCAATGGCTCTTTTGGGAGTCACTCTATCCGCCTAGAGGGCTTCATAGATTTTCTTATGCCAGGTTCTCTGGTTATCTACCATGAGATTTTTCATGATGTTTACCAGATTTTTATTACTAGATTCAGCTTGACCATTCCCTTGAGGGAAATAATCAGATGATTGAATGATCATGATGCCATACTCAAGGCAAAATTTGGTAATTTCTTGAGAGGAAAAGTATGCGGCATTATCCATAACTATTAACAGGCACACCAAATCTTACCAGAATGTTTTCTTTGATAAACTCACATACCACCTCCGAAGTAGTTCTCTTGGTTGCTTTTGCCTCCACCCATTTCTTGAAGTAGTAAGTTGCAGTGATTATGTAGGTATGACCTATGCTAGATGTGGGATTTATAGGACCAATAAAATCAAGACCCCACTGCTGAAAATTACCCTCAATTACCACTGATCTTAAGGGTAGTGCTACCAACTTAGGCTTTCCAGTAGATATTTTCTCATTTTTCACATCTCGCTACCCAATGGTAAGTATCTCTAAACATTCCTATCCAGTAATAACACTGCCTCAAAATCATAAATGTAGTGACTGATGAGGAGAAGTGTCCCCTAGAGGCTTTGTCATGAAACACTTTTAATAGCTTCTCTTGCTGTTGTCTGTCGACACACCAGAGGAAAGTTCCATCTATAGATCTCTTATATAGTTTGTCCTCCCAAATTACATATTTAGAAGCTTTTAGTTTCAGATCTCTTCTTTTCTTCGAATTTAATCCTCTAGGGCATTCACCATATGTCACAAAATACATAATTTTTTCAAACCAAGGGTCTTGCATACTTACTGCCAAAACCAAATGCGTAGCTTCTGGATTTCCATCCGCTTGGTTTTCTACCATCGCCTTGCATAATGTGTTCCCTCTCACCAACTTAGTGGGCTTGATCTCTATATCATATTCTTGGGTTTTAGCCACCCATGCTCCTCTGTTGTTACATCCTACATCCTATTGAGTCAATATGGTTTTTACTGCAATATGAGGCACGTATACTAGAGAGTTACAGTGTAAAATGTAGAACCTAAAATTCTTCAAAGCTTTTACAACTGCGAAAGCATGCTTTTCAGTCTGAGAGTATCTCAGCTCATGATTTTTTAGAGGTGTGCTCATAAAAGAAATGGGATCTTGAATTCCCTCCTCGTTCTCCTGCATTAGGATGGCTGATAGAGTATGTTCAGAAGAATAACAATAGATTATGAAATCTTTCTTATAATCTGGGTGACATAACACAGGAGCGTTGGCTATGGCATCCTTTATGATTTTGAAAGATTTTTTACCAGGGTCATTCCACTTGAAAATCACATTTCCCTTCATCATGTCCACTATGCATTTGGTAATCTCAGAAAAATATGGAACAAACTGCCTGAGAAAGTTTACCTAGCCAAAAAATGATTTCACTCCAGTTTTGTTCACAGGAAAACTCAATTGTTTGATTGCTCTTACCCTTTCTGGGTCGATCCTTATGCCTTCTTTGGAAACAATGTGACCTAATAACTTCCCTTCATTCATGCAGAAGATTGATTTCTTGGGATTTAATGAGATTACATCTTCTCTACACCTATGCAATACTCTTCTTAAATCATTTATGTGATCTACTCTTTTCTTAGAAAATACAGGAAGATCATCCAGACACATACCAATGATTTTGTTCTTCGTATCACTAAAGGAAAGGTCCATACCTTTCTGAAAGGTGCCTCCGACGTTGATTAACCTTAATGGCATTCTGTGATATGCAAAGGTGCCCCATGGAGTAGTGAAGGTCATTTTATGCTGGTCTACTTTCTCAACTTCAATCTAGTTATACCTTGAGAAGCGATCTAACATAGACATCATTTTGGCTTTGGCCATGATCAAGAAGAGATGATCCATTTTGGGAAGAGTGTAATTGTCTTTCAAGGAAGATTTATTAAGGTTCCTAAAGTCAACACAGATTCTTATTTCTCTGTTCTTCTTCCTCATAGGCACTAAATTCGCTACCCAGGTAGAATGATGGATAGGGTATATGATCCTTGCCTTGATAATTTAATCAACCTCCCTAAATATGGCATCAAAAACTTTGGGGTTGTAATTCATTTATTTTTGTTTGAATGGAGTTGCCTCAGGTTTTAAGTGAATCTGGTGTTTGAATTTCCCGTTCATAAAAAATTTCAAATCTTCATAACTCCAGGAGAAAACATCTTGGTATTCTACAAAGATTTTCCTAGCCTCTTTCCTCTCCTCTTCAGTACAACATTTTCCAATGTTGATCATCTTGGGATTATTCTCATTTCCAATGTTCATTCCCTCATATTTTCCAGTGGTAGGACCTCTCTCGATTCTCTCCTTCTTAACAAAGGTTTCATGACTATTGAAAATCTTCTCAAGAGTGATAAAATGGGGAGGAATGATATTACCTTGTAACTAGATGACATCTAACTTATCCTTCATTTTCTTGTCCTGACGGTCTCCTTTAGTTCTTCTAGGAACATCTTTATGGAAGTCAGTACCACTCTCCAGAAAGAGAAGGAGATTCTTGTCATCTTCAAACACTTGCCAATCTTCTACATTATCGAGCACGGATGGTCGATATACAACCTCCACTTGGTACTTTTTATCTTTGAATTCTAGGTGAGGGAGGAGTAGTGAAGCTGATACTGCCAAGGAGTCTGCCTTGGAATTCAATTCTCTCAGCACAGATTCAATAAATAATGCATCTAGTTCTTCTATTTCATCCCATACTCTATTCATGTAGTTTTTTAATCTATAATTTTTTTTAGAGTATTGATTCTTGACTTGACGCATGATTAGCTCAGCATCACCACAAGATCTCAAGATCTTCACACCCTTTTCCTTTGCAGCAATAATCCATAACAGAAGGGCTTCATAATTAGAATTATTTTTGGTATTCCTAAACTCCAATTTATAAGCCATGGGCTCACATACTCCATCTGGTGATATTAAGACCACACCTGCACCAGATCCTGACGATGCACAACTGCCATCAAATTCAAGAGTCCAGATCTGTGGTGGGGTTTCTTTAGCAGAAAAATTCTTTTCATCTTCTCCAGGATCCATTTCCTCATCATGATCATTAGTGAACATCATATAGTTACCAAATTCCAACTCTTGATACAGAATTTGGGCTTTAGGGTCATCAAATTTCAGCACTCTGAACTTAGCTTTCTCCTTTGGGACTAGTTTTATATTTTTGTTTCCCACTGGGATTAAATCTTGGGACCAATCCAACTTTATCTCCCCTCCAAGGTCTCTGCAAAAACTCTTTCTTAATAGTAAACCATAACTAGTGGGTATATCAGCGACAAGGATTGTTAACAACATTTTCTTCTTAGGGTGTGCCACTAGGGCCACTTGAGCATCTTTAATCTGGCCGACCAGGGGTACTTTCTTAGAATCCATAGAGTAAAATCTACCATGGGCTTTAGTGAGAGTAATTCCTAAAGCTTTAGCTACAGTTGATGGCATTACATTATCTGAGGCTCTGGAGTCTATTATGCAATTGCTTAGCTTGCAACCATTGATATATAATGACACATAGAACAGGTCAGGCTTTTGGCCTGGGAAAGTAGCCAAAATAGAAAGTTCCCCTTGCTTATTTGGTTCCAAAAATATAGAATCATTTTCTATGGTAGTCATGACATTTTGGTTTAACTCTAGATTCCCTTCCTTACAGTAATCTACTAGCTTTTGTAGTTCTATGGGATTAGACTTAAGATAGTCTATAGGAGAAATATGAATTATGGAATCTCTACAGAATTGAATAATGTTAAAAGAGATTTTCTCCTTACCTGGTTATAGAATTCTCACTCCTTGATTGACCTCCTTAGAATAGGAGGTAGATGCCTCCTTATTTTTGAGTGGAGGTGTTGAAGCAGGGATTTTATCTTTCTAACTCTGGGTCAAGACTATATAAGATGTCCCATCTATGGTAACGTAACATATTGCTTCTTGTTATGAATCTAATTCATACTCTAAATATATGTTTTCATAGTTTCCATGCGAGTATGAATCTGGTTTAGCTCCAGACACCCCAGCATTCCACTCATCCGTCTGATGCATTTTCAAAGCATGAGCTACATCGAGGAAGCTTTCTCCATCGTGATCTGTAGTTAGGTGGAAGGCACACATTTTTCCCCTTTTAGAAGGAGATTCTATAGCTAGCCTCTGTGGTGGACCAATCAACTATAATGCCTTTCCATCAACATTCCTCCCCTCATTGTTTCTCCCAGGCTGCTCCTAAAAGTTTCATTGGTAGGGATTATTAAATCTAGGAAGTTACCTCTTGAAGGCAATGAATTCATTGGAAAATTTTTGAATCATGTCATCTGATGACGTAGTATTACTACTACTAGCTCTAGATTGTATATCTCTTTTCCATTTCTAAGATGATATCATATGGTCTTCAATTCATACAGCAGTTCTTTGTGTGGCATCCAAATCTATCATGTTCACTCTTCTTAGATCATAATTGATGTTCGACAGCATAGCACTTATGAAGAATGTTTTCAAATTTTCTGTCATAGGCCTATTAACTGTTGGGCTCTGATTTACAAGCTTATTGAATTTAGCTATAAAATCCCTCATACTGATAGAAGGTTCTTTCTTGATAAAGTTAATTGCGTCAGTAAGGCATGCTTGTCTTCAACAATTTTAAACCTTCTTTCAAAGGAAGCTCTCATGGAGGCCCAATCTGTGATAGAAGAATTAAGTAAGTAGTGAAACCAATTGGAAGCACTCTCAATAAGGGTCTCAACAAATGATCTGATGGCCACATCCTCTTCTCATACTGCTAGGATATTAATTTAAGCAAAGAAGGCAGCAATGTGCTCATCTGTAGATATTTTCCCATCTCCAGAAAATTTAGGAAAGTTCTTTCTAGAACCTAAAGGAAGAGGATTATATGCTGCTAATTTTAATGGTCCAACTGTAGCAGCCCAAGGAAGCACCATAAATACTGGAGGTAGATAGGGTGTTAGGTTGATAATAGGAGGGGCAACTACTCTGTGCAATGTTAATACTAGACAAGTAGTAGGCAAAAGAGACGATTGTTTAGGAGGTGAAGGAGGCCTACTTTTGCTCTTAATATTTATTTTCTTCCGACAGGGTACTTCAAGTAGAGAAAAATCAAGGTTTTCAAGTCTCTTAAAAACTAGGTCTATGTCACCTTCCTTCTTTGCACTCCTAAGAAACCTCTTGGGCTCTAGGGTTCCAACTAGCCTTCTAGCCTAGCTTCATGCTCGACTTGACATTGTGCACTTCTTATGTTTCTCCTTCGGATGGCTCTTTCAAGTGCTTCTACTCTAGCTTCTTCTTTTTTGAGCACATGACTAGCATTTCTATAATGCTATGTGTCTCTTATATATCTCCAGACAAAAGTATGCAATGAGGAGATAAGATCCTCTTAATCATCTTGGAATCCAAGATTCGGTTGGAGCACAGAAATTATGTTTTCATGGGGAATCACCATCTTTCTCCATGATATCTCATATAATGACTGTTTGAGTCCCTAGCAGAGTCACAAAAAATCTGTTGGTAAATAGATTTTTCTTCTTTGTTATAACTCTAAAATACCCGAGTATTGAAGAAGTAATTGAATACAACAGTTGGGAAATTATAATTGCAAAATAATTTCCCTCTGAATTTAAAGGTACAGCTCCCTTATATGAATGATTTTCAATGAATTTTGATCTTTCCTAATCTAAAAAGGGTATGTTCTTGACCCAAGAATAGAAGAGGTAAACCAAGCTAAACCTAGATAGGAAATAGCTAAGGCAGGATAAATTCAACTCTAAATCTAGCCGATACTGAGATTTCATCAATCAGATTAACTCCCAAAATTGGTAATGCATGGATAACAACTGAAAATACAGATGCAAGACTAAAGATTAATGATGAAATGAAAGTGAATTGATGTATATCACAGAAACATTTCTCAATTTTAGAATAACAATATATTTTCCCCCTAATTAACTGTATCAAATCATAATACAAAACTCTGGTTCGAATAGAGATTGTAAATCTAACTTCAAAAAAACATTCAAATTCAATAGAAAGATAAATGTAATGCAATGAAATAGTTAAAATAGTGGTATTCACACACACACACACACAATTGACTCTGCAAAATGCTCTCTTTCACACCAAAATTTAGCTGACCCTTGCATTAACTTTTAGTATAGTACATATAGAGTTTGAGTCTTGACCGTTACAAAAAGGGTAACCAAAATGGTTAAACTTATTTTAAGAAGGAATGATAAACAAAGGTTTATCTGTTATAATATCATCAAAATTTGGTACAAAGGGGGAATCTATCTAAGTTTCAATTTCATTCTCTTTGCCTAATTTATCCCTATAGGTGGTGACAACTGTAATAACTCGGATGAGCTCTTTGTGCCTGTTGACATGGACATTGGTATATCAGATGAGCCACATGGAATGCTCCTTGGCCAAGCTCTTAATTGCATCTGTCTGATATTTCAATTCTTCCATGGCTTTATAGATACATCCACTCAAATGATGGAGTTCTAGCACCTTGTCCAAACAGGTGGAAGACTGCTCTGACAGCTGATGCACATAATCAGAAAATGATTTATGCATGTTAGCCAATCCAATCATTTCTTTTCCTTGTCCACTTGTCTGTGATTCTGTGTGCAGGCCTTGGAAAATCTTAAAGTATTTACTTTGTTCCTCCTTGATCTTAACATCTACTTGTTGCAACCCTCTCTCAGCCTAAATGATCATCTCGATTTTAAACTCTAGACTTTGAAGCCACTCAACTAGAGGTTCGTCTCCTTTTTGTAGAATCTTAGATTTCAATGCCTCCTTGGTCTTCATATTTACTACTACATGGAGCATCACTATGCATTCTTGACACTTAGCTCTCTCAGATGTGAGAGTCTACAAATTCTTCTCAATATTGCTCCTTTCTATTTCCAGTCTTAAGAGAGCATTACCCAATTGCTCAACAATTGCCAATCCTTTAGATTTGAGTCTCTCAACCCATCCCTTGCCATTTGGCTATTATGGCTTGATTCTCTATGGCATTGGGATCGAAAGTGGTCTAAGTACTGGGAATACTAGCAAATGGGGTAACCAACTACCGGATGAAATTAGTCAGTTCACTAAGTTTGGCCTTAAGTTGTACCTTAGCCATTTTATTTTCTTCCAGCTCTTCTTCAATCACTACATTAGTGGTTTTCCACCAATCCACCTTGGTATCATGTCGAGCTAAACCCATGTCAAATGAGTGTAGTTTGAAATTTGAAGGGGTTAAATCATCAAACCTGCCCTCCTTCATGGGTTTCACTATGTCCATAGTGAAGTGCCCAGTTTCTAGATCACATCCCAAAGTGTATAGTGTCTTTACTTTTTTAGCTTTTGCTGCAACAGTGCCGAGTTGCAAGGCTCAAGCTAAAGTATCTTTGGTGGGAGATCCTTCTTCTACTCTCTTTCTTTTGCGCTCCAGAGTGTTCTCTATCCATGAATTGATGCTTTTGACCTTGGTGGAAGTGACCAAATCCTCTATAAATAGTTTCCTAATAACTGGAGGAGTAGACTTTGGTCTTGGAGCAAATGGATTTATAAAGGTAGGGGAAGAGGACACCAATCTAATGACTTGAGTAGCCTCTTGTTGCTTCTCAACCCTCTCATCTGATTCTGTAGTTGAGGCATTGGAGGTATCTTCACCCACCTCTACTACAATAGGGGAATCTCACCTTTGGGTTTCTTGGGTTGAAGTGTCGGTCGGTGTATCTACAAGGACTACTTTAGCTGATTTCTCAAGTCCTGCACCTTTAGTGGGTTCTTCTGTCAAGCCAATATCTGGAAGTGAGACTTCTCCACATGTCTTCTATGGTTGAACTTCTTTTTCATGAGGTTCATTGCCTCCCCTGGCTGGCTGAGATGAACCTTTGGTCTTAGTTGGGAGTATCATTGAAAAATTTGTTGCAATGTGCGAAGTATCTTTTGCCGGGGTCCTTTGCGTAGGAGGCTTCCTTCCCAACCTCTTCCTTCTTCCTATAGTCCATTCAACCCATTGCTCTATCCTTTTGTAAATGCCACTCATTAGAGTCTCCAAATCACCGATGGCTTGATCTAGCATGGGCTCAGAACTGATAGTAGTGAGCTTTTTCTTTTCCAGATATGTATTGTCACACATTTGGTTGCCATCATCTTCTAACCCCTCCACTGCTATGTTGACTTTGAACTTTTTGATTTTTTCAATAGTTAACCTGGCATAGAATCTCTCTCTACTCTCTAAATCATCTCTATAATTGGTGCAGTAGTCTTCAATATCATCTACATGATGGATAGCTCATCTCATTTTCAGGTAGTCATGAGCATAATTAATAGGATCATAATGTGGCCTCAAAACATCATAGGTTTCTAGTGAAAACCTCTTTGATAATGTCTTTAGAACATTCTTTGCCTCAAACTGGGACGCACAACTATAAGCTCCGATAGTGATGGGGAAGTCGTAGCCTTTCTTCTTAGCATCAATGCAGATCAAATTCACTTGGAGCACTTGTCTCATCACCTCCACCGACACGATCATATCAGTGGGATATCTGGGTAGCTTCAAAGGGAAGTCATTGAATCTTGAAAGATGAATGTATGAAAAATCCCCAAATTGAATGAAATAATATCCAAAATCGCTGATCAAAGCCATGGCCTTGGGAAAGAATCTCCTTTCTAGGCAACCTTGTAGTTCCCTACACAGTCTCATTGTAAATGCATCATTAACTCGGAGATACTCAGCATAATTGTTGTGCAATTGCAAAGAGGGGAAAAATTCACAGCTCTTAACATCTTCAAGAAATTCCTCTAATCTAGGGAGTCCTGGTCAAATTTGGATCGTGGCCAATATATACATTAAAAATGAAGACATATAGAATTCATTTTGATGTTTAGCTCTATCTAGGGCATTGGCCAGATTTTCACTTACCATAAATGCCCAATCAATAAAATGGTGTTGAGAAAAGATCACCTGTACCAAGAAGAAATGATGATCTACGAAATTGAGTGCCTCACTCTCACCTCTGATCCTATGGAGTAGCACTAGGATGTCTATGATTTTCGTCTCTAGGTTAGTGCCATATAGTGTTTTGGATAGCTTCCCTTTGGCACTTCTACGCTATTGAAACCATGCCTTCATTATCTCCTTCTTCCAAACTGACTTCTTTGCTATATATTTGGTCACTGCCCGACTGTATGTCATTTCTGAATACTCAGGTTGCTATGGGATGCAAAGCGAGTGTTTAATATATTCTTTATCAATTGAGAGTAACACCATGTCATTGGGAAAGAGGATCTATTTGGTGTCTGGGTTGTATCGAGCTATGCATTCTCAGATTAGTTCAAGGGATTGGACGGCTATGGGAAAACCAACGGACTCGAATAACCCACTTTCCTTCAAATTCTTAGTGCTCAGGTGCATTTGATCAGCTTTCAATATGTTCTCAAAGTTCTTCATATTGAAGAACTTCAAAGAGGTGTCTATGATCTTATACTAGTCAAAGGTGATGTCATTCATTCCGTCGAATCCCATAAATCTGGAAGCCATGCTTTGAATGATTTGATTCAGGAATTAAGAATAGCTCTTAGGAATATAGGGACAAAGAATAATTAATATCAGGGGCTTTGAATTCAAACAATTTGTCAAACAAATGGTAGCTCTTGTTTGCAACCTTCAACTGATTTTATAACTTTGATTTCTTACCATTTAATGGCTGACTTCCCATGCCACATGAAAGAAAAGACCCAAGAATTAATAGAAAAGTCCATTATGAAGTAAAATGAGTTTATTTGAATTAATTACTTTTCTCTTACGGGCCATTGAGAAACATTTTTTTTTTACTTTAGTAACCGTAACAGTAACTTTTCTGAGGTAGCAGAAAATTAGTTTTCCAATTCTCCTTTGGGTGGAGAAATTATTTTGGAGTGCTCCCTATTCAAAAATCTGCCGAAGGAGAATTTTAGCCTATGGAGATGCTAAAATGGTACTTGTTGATTTCATCAGCTTTCATCATGACTTGGGTCACTTATGAGATTGATTTCCCTTTGAAAATCCTCCATTTTGATGGTTTGGCAGAAAATGTACCCCGCAGGTCAAAACCTGCCTGTTGGAGTAGTGGAGAATCCAATTTCTACTTTTCCACCATCAAGCTTACATCTTAGATTTCTCTCCATTTAATCATTCCTTTCGGCCTGTAGAGATGTATTTCAAATGCAATAATCTTTCTAAGCCCAAATCATCCACTTTAAAACTATACTAATTGTTGAAACATCATGGAATAGTCATCTGCGGAAAACGCACCCTGTTGGTGATTTTCCGCCAATGGAGAAGCCTGAAACCAATTTTCCACCAATGACATAATATGAAGTATTCAAGCTACAAACTTCAAAATCACAGAAGATAAATGTTAGAAATTTCTAAATTATGACCTTTATTGAATTTAGGATCTTAAACCTACCTGATTAAGCACAACTTCAGATACCAATCCCCCCAGCTTGCAAGGAGAAGTGAAATTGGGAAAATATGATAAAGGCCTCCTAACCCAAGGGGAAATCTAGACTTAGACTCCAAAAAATCACAACACTTCCAAGACCACTACTACATACTAAATATCCACTTTTGTCTAAAGATATGCAGACCAAAAGTGGGGCAACAAAGGGAAAAGAATAAAACAATTCTCTGGGTCCTCAATGTGGAAGCATAGACGTAGGATTTGATAAGGGGTCATGGTCACAATGCAAGGCACAGACATGGAAGGAGGAATGAGGGCACTCAGGGGTAGGCTTAATTGTTCATGGTGGAGTTTGTTGTGTCCAGTGGATATTTTTTGTTGAATGGTCTGAATGCCCCTATTCAAGCAGTACATAACTATAAATTTGGTTTTTGGAGGTGTCTATATAAGAAGATATACTCTTGAAAGATGATATACCATGTAAACTCAATTTTTTTCGTCAAACCTGTAATGGTGTTCTATGAAGTGGGGTGATTGTCGATGTTGCAAAGAATTTTTTTTAATTGTAATCCAAATAGAATAAGATTGTAAGGGTGTTAGGATTCAATAAGGGGTCGTGGTCATAGGACAAGGAATAGACATGTAAGGAGGAACGATGGCGCTCAGAGGTAGGGTTAATTGTTCATGGTGGAGTTTTTTTGTGTCTAATGGCTTTTTTTGTTAGATGGTCTAAATGCCCCTATTTAGGGAGTACATGATTGTAAAGATGGTTTCGTAGAGTTGTCTTTATAAGTACATATATTTTATAAAGATTATATACTATGTAAAGTCATTTTTTTGTTCATTCATGTAATGGTGTTCTGTGAAGGGGGTGATTGTCAATTTTGTAAAGATTTTTTTCGAACTGTAAGCCGATTGGCATAAGATTGTAAGGGTGGTAGGGAGTTGATGAATGAATACAATAGTGTTTTTCATGTAGGTGGATTAGGGTTTCAAGTATATCGTGGTTTCAAAAACTTTCTATTGTAAAAGATGTACTTAATTTATTACCATTAATAAAATATACATAATTTATTGATCAAAAGAAAATAAATAGTGATGGGTTCGCTATTTCGTGATCCTTCTTTTCAGATTTTGTGAAATAATGAAGTGAACAAGTGTTAAGGTGTTATGACATTTTATGTTTCAAAAATATTCAATATCATTCCTTGGGAATTATTCATGAAAATTTCTTACCAACATATATTGAACATTCTGGTATGATATTTGACTTTATGTTAGTTGAAATTTCTAAAGAAAACTTTGGTAGCTTCATCCTTTGTGAAGATTAAATACAAAATTTTGGTGATTATCTATGAAGGGTGACAGAGGGATTGGCTACATTAGAAACACACTAATTGTTTTTCAAAATTTTTAATTTCCAACAACTCTTTTAGGATCAAATCAAATAAATCTCATGATGACCTATGGAAAAAGTTTTGACCACTTGTGGGTTGAAATTTTCAAGGAAACCTTAGTAGCTTCAACCTTTGTAAAGGACTCTCCCTACCCGATCCAATAAAAAATCTTAGTGATGACATGTGAGGGGTGACAGAGGGAATGACTACTCAAGATACTTCAAATTTAAAGTTTTTTTTATATATTTAAAAGCCTCCAAGTGGGTTAAAATTCTTTGAATGGATAACAATGATTTCAATATAGATAGAAATATAAAGAGGTATGAAAAATGCTAAATAAAAAATTATACATATAATATCTGGCCAAAAATAGGGGGATTTTTAATTTGGGTTGTGTATTGGGAGGGGGTGACAAGTAAAGACTATAGGGAAATATTTTTTCAAAATAGGAGGATTATTAAGTATGTAACAAACACACGTGGTATAACCCAGGTTCACTAAGTGAAACCCCCATGATATGGTATCATCGCATGCCAATGAGGGAGCATAAATATGGTATGCTATTGTTTGGATAAATTAATAAAAAGATTTGAAAGTGAAAACTTAAACTAAACATGAATTCATGAATTGTAATGAAAATTGAAAAACCACAAATATAGACTATAATTGTATGTCATGCATTAGAGGTTTAATAGAAAGAAAAAACTATTTATTTTTAGATGAAACTACCTTGGAAAAATATGCATGCAATAGTAGAAGTAAAATTGTATGAATCCATACACACAAAATGAATTAAAGAAAAAGTAAAAAACATTACACAAATGTAACTAGAGTTATGAAATATTTTTAATAATTTCTTAGGTATAACATTAAAAGATAGAACAAAATGTGATTTGACAATATCTTCTTTAAAAGGGTGAAAGCCCAATCTCGGGTGGACATCATTACTCATCAAATCAAAGATCAAAGATTATCAACGGAATCGTTTAGAGAAGAATCTTTTGGAGTGAAGGAGTTGGAGGAATGGGAGCTCCACAAAGAGCTTTATTGTAAACAAAAATAAAGAGTTGATAGGCTTCAAGAAGGTGATATAAATACAAATCTCTTTCAAAACTCAAGTAAGGATAGAAGACATGAAATTTTTTTTACTTTCCTCATCTCGTCCAAGGGAGTTCATATTTCTTCATATCAAGATTTTTGTCATTACGATACTAGATTTTTGTGGATTTTTTTACCAAGGTCTCTTTCCTTTATAAAGTTGAATAAGGGATTGTGCTCAAATTGATTACCTCTATTTACTTTTATGAGATGAATGGGGACATTTAATAGACCCATATCTCTACCTAGAGTTAAGTATATTGTGTTTTCAGTGAAGAAGGGTAAAACCAAATTGGTCTAGATGGATTTCCCATAGAATTATATCAAGAATTTAGGGAGATTATCAAGTGTGACCTCTTAGAGGTTGTGCAAGAGTTCCACAAAAAAAAATATGTTAAAGGATTTTAATTATACCTTCCTATACCTTATTAATTAAAAGGAATGAGCCAACTCTATGGAATCCTTTCATCCTATATCTTAGTAAAAAGTGATTTAAAAAATCAACACAGTGATGATTTTAGAAAGACTTAAAGAATGGCTTAGTAAATTAAGATTTGAGGAACATGGGGTTTTGTTATTTTTTATTAGGGGAAAATTGGTTTTATAGGGACCAACAACCCAAGTTTAAACAAAACAAAACAAAAACCTATTTCAAGATAAAACTAGTACACAACTAGATAGGACCCAGAAACAACAAAAAAATAGGGGAGCAAAGCCCCTAGACTGACCTATAGATTGTTTACTAGATTATCATTTTTCTTAATGATATCCTAATTAATATCCCTAACCTTTATAAATATAGTATCCAAAGGGCTCATGCCCTTACTCTTACTTCAAAATCTTGTGGATGATCTTGACATGGTAGAATGACCCACCAGATCCATATTAGCTTCCATCTTCTCGACCATGGATATGTTCCTCCTCTTTAATCTTGTGTCATCAGTGCTACACATCTTTAATATTTAATTGAAATTGTTGGAAGGTGAGAGGGAATTTCCTCTAGAAATGTCTTCAATCACCTCAACTTTCTCATTTAGTTTTCTTAGACGCTCAGTTATGTTATTCATTGTTGTCTTGCTCACAACCACCACCATTTTCAGCTTCTCCTAAATCACCTTGATTGTCTCCTCAAGCTTATTAAATTTTTTTTCATGATATTTCTTGACATGACTAATCCCTTTAGTAAAGAAATGAGTGCTAGCCAAATTATCATCCAATTTATGAATTGAGGGGGAGCTATTATTCAATGTACTAATATCAAAGTTTATCCAATCAAACAGAGCTTCCTGATCATTAATGAAGTTCCTTAGCCTTTTACCAACATATGAGTTCTCCCAAATAGAAGAGAATTTTTTTTTTGGAGTGGCCTTACCTAAGTCCACTAGAGTCTACACATGGATCCCCTTATCATCTTCCCCAAAAAATAGCAAAATAGGGGAACCATATTTGGAAGGCGCAAGGGGGAATAACATTTCATCCAAGAAGAAGATTTTCTATCAATCGAAGGAGACCCAAAAAATTTAACTTTAATTTTATGCTTCACATCACTAGGTCTAGCTTTACCTTTTTTTCTTCCCCACATTGAGGTCCAAGGAATACAGAAGGATATCTTTAGAGTGGTGTATTTTGAATCATTATCATCCAAAGATACAATTTTCTTCCACAGAGAATAAAATCATTTAGAACTCCTCGGTTCAGAGGTCAATGGGTGATGTTTATTTTAAATGTGATAAAACTCCTCATTATCAGATTAAACTTCCACATGTTTAGAGTCTATATCCCCATAGTGAACCCTTACATTTTTCTTGTATTCAATCCATGTTTTAGGAAAGGAAATATTTCCACTTGATGAGATTTTTCATGCTCCGTGATAACCAGAATCAATCCATCAAGTAAAATAGAAGAAGAGGTGTATTATTGATGGGCACCAAAACTGTGATTGACTGATGATGCCAGATAAAAAATAATTGGAATACATTTATCATGGAATAAATGGTTTAGAATGACAACATGGTAGCTAACAATGCTCCCAAATTTCCCATATAAATTTAGGTAATGCATGTTTACCTCAGTGATGTTAGGAAAAGGCTTAGGAAGGGAGAGAGTTTCAAAGCCACCATGAATGCTCTTATAGGCCTTCTCTCTTTTTCATAGAAGGGAAAAAGTCTCCATAGCCTCATTTTCTAATTTTGTCTCCCTATAAAATTTCATACCCTCAATTAGGCTATTAGAGACCTAGGAAACAAGCTCTTCATTAATCACCAATTCCAAAACATACACATGCAAAAAACCATCCTTTCAACCCTCATAAAAAACTTTTGTAATTAGGATATTGACACCATGAAGCTTCTCAATGTAACTACTTAAACCCCTAGGAGAAATGACAATCCTGACTAGATTTATATTTTACCATCTATCATAATTTATCAACTCCATCCTATTTCTATCCCCCATATCTATGGTAAAAAAAATCCTACAAAATAGAGCTATAAAGGATGCACAAGATGACAAAGACCTTCATCAGTAATAATTTTATAGGGGCCTACATACCATCATTCTCTCACATGTATGTGATCATCATTACCAAAGAATATAATAAATTACCACCTTCCTTAATCAATATGAAGGAGCCGATTCAAATTCATTGTGATATCATTGTTTATATCCCACTCCAATCTATGACGGGAATCAACTCTCATGTTTACCAAGTTGTCCACAACACAATTCCCCTCATGATAAACATGAGATATGGTATAGTATTCAAACCCCACCAACACAGGGGGTTTTGTTGTTGGCAAAAAAAATCTTTATCGATTTATCATAGCAAATGAAGCTATTCACTTTATGGAAACTTCTATGGAGAAATATATGCTTATAAAACTAGATATGTCAAAAACCTATGACAAAGAGGAGTGGATGTTTAAATTTTTAGAAGATATTGCATCATGTGGCTGAGATTTTTACATCGTCTAGGAGGATTTGACAAGTTGATCATATTTACCCGTACTTATTTATTTTAATGGAAGAAGGGATGGGCATGTTTATTAAGTCTAAATGAATCATCTAGGACTAGACTTGGGGTAATGGCATTCCTCCTCACTCTCATCTACAATTTGTGGATGACAAGGCTTTTATGAGTGTTGCAAAAGTTATTGAGGAAACCAATTTAGATATTTACTTGGTAACTTTGGGGGAAAATATATTAATGAAGATAAGTATTTTATCTTCTTTATTAACACTCCTAGTTTCGTTCAGCTTATAATTACTAGGATCTTGAGGTTTCAAATTGGTTCCCATCCTTTTGTATATCTTTGGGTTCCTCTCTCTCTTCTCATCCCTTTCTCAATGGTTTTTGGGAAGATTTATGGAAAATCTTTGCAAGAAGATTAGTCACTGGACTTATAGATGACTTTCTAGTTTTGGGAAAGTGACTCTCCTAAAGTTTATCATTCAGGATCCCACTAGAGTCTATCAAATATTTGTGCAGATAGCTTTGACAAGTTTTATTAAAATAACTTATTCTCTATCCCATTAATTCTTGTAGATAGATAATCTTCTATCTTTCAAATGGAGCTTGGTCAAGTGGGAATTTGTTTGCAATCCTTTTTAGGATGGTGGTCTTGGGCTATGTCATATAGGTATGAATGCTCATGTTTGGATTCTAAACTCTTATGGAGATGGTGCACTAATAAAGACCAAGATTAGGCCAAAATTCATAAGATAAATTATGTGGGAAGATTGAATAGCATGAATGTTCCTTGTCTCAACCTTACATGTAAAGGTTTTATAATTTGGAAGACTTCAAGGAGGGAAACATAGTTAGTTAAGAAAGAAGTTTTCTATAAATGTAATAAACTTGTGGAATACTTGTTCTACTATGATTCTTGGGATGACCATCCACACTTGGTTCTACAGTTTTTGCATCTTCATCGTTGGATGGAGTAGAATTAAATATTTCAAAGCTACTATGAGATTGGGGAAAGTGCAACTATCCAAATGGAAAGAATAGCATGAGTGGAATCCTAGAGGATTCATGGAGAACCAAGAGGAGCTTGTGTAGATTTTCCTGGTAAGAATGTGCAACGCTTTAAAGGGGAATGCTTTTCTAGCTTGGGGTCTAGATCAGAAGGGGAGGTTTTTGGTAGCTTAAAGATAAATGGAGTTGGAGAGATTGACTTATGGAAAGATGAATTTTCCCTACTGGAAATGGGTGTGGAATATAATTACTTGGCCTAAGTGTAAATTTTTTATGGCATGTTGTATAAAAGTAATATCTTACCTTGGAGAATCTTCAAAAATGTGGGTTTCAAGGACATTCTATGTATGTTATCTATAATAAAAATGAGGAGAATACATCTCATCTATTTTTCCAATTACCATTCTCCATATAGATTTGGCACTTGTGGTGGGGATCCTGGAAGCATGCATGTTTTCATGCTAGTTCTCTTTTTGAGTTCTGGAACAAACTTGGTAGACCTCCATCAAAGGCTCATTTTCTCCATGTTCCTAGGGAGGGTGGCCCTTCCTTTATTATATGACAATTTTGGTTGTAGAGAGATCGTAGGATATAATTGAACAAGAATATTTTAGTGCACCTACGGAAGATAATTATAAATATTCTCTAGGAAACACCATTAGAAAAGTGTGATATTTCTATCGAGGTGGATATTGGTTATTTGGAGGTGGTTCAGAAATTGAATATTTGTAATAGAGATAGTAGAGATCCCTTGGTTATGAGGAATAGTTAATTTAAGCGTAGACATGGTAAGAGAAAGGTCAAACATGATGGAAAGCGGTCTTCCCCACCCTTGGGTACCTTAAAAATTAATATTGATGGTTTTTATAGTTGAAATCCTAGACATGTCAAGATTGGACGCATTAGTAGAGATAGTTTTATACTTAGGTAAAATAGGTTTTGACGGGACCCAAAACCCTTTACAAAAAAATATATAAACAAAAAAAGAAAAATAAACTAAACTCAATAATAAACATTAGCCAATAAGTAGGAAAACAATCATAGAAAAAAGACACACTACTGAAGTTCGGTAATAATTTGAGAAACATCTAGATTTTTTAATTTCTTTATCATGCATTTTAATGAATTCATGGATAATCTAGGCCTAATAAGAAACATTGTTTGAGTTACTATGATTCCTAGCAAAGGGTTTACTAAGATTCATTAAACCTAAAGGCTAGGAAATTCACATTGTTCTTGACTAACTTGATTTTATAAAGATTCCAATTAATTAGCTTGCCTTGGTCATTGAAAAAAAATTCCTGAGATGAACTGAGATATCCACAATATCATCCAAAGGGTGTTTATCTTCCTTCATAGCCCCAATCAAGATCTCAATATGAAAATTTTCCTCAACCCCCTTAGGGAATGTACTTCGAGAGTGAGAAACCTTAGGTTGATCAACCCCTTCATTATTTAGTATAAGTTTTTCAATACTAGGATCCTTAGTAGCAGGTGTTAGTAATAACTGAGAGGGGGGGAGGGGGGGTGAATTAGTGGCCTCAAAAATTAATCCTTAAATCAACCCTTTAAAACTTATTACCACTTTTAAGCCTCTAGTTATATTAATTCCTATAAGATGAATGCCTTGAAATACTTATAACAAATTACTACTTGTCAGAATGCTTTGTAAAACCTTCTTCTATATGTTTACCGATAAGCAGTCTTCTACTTATCGAAATATAGTAAATAGCTAGAGTATACCAATCAATCCAGAATAGCATATGTGAACTGTAAAACAATCAAGTAATGAAACATAAACACATAACACATGGATTTTAACGTGGAAACCCTATTAAGGGAAAACCCACTGGGACAGGTACCCCAAATTTTTACTCTTCTAAAGTGATCTCGGTTAAGAGCCAACCGTGTTAAAGGTTACAAACACACTGTTAGGTGTGACATTGTTTGAATATTTAAAGGATAGTTTGTCACCCAGTATCTGGCATCTAATGCTACCATCCTTGGTCAAACACCCACTTGTCCTATCAATAGGTATCGGTCATATCCAATGCTACTTTCTATGATCAAAATTTTTGATACTTCTTGGGATGTATCTCAATTACAAAAGACTTTTAAGTCCTACTGAGTTAAGAGACTTGATTCTTCAATAGTTAAACTGAAACATTAAAGTGATTTGTTCACACATACAACTTGAATTGTAGATTTTCAGATCTATTATAAGTGCATTACCTCTCTAATCAATATAATCAATTCAATACCTTTGCTCCACACTATTCTACTTTGTGATGCTACTTTACTATTCATCGGTGTCTAGAAAATATAGCTCTTTTCTCAGCTTGTTGATCAGGTCTGAATGAAAACTTTCTTCTCCTTCAGAATCTCTTCAAAATCTATTCTCTCTTCTCTTGTTCACCCCACAATTCATAATGAATTGGGTTTGTATCTTTATAGAAATAATTCACCATTTCTTGGCTTTCTTGATTCTTAGCGTGATCCACAATTCTTGCCAATTAGATTTAAAGCAAAATCCAGTTTTATCTCGTAGAGATCTTATTTCCAACTGGAAAAAGCAAATTTAAATCTTTTACTTATCCTCGGCTTTATCTAGATGATTAAAAAAATGATAAGTATCTATTAAGTATATTTTTATCTCTTGACAGCTAAGCATTTTTTCATTTCTGAACTCTCTGTTTGTCGTCAATGATAACTGACTTTTTCATTGGTGTTACTTTAGTTGACTTTGGGATCTCCATCCGTCGGGCAACACTGTAATTCTATCCATTGGGTTACACTATATTTTTCTCATTGGGAAACACTGTAACTTTGCTTGTCGGTAATGCTGTGACTTTTCTCGTCAGGTAACACTATGACTTTTCTCTTTTCCTCTGACCGTCGGTGTGCACTCCGTCTGTGTATATAGTCACTTTGTGAATACTTGAATTATATGCATTACTAATAGCATAGCCTTTTATTCTTTGGTTCTTTGAAGTCTTTGGTAGTATTTCCATGACCATACAGATTATATCAAGTTCACTTCAATGAAAATACAATACATTGACTGATTTAATGTCTTGCATAAACTTTCTATGTCTCGGTGATCATCAACTTAACATCTTCAAATATTCAATCAGTTATAGTTCATCAATCTCTTCCTTTAGCATTGATGGAAACATACTACATTATCACACTATATTATCACTAATACAATCTGAAATATAACCGTTGAAGTTCATCAAACTACCAATCTTATGTACTATAACCGATACAAATATTTGGTCCTCAGTAAGCTCTGCTAGCTTAGATTGATTCTTGTAGCTTTTTCTCTATCTTCAATCCCTTTACTAGATGGATGTAGAATCTTTCTTTCTCTGATGTGATGTGTTCTCTTCCTGTGTCAAACTCTCTCCCTTTCACTATTTTCTTTTCTTTTGATGTCTCTTTGTCAGTAATTCTTTCTCTTTGTGTGTACTCTCCCTTTCTGATTACATCTCTCCCTTTGGATAATGTGATGAATATAATCTCTCTTTGATGTATAATCTTCTCCCATGGATAGATTCTCTCCTTGAAGTGATAATGGATATAATCTCTCCCTTTGACAACAATGCCAAACAATTATTGTTGACAATAATGCCAAATAAATCCTTTCTATCCATAATACACTCCTTGAATTTCCCAATCCATCGGTTATACAATAACTCTAGTGCTCGGAGTAGATAAATACCTTAATGTGTATATATCTATCTTTGAAGTTCATCTCTTTTCTTGCATCAACATGACTGATATTCTGATAATATGTAGGATGATGCATCCTTCTAGTCAGTTTACTCACCAGTAGACAAGGGTTTGACCCCTAGTCTCTTTCTCAAGTACTCAAATGCATCCTTGGGTAGTAGCTTGGTGAAGATATCAGCTAATTGTTCCTTAGATTGCACATACTCAAGTATCACCTCCTTTTCTTGAACTTTTTCTCTCAAATAATGATACTTGATGGCAATATGTTTTTTTTAGCATGCATGACTGGATTCTTGGAAATGTTTATTGCACTAGTATTATCATAATAGATAATTACTGGTTCAAGAATTTTCATATGCATACCTTCCAGTAACTGTTTGATCCATGCAATATTTGAGTAGTTTGCAGCAGTAGAAACATAATTTTCTTCTGTAGTAGACCGAGAGATGCATCCTTGCTTCTTGTTGATCCATGTGACAAGTTTGTCACCCATAAAGAATGCTCCTTCAGTTGTGCTCTTTCGATCATCAATATTTCAATCCCAATCAGCATCAGTAAAGACCTGAAGTTCAAACTCACCTTCTCTTTTATACCATAAGCCATAGTCCTTGGTATTCCTCAGATATCTTAGGATTCTTTTCACAGTAGTCATATGTGATTCTCTGGGATTAGCAGAAAATCTTTCAACTATTCCTATTACATGTGCAATATCTGGTCTAGTATGTACAACATACATGAGTTCTCCAATCATTGATCTATACAGAGTCTGATTTACCTCTGATGACTTGTCCTCCTTTGTCATCTTACATCAAGTTGCCATCAAAGTTCCAACTGGCTTGGAATCTTCCATCTACAATATTTTCAACACTTCCTTGATGTACTTGGATTTTATAATGAAAATACCTTCACTTTGTTGCATGATCTATAGACCAAGAAAGAACTTGATCTCTCCAAACATAGACATCTCAAATTCTATGCTCATTTCATTTGCAAATGATTTGCATAGCATGTCATTGCCTCTAAATATGATGTCATCAACAAATATCTTAGCAATCAACATGTTAGCATCTGTGTCTTCCTGCAAATAAAGATTACTATTTTCACTAGTCCTCACAAATCCAATACTAATAAGATAGGAATGAAGTCTTTCATACTAGGCTCGGGGTGCTTGTTTCAATCCATACAAGGCTTTGTGTAGTCTACATACTATATTCCTCTTGTCTGGATGAACAAACCCTTCTTGTTGTTCAATGTATACCTCTTCTTCAAGTATTCCATTTAGGAATAGAGACTTGACATCCATTTGATATACCTTGAATCCTTTACATGCAGCATAAGCAAGTAATATTATCACTCCTTCTAGCCTATCAATAGGTGCAAATGTTTCTCCATAGTCAATCCCTTCTTCTTGTGCATACCCATTGCATACTAGTCCTGCTTTGTTTCTAGTGAATTCTCCATTCTCATTCAGTTTATTCCTGACTATCCATTTTGTACCAATGATATTCTTGTCATCGGGTCTTGGTACAAGTGTCTATGTATTTTTTTTCTCAATCTGCTCAATCTCCTCATTCATAGCACTAATCCATTCATCATTTTCATGTGCAACATTGACGGATTTTGGCTCAAAATCAGAAATAAGATATCTTCTGTTTAGAGACTTACTTCTGGTTCTCATACTAGCCTTCTTATCTCCAATGATTTGATTTTGTGGATGGTTCTTTCTGACATATCTAGCAAGTATAGGCTCAGATCTTTGTCTATCATCTTGATCATCATTATGTCCTTCATTCTGATCTCTATCACTTGGTGCATCATCTTGAGCAATATCTTGATCATTGGTATTTGCAGCTTGATGCTCAGGTGCAATAATCTATTTCTTGGGAGCTCTTCATTTTTTATCAGGTAGAGTGTCAGGTTCTTCATTGTAAACAAACCTATTGTAATCCTCTGGTTCTTTTGTGCTTTCCTTTTCATTCTTCTCTGCAAATTCATTTATCTTTACATTTGCACTTTCAACAATTTTGTTAGAGGCTTTATTGAGACATTTTTAAGCTTTTCTCTTTGTGGAATACCCTAGGAAGATACCTTCATCACTCTTGGATTCAAGCTTTCCATTTCTGTCATCCTTTAAGATATAACATTGACTAGCAAAAAATTTTAAGTAACTTACATTGGGTGTGTAACCATACCATAGCTCATAGGGTGTCCTCTTTGTGTCTTTATTCAATTGTACTCTATTCAATGTGTAAACATAAGTACTAACAACTTCCCTCTATAATATTTGGGTAATGCCTTTCTCTATCATCAGTGTCCTTGCACAATCAACTATGGATCTATTCCTTCTCTCAGCAATTCCATTTTATTATGGTGTTCTCGATGTAGAGACCTGTCTTTTGATTCCATGCTCATTTCAAAAGTGAGTGAATTCATCTAAAATAAATTCCCCTCCTCTATCTAATCTTAAGCATTTCAATTCTTTACCACTTTGTTTTGCTACCATTGCCTTGTACCATTTAAACATCTTAAATGCTTCAGATTTATCTTTTAGAAATGTTAGTGTCATCATTATAGAGTAGTCATCAACAAAGAGAATAAAATATCTATCTCCATAATAACTCTTTGTCCTCATGGGTCCACATAAATCAGTATGAAATAATTCTAGAATGACATCAGATGTATTGGTTTTGTTTTTGAAACTAGACTTTGTGATCTTACCTTTCTGACAATTCTTACACATGATATTGTTGGGCTTGGTCATCGTCGGTAAGCCTCTTACATTTCTCTTTTTTGTTATCTTTATCATGTTGTCAAAGTTCACATGACACAATATTTTGTGCCACAACCATATATCTTCATTTCTAGCCATTAAGAAAATATAGAATAAGTTACATTTGGTCTGTTCACCGGTACCAATCAGATTTCCAGATTCATTGAAGATCTTTTCCTTCTTATTTTCAAATGCTACTCAGTGACCTGAATTATTCAACTGAGAAACACTCAATAGATTATAATTAAATTCTTTCACCCAATAAACATTTTCACATTTTATCAGGTTATTCAACATTATAGTTCCTCTACCTTCAACTGGACAAGGTGTATCATTACTCATTCTTACTGAACCACCATTATAGTATTCAAAAGTCTCAAAATTTTGCTTGTCACTGGTCATATGGTGAGTGCAGCCACTTTCTATGATCCAGACATCATTTTTACTAACTTTAGATATGAGTGCATTTTCTACACACCTTTCTTCATCATCATATGAATCATCTTTTACTACCACAAACACCATCTCGATGTCTTCATCAAATTCGATGTCAGTATCATCATCTTTGCATTTATCTAGGTAACTAGCCTTCTTTCTTGTGTCCTTGTAGTCTTGGGTATCTCTTCTTTCTGACTTTCATTTGCTTCTGTAATCACCTCTATCAAACTTCTTTTCAAATGACCTATCATTACTTCTTTCATCTTTTCTCCTGTTAGGACATCTTGCAACAAAGTGTTCAATCTCTTTAAAATTAAAACAAATAAGTGGTAATTTACCTTTGTATTTACCTTTGCCTCTTTGCATTCTTCTAGCCATAAGTGCTTCAATTTCATCAAGATCTTCTTCTTCACTTTCAATATCACTATCTTTTCTCATAGTGTGTTTATGACTTGATTTACTTATTCTCAAAGAAGATTTGAATGCAGACTCTATGTTTGGTAAGACACTATTATCAAAGTTGTTCATCTCAAATGAAATTAGTCTTCCAATCAAACTGTCTAGAGTAACATTGCTATTGTCTACTACTCTCATTTCTTGTATGGAAGATACTCTAATAGCATAAGTAGGTAGTAAGGTTGTTAGAATTTTACTTACCACTATATCTTCTTCTAGTATACCTCCAACTCCTCAGATAGCATTGACTACCTCTTTAATTCTTGTGTTGTACTGTGTGATATTTTCACCTTCTTTCATTTTGAGATCATCAAACTTTCCTCTAAGGCTTGCTACCTTTGCTCTCAAAACATTCTTTTCACCACCATGTACAAGCATCAATTTGTCCCACATCTGCTTTGCAGTCTTGCAGGTTTTGACATCTTCAAATTCAACATCGAAGAGTGAGGAAGCAAGCTCTATCATCATGTAGTTGTGTTCGTGATTCTCTCTCATTTGTTTAACTGTAGGTTCTCTTGTGGGCAACACATATTTAGTATCTAAGTATTGAGCAACATCATTTCCAATACCTAATAAGTGGAGTCTTATTATGCTTTTCCATGAAGCAAAGTTGTCTTTGTTCAACTTGGGCACAACTCGTCTATTCATCTTGTGATCTTTAGCTTGAGTTGTTAAACTCCTTTTCTAAGAACACAAGCTATGATACCAATTGTTAGTAATAACTGAGAGGGTGGGATGAATCAGTGGCCTCAAAAATTAATCCTTAAATCAACCCTTTAAAAATTATTACCACTTTTAAGCCTCTAGTTATATTCAGTCCTTTAAGATGAATTCCTTGAAATACTTATAACAAATTACTAGTTTTCAGAATGCTTTGTAAAACCTTCTTCTGTATGTTTACTGATAAGTAGTCTTCTATTTACTTAAACACAGTGAATAGATAGAGTATACCGATCAATCCAGAATAGCATATGTGAAATGTAAAACAATCAAGTAATGAAACATAAACACATAACACATGGATTTTAACGTGGAAACCCTGTTAAGGGAAAAACCATTGGGATCAGTGCCCCAAACTTTCACTCTTTGATTCTTTGAAGTCTTTGGAAGTATTTCCATGACCATACATATTATATCAAGTTGACATCAATGAAAATATAATACATTAACTAATTTAATGTCTTGCATAAACTTTCTATGTCTCGTTGATCATCAACTTAACATCTTAAAACATTCAATCAATTATAGTTCATCAGTAGAGTGGAATAATTTTTCAAATCCCTTCACCTCATTCAGAACCCTACAAGACCTCTTACCCTCCTCCCCCTTTTTTCTTTCCTGACATTGTAGGATTTTTTAGAATCACCAAATTCAAAGGTGGTCCCTTTTTTAATTTCATCCCTAATTGAGCAAGGGGTATAGGAGGTAGGGAGATAATCCACAACATCTTGGGAATCCAAAGAGAGGGGAACAATAATTTTCCATCATCATCATCACAACCGCTTCCACCGCCACCGCCACCACCACCACCACCACAACCACCACCACCACCATTGCCACCACTACCACCACCACCACCACCACAAAATTCATATCCATGCAACCAAGAAGTATTAGAATCAAAAATTCCCTTCTTCTTTGAGTGCTTCCTATTTTTTAGTTAGAAATATGCATCCCCATTCGAGAGGGAATTCTTAGGGTTGGTAGACATATTAGAATAAAGAAAATGGACATTTTAGGTATACTCAATCTTTGTCTTGCCTTTGGAGAGTTTTAGAGTGACAGAAACCAACTTAGCATATTATATGATAAGAAGGATGAGATGCTCAAACAAAATAGAATATTATAGTTAGTTCTATGTTTACTAATGTCAATGCAAAGGCATGACAACACATAAAAAAATGATTATGCCTAAAATGATTGAGAAGAAGGAAATGGTAGCTAAAAGGCTAGTAAAATGCCCACCAAGGGTGAAATATTGTATTATAACCACTGCAGCATTCATCTACAGTGGTTTAATAACACCTTAATATAACCACCCATCTTGATATTCTTTACCTTCTCCCATTCATTATCTTTATAAAATAGAGTCATAACATTATTGAAAGCTTTGCGGTCTCTGTAAAACTTCTTTCCTTTGATAAAAAGACATGTCACTTCCTAAATGAGATCCTTAGAAATAATATTTTTGACCTTCTAAGCCATTAAGGTCCTATTTCACTATACATTAACAACATATTTAGCATCCAATGTGTCATACCCATGGATTTTTTGTAGATAAGGAGTGATGCTACTAAGAGAGAGTTTAACTCGCACAATGGGATCATTTTTCTATTTTCACAAGAGTTGGGATGCATCTTGTTCTTGTATCCACTCATGAAATGCTCACTATTAATGTTACAAAGCACAACATTGTCCCAAAGAACATTAATACCAAAAAATAGCATAGTGAAAAATAGGAGAAAGATAGAGTTAAAATTACCCACAAAATGTAGAAGGAAAGCTCAACAAGATGTTTACTAATGACGAGTAGTGAATGTGTAGACATATCACTCGAAGTGGGAGCCAAACCATTACAACTCATGATTGTTGGGGAAAGGTAATTTTTCTCTTTTCTATCGATAAGAGTCAGAAAATTAATAATTTAATGGAGGCGTATGCTATCCTCTTTGTACTTGAAAGAGGGTGTTCTCTTGGCTGACACAAGATTATTTATGAATTAAACTCTCAAATTATTATGCATATGTTGAATAAGCAATAATTGGAGGATGTTAATTGGCATTTGACTATGGTGGTTAGGAAAGTTCTTAGCTTGTGGAATTTGTTGGAGTCAATTTCCTTTTTCTATGCCCTGCAGGAGTGGAATAAGGAAGCGGACTTGTTTGCCCAAGTGGGCCTTTGAGTGTCTGGATGGTTGGAATGCTAAGGAATGGTGATAGCTTCCCATAAACTATGCTCAAGTTATTTAGGAGATTATCCAAAATCTAATTCTCTAGGATAATTGAGGCCTATCTAGGCCTCCTTTGGTTTGGATCTTCTTGTATTATTTTATTCTTGGGGATGGTTGTCTCTTTATTATGTACTATTATTTTTTATCTAATCTATTTTTACCCCTCTTTTTGAAAAAAAAGAAAAAAAAAACAATTTAACACTAAATCTTCACTAATAAAATTGTCTACCGAATCTAATAAAAAGAGAAGCAGCAACTTAAATAAGATAAGAAGATTGATTGAGAAAAAACTTTCTGCCTGCCCATTTATGTACATGTGTTTTATTTGTGCGGAGGTTATTATTGATGTTCTATCATCAAAACTTTGACTTTCTCGAAACGAAAGGCAAAGGTAGGTCAGGTGACAAAAGAGTATGTAAGATGTTTTTGATATAAGCAGCAGCAAGAAGGTGTTGAGCCGAGGTACAATAAGAAACTGATTATGTAAGACATTATTCTTCTTGTTTGAATGAGTTATTATAAATGGTAATTTTCATATTATTTTGTATATCTGATTTATTTGTATACTTATCACATTAGTGCAATACATTTGGTAATTCTTCCCAAATTCTCTGTCATTGCTATTATGTTAGTTAATGCTCGGCCTGGCTGGTGGGTGTGAAATCAGAAAATTCCAGATGACAGCTCTCGATATATGTTGTTCTTCTCCATTTTCAAAAATATCGTTTCGATTTGTTTTTCTTACCAACTTTCTCCTGCCCCTCTTTGTCCAACATGGAAACCATTGATCTTAATATGCTATCCCACACACCAAATGTGATTACCTAGAATCTGTGGTTATCACCATTGATATGCTGAAAATAGATTTCTGTCATTGATTGCGGAAGAAAACAAAAATGCTCTAAGAATGATCACTGGTACTGAAGAAATTCTACAAACAACATCTCCCAGATTGTTCTTCCTCTCACAAACGATATGATATTTCATGTCCAACCTCCTCCAATCTTACGCACAATTGATACACGTTGTCATGGATTATGTGGACGATTCTTTCCTCCCAGGTATGATAGCTCTTTCAATATAAAAACCTTTCCTTACTGTTTCTTGTGTCTGTAAGATGTTTTTTTTCAGAACCTCAACTTATAATGCAGCAATGAATCTTCTTTATCATAAATAAGATTACACAATATATCAAATATTTAGCAACTTTTTCTGGCTATTCCCTCTAATCATTTCTTATTGTAATCGTGCTGAAGGGGTCGATCATGTTTCTACAGCCACGAAAATAAGTTGTTTGAACAAAGTTTTTGCACCCATTGTTGCCATTGATCGGCTTTTGTAGTTCCAATGCAAATTTCTCTTGGTTTGTGAGATGGAATGGTTTATTCTCAAGGAATGAAAGGATGTAGCGGTTGTGGTTGTGTTTGGAGTGGGTTTTTGTACTGTTACTGATGTATATGTCAATCTTAAAGGGCCGTGTGTCGCAGTTGCTTTATTGTCGCGTCTCAACTTTTGCAGTCATGTGCTTATCTGTTTTTCTATAATTTTTTCTATAATTGTTTGATGATGTATTCAACTCTTTTGACTAACGCTAAATTATGTGATGGTGTTTATTATGTCACGAGGGTTTGACTACTACTCTAATCCAATAAATCTTCCCCATGTCCTTGAGTGCATTGTTCATGGCATGCATACAACATGGAGTTAACCAAATATATAATAGGTTTCCTCAATAAGCTTCTCTATATATGTAGACACATGTGCTACATCTATCAGTACTTGGGCCATATTTTGTAGTCCAAAGGATGTGAAACTAAAAATCAACATCTTTTTATTGCTCTGAACAATCAACTGCCTTGAGAAAGAATGGGCCCTACATCCATGTAACTATGATGTTGATGAGTGGATGATGCCTAATGTCCATCAACTCATTCATAACTATGTTGGATCCAGACTCCTCCCAACATGCCCTCATCGTCTCCATCAATACACCGACCTTAGCAAAGTTGTTATCCAAGATCACATGCTCCTCAATTTCTGGTCACCTAGTGCCACATATAATGGTCCTCCCTTCTCCACCATCAACATCATCTCCTTATAATAAGGAGATTGATCTACACGAAACATGATTCCATTAGTGCTACTCTTGATAGCTCACCTCCTAATAGAGACTATTGCCTTGAGTTTTTTGTGCACTTCCTCAATGGTGTCCTCCAACACCCTAATATTCTCTTTCTTGTCCATCTTAATGACATTCATATCCTTGGAAACAACTTGAATAAGAGACATCATTCTACCAGAGTTGTCCTTATCCAAACCTTGTTTACCACATATTGATATTCATTAAACTTGGAAGTCCAAGATTTTAGATTTTCCTTGACTAACTTAATTTTAGAAACATGACAATTAATTAGCTTGGCTTCCACATCAACAGAGACATCCATAGGGAGTTTAGCTTCCTTTATAGCCCCAAGATAAGAATCTTAATATGAAACATGTCTTCAACCTCCTTGGGGCCTATATTTCCATAGAGATAACAATAGGTTTACCAATCCCTTCATCATTGAGTATGATTTCTTCAATACTAGGGTCACTCTAGTAGGGTGTGATAAATTTTCAACCCCCTTCACCTCATTTAAACCCTACAAGCCCTCTTCACCTTCTTTCATTGTCTTTGTTTCTTTCCCTTATAAGGTTCATATGAATCACCCACTTTAAAGGTGGGCCCTTTTCTAATTTCAACCCTAATCAGGCTGGGGTTATAGGAGGTAGGGGCAATCCATCCAAATCACCTTAAGATGGTAAAGTGGAGGGAATATATTCTGCATCATTATTAGTTTCATACTCATGAGATCAAGAGCGCTTATAATGAAACTTCCCCTTTTTCCTTGAGTGCTTCATATTTCTAAGGCAAAAACAAGAATCTTCATTCAAGGGGTATTCTTAGGGTAGGTAGACATACCAAAGTAATGGACATGGACATTTCGGGCATACTCAATCTTTCTCTTGGCTTGGAGAGTTTTAGAGGGCTAGAATCCAACTTTGCACATTCCCTGATAAGAAGGATGATACCCTCTTGCAACATTAGAAGATTAGGGTTATTTATATGGTCATTGAGACAAGCACAAAGAGATGAGAGAAAATGAAACCAAAAAGAAATAATATGATTATGTGCCTAAAAATATTGAGTAAAGAATATGGTATCTAATAAGTTAAGTAAAACTCCCATCAAGGGTGAAATGCCTCATTATAAACTCTACAACTTCCACCCAAAATGTTTTAATAGTGCCTCAATCATAACCACCCACCTTGGTCTTCATCACCTTTTCTCATTCATCACATTTAAAAAAATAGAGTCACAACCTGCTTTGAAGCTTTGCAGTCTTTAAAAAACTTCTTCCCTTGGATAAAAAGACTTGTCACATTTGTAATGAGATCCTTAGAGACAGTGATTTCAACCTTGTGAGCTATCAAGGTCCCATTTTTATAGACATTAACAAAAGCTTTAGTAACCAACTGATCATACTTATGGACTTTTTTCTAGATAAGGAGTAAGGTTGTCAACTAAGAGTTTAACCCACACAATGGGATATTTTTTTCATTTTCACATGATTTGGGCTACGCCCTATTCCTATCCCTACCCATGACATGCACATAGTTAATGCTACAAAGTACAACATAATCCTGAAGAATAGTAAGATCAAAAAACTGCATAGTGAAAAATGAGAAAGATAGTGTTAAAATTATCCACAAAGTGTTGGAAGGAAATCTTGACAAGATGGGAAGCAATGATAAGCATTGAATACATAGGAAAATCACACAAATTGCAATTCAAACGATTAAAAAGCATGATAATTAGCGAAAGGTGATTTTTCTCTTTTATGTCTAAGGGTCTGCAAACTAATAATTTAATAGAGTCATATGTTATTCTCTTTGTGCTTGAAATAGGATGTGCTCTTGATTGGCGCAACATTATTGGAGGATAGTGATTGGCATCTGGTTATGGTGGTCAAGCAAATTCTTAGCTTGATGACTTTTTTGGAGTTGACTTCCTTTTTCTATGTCCCTTAGGAGTGGAATAAGACAACATACTATTTGGCCAAGTGGACCTCTAAGCATTTGGATGGTTGGAATACTAAGGAATGGGGGCAGTTTCCCTCAAACTATGCTCATGTTTTTGAAAATATTATCCAAGATGATTCTCTAGGATAATTGAGATATATCTGGGCCTCCTTTAATTTGGTGATTCTTCTATTAATTTACTCATAAGGATGGTTGCCTCTTGATTATGTATTGCTATTTCTAAATCAATCAATTTTTACTCCTCTTGTTTAAAAAAAAAATGAAATAGGTTAACACTAAATCTTCACTTACAACATTGTTTACCAAATCCGATAAAAAGAAAAGTAGCAACCTAAACAAGATACGAAGTTTGTTTGACAATAATGTTTTTGAGTTGGATAGATTCTTAGGGGTACAATTCAAATCTTAAAATTCGTAGAATAGATGAAACTCACACCAAACAATATGTATGGATATTCTCAAGCTTTAAAGGGGGGTACCTCTACTCGCCAAAATGACTTTCTTTAACCCCCACACAAAGACAAATTCTTATTATTATATCTCCATTTTAAAAGTATGCTTCTCCAAAAGATGTGGTTTGAATTTTTTTTTTTTTTTTTTTTAGAATAGTTCATTTTCTTTGGTTGAGAGCCAAGGACTGAGGTGTATCCATTCTACCAAATTCGCCTGGGGCACGATCTCGGCCTCATCCCTTATCAGATATCTTCATGAGATTTGAAACCTGGTGGGCTCAATGAGAACCATTGAACTTCACCAGTCGACCAATTCACAATTGACACGGTTTGACATTTGACTTAAATAATTTTAAATAATAATTTTAATTCAAGATCAAAATGGTCACAATTATATTGTGTTATAAATATTAATGAAAATATAAAATTAATTAAATTATTAAATAGTAATAATAATAATCATTCTAATATATACCATTTTTTAGTCCTAATATAAACAATTTCCATTAAATATATGATAAGAGCTATTAACCATGATAGATGCAAAAATGGCAGATAGATTTAGCTAGATGAATGAGCCATGTATTGAAACACAGAGTTAAAGGATTCCGTAATCATTGACTTTACAACTAAACTATTTGTATGGATAAGCCACAATTTTCTCTTACAGATTATTAGGTGGTGAGAACGATGGGGTTAGATACCTCTTTAATGAATGATTATCGTAGTGAATGATTGTCATAGTGTAGAAATGTTATGAAGAAAATTTGACAAGTAAAGAGACTTTTGGGACACGTTATTGTTCAGGACTAGAGCGCTTCAATTTAATGTATATGGGAACATTCTTTTGTTGTTTCAACGAGGACATAAGCCACACGTGCTGGATCAAAATAATCGATCAGTCAATAGATTTGTGAATCTCTGTCAAACACCACATATTTCAACCATTCAGCACAAACATGTTTGTTTGAAGAGAATATAATCGGTGAAAGACCTTTGTCTATCTAGTATAAAGGCATGTATGTAATATAAAGCCTAATAGTATAGATAGCATTGTGATTGAACAAGATGAATGTGATGCCTAAAACTTCCTCCCTCCCAATTTGTGTACACGTGTTGAACTTGGTAGAAGCTAGGAAAGGGATTTGTTATTATTGTTGATGTTGAATTATCAAAACTTCGACATCCTTGAGATCAAAAGGAAAGGTAAGATAAGCGCGAAAAGATTATGTAACTTGATTAGGGATACTCCTCTAGTTATTCTAGATTTCAATATTTCTTTGTGGTTTGATGAGTTATTACTAGTAATTGAACCTTATTATGCAATGAGTTTGTTGAATAGGTGTGGCATGTCAATCATGAAAATTTTGGTTTATTTTTAAATATATTTGTGTAGTACACGAAGTTATTTTTGCAATAAAGGTATCAATAGAAAAATTATACCTTCAAATCAATAGGGGTCCAAATATAATTGAAATAAAACTTTTGAATCAAGAAGAGAATTATGTTCCATTATAGATAAACTCATGTTATGTTTACAATAGGGAGAGAGAAAGGGATAGGAAGTGATATATAGAGAGGTAGAGTGAGGTAAATGTATAGGGTAGAGAGATGAAGTGACCTATCAAAATATAGATGAAAGGAGAGATAAAAGAAGACTTGTGGGGATATATATATATATATATATA